>JAFEUB010001648.1:55000-147690 GCA_024529925.1 Ophthalmolycus amberensis | reverse complement strand
ACACAGTGATCACCACTGTACTTAATAACAGTAACTAATAATATAATAACTAATAAAGACACAGTGATCACCACTGTACTTAATAACAGTAACTAATAATACCTAATAACTAATAAAGACACACAGTGATCATCACTGTACTTAATAACAGTAACTAATAACTACTAATAACTAATAAAGACACACAGTGATCATCACTGTACTTAATAACAGTAACTAATAATATAATAACTAATAAAGACACACAGTGATCACCACTGTACTTAATAACAGTAACTAATAATACTAATAACTAATAAAGACACAGTGATCACCACTGTACTTAATAACAGTAACTAATAATATAATAACTAATAAAGACACACAGTGATCACCACTGTACTTAATAACAGTAACTAATAATATAATAACTAATAAAGACACACAGTGATCACCACTGTACTTAATAACAGTAACTAATAATATAATAACTAATAAAGACACACAGTGATCACCACTGTACTTAATAACAGTAACTAATAATATAATAACTAATAAAGACACACAGTGATCACCACTGTACTTAATAACAGTAACTAATAATACTAATAACTAATAAAGACACACAGTGATCATCACTGTACTTAATAACAGTAACTAATAATACTAATAACTAATAAAGACACACAGTGATCATCACTGTACTTAATAACAGTAACTAATAATATAATAACTAATAAAGACACACAGTGATCACCACTGTACTTAATAACAGTAACTAATAATATAATAACTAATAAAGACACACAGTGATCACCACTGTACTTAATAACAGTAACTAATAATACTAATAACTAATAAAGACACACAGTGATCATCACTGTACTTAATAACAGCAACTAATAATACTAATAACTAATAAAGACACAGTGATCACCACTGTACTTAATAACAGTAACTAATAATACTAATAACTAATAAAGACACACAGTGATCACCACTGTACTTAATAACAGTAACTAATAATACTAATAACTAATAAAGACACACAGTGATCACCACTGTACTTAATAACAGGAACTAATAACACTAATAACTAATAAAGACACACAGTGATCATCACTGTACTTAATAACAGTAACTAATAATACCTAATAACTAATAAAGACACACAGTGATCACCACTGTACTTAATAACAGTAACTAATAACACTAATAACTAATAAAGACACACAGTGATCACCACTGTACTTAATAACAGTAACTAATAATATAATAACTAATAAAGACACACAGTGATCACCACTGTACTTAATAACAGTAACTAATAACACTAATAACTAATAAAGACACAGTGATCACCACTGTACTTAATAACAGTAACTAATAATATAATAACTAATAAAGACACACAGTGATCACCACTGTACTTAATAACAGTAACTAATAATATAATAACTAATAAAGACACACAGTGATCACCACTGTACTTAATAACAGTAACTAATAATACTAATAACTAATAAAGACACACAGTGATCACCACTGTACTTAATAACAGTAACTAATAATATAATAACTAATAAAGACACACAGTGATCACCACTGTACTTAATAACAGTAACTAATAATACTAATAACTAATAAAGACACACAGTGATCACCACTGTACTTAATAACAGTAACTAATAATACTAATAACTAATAAAGACACACAGTGATCATCACTGTACTTAATAACAGTAACTAATAATATAATAACTAATAAAGACACACAGTGATCATCACTGTACTTAATAACAGTAACTAATAATACTAATAACTAATAAAGACACACAGTGATCACCACTGTACTTGATAACAGTAACTAATAATATAATAACTAATAAAGACACACAGTGATCACCACTGTACTTAATAACAGTAACTAATAATACTAATAACTAATAAAGACACACAGTGATCATCACTGTACTTAATAACAGTAACTAATAACACTAATAACTAATAAAGACACACAGTGATCACCACTGTACTTAATAACAGTAACTAATAATACTAATAACTAATAAAGACACACAGTGATCACCACTGTACTTAATAACAGTAACTAATAACACTAATAACTAATAAAGACACACAGTGATCACCACTGTACTTAATAACAGTAACTAATAATACTAATAACTAATAAAGACACACAGTGATCATCACTGTACTTAATAACAGTAACTAATAATACCAATAACTAATAAAGACACAGTGATCACCACTGTACTTAATAACAGTAACTAATAACACTAATAACTAATAAAGACACACAGTGATCACCACTGTACTTAATAACAGTAACTAATAATATAATAACTAATAAAGACACACAGTGATCACCACTGTACTTAATAACAGTAACTAATAACACTAATAACTAATAAAGACACACAGTGATCACCACTGTACTTAATAACAGTAACTAATAACACTAATAACTAATAGACACACAGTGATCACCACTGTACTTAATAACAGTAACTAATAACACTAATAACTAATAGACACACAGTGATCATCACTGTACTTAATAACAGTAACTAATAATATAATAACTAATAAAGACACAGTGATCACCACTGTACTTAATAACAGTAACTAATAATATAATAACTAATAAAGACACACAGTGATCACCACTGTACTTAATAACAGTAACTAATAATATAATAACTAATAAAGACACACAGTGATCACCACTGTACTTAATAACAGTAACTAATAATACTAATAACTAATAAAGACACACAGTGATCATCACTGTACTTAATAACAGCAACTAATAATACTAATAACTAATAAAGACACACAGTGATCACCACTGTACTTAATAACAGTAACTAATAATACTAATAACTAATAAAGACACACAGTGATCACCACTGTACTTAATAACAGTAACTAATAATACTAATAACTAATAAAGACACACAGTGATCACCACTGTACTTAATAACAGGAACTAATAATATAATAACTAATAAAGACACACAGTGATCACCACTGTACTTAATAACAGTAACTAATAATATAATAACTAATAAAGACACACAGTGATCACCACTGTACTTAATAACAGTAACTAATAATATAATAACTAATAAAGACACAGTGATCACCACTGTACTTAATAACAGTAACTAATAATATAATAACTAATAAAGACACACAGTGATCATCACTGTACTTAATAACAGGAACTAATAACACTAATAACTAATAAAGACACACAGTGATCACCACTGTACTTAATAACAGCAACTAATAACACTAATAACTAATAAAGACACACAGTGATCACCACTGTACTTAATAACAGTAACTAATAACACTAATAACTAATAAAGACACACAGTGATCACCACTGTACTTAATAACAGTAACTAATAACACTAATAACTAATAAAGACACACAGTGATCACCACTGTACTTAATAACAGTAACTAATAACACTAATAACTAATAAAGACACACAGTGATCATCACTGTACTTAATAACAGGAACTAATAACACTAATAACTAATAAAGACACACAGTGATCACCACTGTACTTAATAACAGCAACTAATAACACTAATAACTAATAAAGACACACAGTGATCATCACTGTACTTAATAACAGTAACTAATAATACCAATAACTAATAAAGACACAGTGATCACCACTGTACTTAATAACAGTAACTAATAACACTAATAACTAATAAAGACACACAGTGATCACCACTGTACTTAATAACAGTAACTAATAATATAATAACTAATAAAGACACACAGTGATCACCACTGTACTTAATAACAGTAACTAATAATACTAATAACTAATAAAGACACACAGTGATCACCACTGTACTTAATAACAGTAACTAATAACATAATAACTAATAAATACACACAGTGATCACCACTGTACTTAATAACAGTAACTAATAATATAATAACTAATAAAGACACACAGTGATCACCACTGTACTTAATAACAGTAACTAATAATACTAATAACTAATAAAGACACACAGTGATCACTACTGTACTTAATAACAGTAACTAATAATACTAATAACTAATAAAGACACACAGTGATCACCACTGTACTTAATAACAGTAACTAATAACACTAATAACTAATAAAGACACAGTGATCACTACTGTACTTAATAACAGTAACTAATAATACTAATAACTAATAAAGACACACAGTGATCACCACTGTACTTAATAACAGTAACTAATAACACTAATAACTAATAAAGACACAGTGATCACTACTGTACTTAATAACAGTAACTAATAACACTAATAACTAATAAAGACACACAGTGATCACCACTGTACTTAATAACAGTAACTAATAACACTAATAACTAATAAAGACACACAGTGATCACCACTGTACTTAATAACAGTAACTAATAATATAATAACTAATAAAGACACACAGTGATCACCACTGTACTTAATAACAGTAACTAATAATACTAATAACTAATAAAGACACAGTGATCACCACTGTACTTAATAACAGTAACTAATAACACTAATAACTAATAAAGACACACAGTGATCACCACTGTACTTAATAACAGTAACTAATAATACTAATAACTAATAAAGACACAGTGATCACCACTGTACTTAATAACAGTAACTAATAATATAATAACTAATAAAGACACAGTGATCACTACTGTACTTAATAACAGTAACTAATAATATAATAACTAATAAAGACACACAGTGATCACCACTGTACTTAATAACAGTAACTAATAATACTAATAACTAATAAAGACACAGTGATCACCACTGTACTTAATAACAGTAACTAATAATATAATAACTAATAAAGACACAGTGATCACTACTGTACTTAATAACAGTAACTAATAACACTAATAACTAATAAAGACACACAGTGATCACCACTGTACTTAATAACAGTAACTAATAACACTAATAACTAATAAAGACACACAGTGATCACCACTGTACTTAATAACAGTAACTAATAATATAATAACTAATAAAGACACACAGTGATCACCACTGTACTTAATAACAGTAACTAATAATACTAATAACTAATAAAGACACAGTGATCACCACTGTACTTAATAACAGTAACTAATAACATAATAACTAATAAATACACACAGTGATCACCACTGTACTTAATAACAGTAACTAATAATATAATAACTAATAAAGACACACAGTGATCACCACTGTACTTAATAACAGTAACTAATAATACTAATAACTAATAAAGACACACAGTGATCACCACTGTACTTAATAACAGTAACTAATAATACTAATAACTAATAAAGACACAGTGATCACCACTGTACTTAATAACAGTAACTAATAATACTAATAACTAATAAAGACACAGTGATCACCACTGTACTTAATAACAGTAACTAATAATATAATAACTAATAAAGACACAGTGATCACCACTGTACTTAATAACAGTAACTAATAACACTAATAACTAATAAAGACACACAGTGATCACCACTGTACTTAATAACAGTAACTAATAATACTAATAACTAATAAAGACACACAGTGATCACCACTGTACTTAATAACAGTAACTAATAACACTAATAACTAATAAAGACACCAGTGATCACCACTGTACTTAATAACAGTAACTAATAATACTAATAACTAATAAAGACACAGTGATCACCACTGTACTTAATAACAGTAACTAATAACTACTAATAACTAATAAAGACACACAGTGATCACCACTGTACTTAATAACAGTAACTAATAACACTAATAACTAATAAAGACACAGTGATCACCACTGTACTTAATAACAGTAACTAATAACACTAATAACTAATAAAGACACAGTGATCACCACTGTACTTAATAACAGTAACTAATAATACTAATAACTAATAAAGACACAGTGATCACCACTGTACTTAATAACAGTAACTAATAACACTAATAACTAATAAAGACACACAGTGATCACCACTGTACTTAATAACAGCAACTAATAATACTAATAACTAATAAAGACACACAGTGATCACCACTGTACTTAATAACAGTAACTAATAACACTAATAACTAATAAAGACACACAGTAATCACCACTGTACTTAATAACAGTAACTAATAACACTAATAACTAATAAAGACACACAGTGATCACCACTGTACTTAATAACAGTAACTAATAACATAATAACTAATAAAGACACACAGTGATCACCACTGTACTTAATAACAGTAACTAATAATATAATAACTAATAAAGACACACAGTGATCACCACTGTACTTAATAACAGTAACTAATAATATAATAACTAATAAAGACACACAGTGATCACCACTGTACTTAATAACAGTAACTAATAATATAATAACTAATAAAGACACACAGTGATCACCACTGTACTTAATAACAGTAACTAATAACACTAATAACTAATAAAGACACAGTGATCACCACTGTACTTAATAACAGTAACTAATAATATAACTAATAAAGACACACAGTGATCACCACTGTACTTAATAACAGTAACTAATAACACTAATAACTAATAAAGACACAGTGATCACCACTGTACTTAATAACAGTAACTAATAACACTAATAACTAATAAAGACACAGTGATCACCACTGTACTTAATAACAGTAACTAATAATATAATAACTAATAAAGACACAGTGATCACCACTGTACTTAATAACAGTAACTAATAACACTAATAACTAATAAAGACACAGTGATCACCACTGTACTTAATAACAGTAACTAATAATATAATAACTAATAAAGACACACAGTGATCACCACTGTACTTAATAACAGTAACTAATAATATAATAACTAATAAAGACACAGTGATCACCACTGTACTTAATAACAGTAACTAATAATACTAATAACTAATAAAGACACAGTGATCACCACTGTACTTAATAACAGTAACTAATAATATAATAACTAATAAAGACACACAGTGATCACCACTGTACTTAATAACAGTAACTAATAACACTAATAACTAATAAAGACACAGTGATCACCACTGTACTTAATAACAGTAACTAATAATATAATAACTAATAAAGACACAGTGATCACCACTGTACTTAATAACAGTAACTAATAATATAATAACTAATAAAGACACAGTGATCACCACTGTACTTAATAACAGTAACTAATAACACTAATAACTAATAAAGACACAGTGATCACCACTGTACTTAATAACAGTAACTAATAATATAATAACTAATAAAGACACACAGTGATCACCACTGTACTTAATAACAGTAACTAATAATATAATAACTAATAAAGACACAGTGATCACCACTGTACTTAATAACAGTAACTAATAATACTAATAACTAATAAAGACACAGTGATCACCACTGTACTTAATAACAGTAACTAATAATATAATAACTAATAAAGACACACAGTGATCACCACTGTACTTAATAACAGTAACTAATAATATAATAACTAATAAAGACACACAGTGATCACCACTGTACTTAATAACAGTAACTAATAATATAATAACTAATAAAGACACACAGTGATCACCACTGTACTTAATAACAGTAACTAATAATATAATAACTAATAAAGACACACAGTGATCACCACTGTACTTAATAACAGTAACTAATAATACTAATAACTAATAAAGACACACAGTGATCATCACTGTACTTAATAACAGTAACTAATAATATAATAACTAATAAAGACACACAGTGATCATCACTGTACTTAATAACAGTAACTAATAATATAATAACTAATAAAGACACACAGTGATCACCACTGTACTTAATAACAGTAACTAATAATATAATAACTAATAAAGACACACAGTGATCACCACTGTACTTAATAACAGTAACTAATAATACTAATAACTAATAAAGACACACAGTGATCATCACTGTACTTAATAACAGCAACTAATAATACTAATAACTAATAAAGACACAGTGATCACCACTGTACTTAATAACAGTAACTAATAATACTAATAACTAATAAAGACACACAGTGATCACCACTGTACTTAATAACAGTAACTAATAACTACTAATAACTAATAAAGACACACAGTGATCATCACTGTACTTAATAACAGTAACTAATAATACTAATAACTAATAAAGACACACAGTGATCACCACTGTACTTAATAACAGGAACTAATAACACTAATAACTAATAAAGACACACAGTGATCATCACTGTACTTAATAACAGTAACTAATAATACCAATAACTAATAAAGACACAGTGATCACCACTGTACTTAATAACAGTAACTAATAACACTAATAACTAATAAAGACACACAGTGATCACCACTGTACTTAATAACAGTAACTAATAACACTAATAACTAATAAAGACACAGTGATCACCACTGTACTTAATAACAGTAACTAATAACTACTAATAACTAATAAAGACACACAGTGATCACCACTGTACTTAATAACAGTAACTAATAATATAATAACTAATAAAGACACACAGTGATCACCACTGTACTTAATAACAGTAACTAATAATACTAATAACTAATAAAGACACACAGTGATCACCACTGTACTTAATAACAGTAACTAATAATACTAATAACTAATAAAGACACACAGTGATCACCACTGTACTTAATAACAGTAACTAATAATACTAATAACTAATAAAGACACACAGTGATCACCACTGTACTTAATAACAGTAACTAATAATACTAATAACTAATAAAGACACACAGTGATCACCACTGTACTTAATAACAGTAACTAATAATATAATAACTAATAAAGACACACAGTGATCATCACTGTACTTAATAACAGTAACTAATAATATAATAACTAATAAAGACACACAGTGATCACCACTGTACTTAATAACAGTAACTAATAATACTAATAACTAATAAAGACACACAGTGATCACCACTGTACTTAATAACAGTAACTAATAATACTAATAACTAATAAAGACACACAGTGATCATCACTGTACTTAATAACAGTAACTAATAACTACTAATAACTAATAAAGACACACAGTGATCATCCACTGTACTTAATAACAGTAACTAATAATACTAATAACTAATAAAGACACACAGTGATCACCACTGTACTTAATAACAGTAACTAATAATACTAATAACTAATAAAGACACACAGTGATCACCACTGTACTTAATAACAGTAACTAATAATACTAATAACTAATAAAGACACACAGTGATCACCACTGTACTTAATAACAGTAACTAATAATACTAATAACTAATAAAGACACACAGTGATCACCACTGTACTTAATAACAGTAACTAATAACTACTAATAACTAATAAAGACACACAGTGATCACCACTGTACTTAATAACAGTAACTAATAATACTAATAACTAATAAAGACACACAGTGATCATCACTGTACTTAATAACAGTAACTAATAATACCAATAACTAATAAAGACACAGTGATCACCACTGTACTTAATAACAGTAACTAATAACACTAATAACTAATAAAGACACACAGTGATCACCACTGTACTTAATAACAGTAACTAATAATATAATAACTAATAAAGACACACAGTGATCACCACTGTACTTAATAACAGTAACTAATAACACTAATAACTAATAAAGACACACAGTGATCACCACTGTACTTAATAACAGTAACTAATAATACTAATAACTAATAAAGACACACAGTGATCACCACTGTACTTAATAACAGTAACTAATAATACTAATAACTAATAAAGACACACAGTGATCACCACTGTACTTAATAACAGTAACTAATAACACTAATAACTAATAAGACACACAGTGATCACCACTGTACTTAATAACAGTAACTAATAACACTAATAACTAATAAAGACACACAGTGATCACCACTGTACTTAATAACAGTAACTAATAATACTAATAACTAATAAAGACACACAGTGATCACCACTGTACTTAATAACAGTAACTAATAACACTAATAACTAATAAGACACACAGTGATCATCACTGTACTTAATAACAGTAACTAATAATATAATAACTAATAAAGACACACAGTGATCACCACTGTACTTAATAACAGTAACTAATAATATAATAACTAATAAAGACACACAGTGATCACCACTGTACTTAATAACAGTAACTAATAATATAATAACTAATAAAGACACACAGTGATCACCACTGTACTTAATAACAGTAACTAATAATACTAATAACTAATAAAGACACACAGTGATCATCACTGTACTTAATAACAGCAACTAATAATACTAATAACTAATAAAGACACACAGTGATCACCACTGTACTTAATAACAGTAACTAATAACTACTAATAACTAATAAAGACACACAGTGATCACCACTGTACTTAATAACAGTAACTAATAATACTAATAACTAATAAAGACACACAGTGATCATCACTGTACTTAATAACAGGAACTAATAACACTAATAACTAATAAAGACACACAGTGATCACCACTGTACTTAATAACAGTAACTAATAATACACTAATAACTAATAAAGACACACAGTGATCACCACTGTACTTAATAACAGTAACTAATAACACTAATAACTAATAAAGACACACAGTGATCACCACTGTACTTAATAACAGTAACTAATAATATAATAACTAATAAAGACACACAGTGATCACCACTGTACTTAATAACAGTAACTAATAATATAATAACTAATAAAGACACACAGTGATCACCACTGTACTTAATAACAGTAACTAATAATACTAATAACTAATAAAGACACACAGTGATCACCACTGTACTTAATAACAGTAACTAATAACACTAATAACTAATAAAGACACACAGTGATCACCACTGTACTTAATAACAGTAACTAATAACACTAATAACTAATAAAGACACACAGTGATGACCACTGTACTTAATAACAGTAACTAATAATACTAATAACTAATAAAGACACACAGTGATCATCACTGTACTTAATAACAGGAACTAATAACACTAATAACTAATAAAGACACACAGTGATCACCACTGTACTTAATAACAGTAACTAATAACACTAATAACTAATAAAGACACACAGTGATGACCACTGTACTTAATAACAGTAACTAATAATACTAATAACTAATAAAGACACACAGTGATGACCACTGTACTTAATAACAGTAACTAATAACACTAATAACTAATAAAGACACACAGTGATCACCACTGTACTTAATAACAGTAACTAATAATATAATAACTAATAAAGACACATAGTGATCACCACTGTAGAGTGTTTCTCTCTGTAGTCTGTTAACAAACTGTGTTCTGTTTAGAAGCTCAGGATCCATTTCTACCGGCGGAATGCGATCGTCTTATTTATGAATTATTTGTGTCTGTACGTTTGGAAATTCAGATTGTGGCGTCATTATTAAATAACCCAGAATATGATTATTGTTTCTCTTAAAGGATAAAACTCAAACACTCAGGAATGATCAGCCTCACGTGACTGAATGACATGATGATGATGATGATATATATATATATAACCATGGAACAAAAAGTTTGTAAATGAGTGTTTGGTAGATTATTTCTCTGTTGTAACGATGCTTCTTGGTAATAAATGTTATAATGTTGGAAAGCCTGTTTATTTACCTTTCAAACGGTGACACATTCATAAGGAACATGCATTTATGGGATGAGCAGCACAGCTGAGTATGTGGGTTGCGCCCATGAAAAATTTGCCAAATCTTCTCTGCCAAACAGCTTATTCTGCTGTTGACTCTTGTTTGGTTGTTTGGTGGTTTGGATGATTGAAGTCTATCAGTAACAAGGAAGGAACACGACTTATTGGCAATTTCACAATTGATTCATTTAAACAGGAGCCTCAGTAGCGTGTGGAAGAACCATACACAGCCACACCAGCCTGGCTCCTCCTCCTCATGCTGCTCACACACTGCAGTGAAATGGCATTGCAACCAGTGGCAATCCCATTTCTCCACAGTCTGGGACCGAACTCCATCCTCTAAGATGAAGACGCTTGCCCCCACAGAGCGGTCCATCAGAGACGACCTCCAGAATGTGGGAGTGAGAGGATGGAATGTCCGCCAGCAGTCCTGACCTCAACCCAAGTGAACACTTGTGAACAGCTGTTCCTGCCAGAGTGACCAACACAACCACGCTGGCTGAGTTACCACAAATCCTGCTTGAGGAGTGGAATGCATCCCACAGCAGTGTGTGACCAGCATGAGGAGGAGGAGCCAGGCTGGTGACCAGCATGAGGAGGAGGAGCCAGGCTGGTGACCAGCGTGAGGAGGAGGAGCCAGGCTGGTGACCAGCATGAGGAGGAGGAGCCAGGCTGGTGACCAGCATGAGGAGGAGGAGCCAGGCTGGTGACCAGCATGAGGAGGAGGAGCCAGGCTGGTGACCAGCGTGAGGAGGAGGAGCCAGGCTGGTGACCAGCGTGAGGAGGAGGAGCCAGGCTGGTGACCAGCATGAGGAGGAGGAGCCAGGCTGGTGACCAGCGTGAGGAGGAGGAGCCAGGCTGGTGACCAGCATGAGGAGGAGGAGCCAGGCTGGTGACCAGCATGAGGAGGAGGAGCCAGGCTGGTGACCAGCATGAGGAGGAGGAGCCAGGCTGGTGACCAGCGTGAGGAGGAGGAGCCAGGATGCTGACCAGCATGAGGAGGAGGAGCCAGGATGCTGACCAGCATGAGGAGGAGGAGCCAGGCTGGTGACCAGCGTGAGGAGGAGGAGCCAGGCTGGTGACCAGCATGAGGAGGAGGAGCCAGGCAGGTGACCAGCATGAGGAGGAGGAGCCAGGATGCTGACCAGCATGAGGAGGAGGAGCCAGGCTGGTGACCAGCGTGAGGAGGAGGAGCCAGGCTGGTGACCAGCGTGAGGAGGAGGAGCCAGGCTGGTGACCAGAGTGAGGAGGAGGAGCCAGGCTGGTGTGCAGCATGAGGAGGAGGAGCCAGGCTGGTGACCAGCGTGAGGGTGAGGAGGAGGAGCCAGGCTGGTGTGCAGCATGAGGAGGAGGATTAGTGCTGGGCAACGATTACAATGTTTAATCTTGATTGATCTCATTGTTATGTGCAAAGTTAAACAATGAATTCATAAGTAGTGTATTGTGCACTTTTATTTTAAAGTGCTGCTCTATGAACTAAAGGTCAATAACATTTGGTTTAAACACATCAGGTTGTTGTTAGCAGCAGTATTCCCTTACACAGCAGCAGTTATAACACAGTTATAATGATTCTGATCATAGATATTCAGTTCATAACTTTATCTTCATGTGTGTAAGAGATGATATTTAAATATACATCTTGAAAACTGCAAACCTATCTACGTCATGTTTTTATGTTGTTAGATTCTCAGTAGTGATACTAAATGATGCTTATTATACATAGTACCGTACTTTCCGGACTATAGAGCGCACCGGTATACAGGCTGCACCAGCTGATTTTTAAAAGAAAAAAGAATTTGTACATAGATAAGCTGCACTGGTCTATAAGCCGCAGGTGTCCCCGTTGAACAGCAAGATGCTTTTAACAGTACTAAAGTTGTCGTCTTCTCTGAACATCATAACATGTCGCTAGCTAATTTTAACATTACGGCCAATGGGGAAATGCTAACCGCGATTAGCATTAGCGAATATATCATATATCTTTGTACATCTTTTCATGCAGACATACTTGCATTACAGACTAAGGTCTCTCACGGCTACCAAACGAAAAGCAATGAGGCAATAACTGTTGTTGCTCATAGCTCTGAATAGCTGTTGTGCTAGCAGCAACTGGCCAAGCCAGTTAGCCGTAAATGCTATTCAGAGCTATGAGCAACGTCGACACGCTGCATGAGAAGAGCAGCTTTTTCTCAAGTTTGCCAGTGGATCCTAACAGCGTGGAACAGTGTGAAAGAATCCACCTTCACCAACGGGTTCCGAAAGGCTGGACTACTACGAGATGAAATATTCAGTATAAAGTGTATATAAACTCAGAGACCTACGGTGTTAATTTAGTCAATAAAAACTATAAATAAATGTGTTTTCAAATAACACGCAGTAATATTGATGAAAAATGAGCAGAATAAAAACAATCTCTGTTTATGGTCTTTCAGTAAAAAGAGGTGAAATATAAAACAAGAGGAAGAAGCAAAAGTAAACAACAGAAAGCAGCTGACTGAGCTGTGACACTGACGGAGGACTTCAGGAGTACCTGATGGATCTGGATCTCCACCTTCAGGGCCTCCTGTAACGTCTGGAGCTCCATCATTGATCCAGTCAGTCTGTCAGCTGATCGATCAGCCTACACACACACACACACACACACACACACAGAGACGCACACACACACACACACACAGAGACACATGCACACACACACACACACAGAGACACATGCACACACACACACACACACACACACAGAGACGCACACACACACACACACACACAGAGACACATGCACACACACACACACACACACACACACAGAGACACATGCACACACACACACACACACACACAGAGACACATGCACACACACACACACACACACACAGACACACACACACGTTATTAATACGTCATGAAAGGATGTTTATTACAGATTAATTATTGATTATTAATGAGTCATAAAGAGATGTTTACCTGAACACCGTCTCCAGTAGGAAAACCATCCAACTGAAGCATTAAAGTGCCGCTGAAAGAAAAACACTAAAACACTTTAGACTTCGACTAAAACACTCTAGACTTCGACTAAAACACTTTAGACTTCGACTAAAACACTCTAGACTTCGACTAAAACACTTTAGACTTCGACTAAAACACTCTAGACTTCGACTAAAACACTCTAGACTTCGACTAAAACACTCTAGACTTCGACTAAAACACTTTAGACTTCGACTAAAACACTCTAGACTTCGACTAAAACACTTTAGACTTCGACTAAAACACTCTAGACTTCGACTAAAACACTCTAGACTTCGACTAAAACACTTTAGACTTCGACTAAAACACTCTAGACTTCGACTAAAACACTCTAGACTTCGACTAAAACACTCTAGACTTCGACTAAAACACTCTAGACTTCGACTAAAACACTCTAGACTTCGACTAAAACACTAGACTTCAACTAAAACACTCTAGACTTCGACTAAAACACTAGACTTCGACTAAAACACTCTAGACTTCGACTAAAACACTAGACTTCGACTAAAACACTAGACTTCAACTAAAACACTCTTCAACTAAAACACAGAAACCTTCGTTAATATTAACTTACATGTAACAATCAAGTGTACAAAAACCTTCATACTGTGATACTACTTAACCTCATAATATATATTATGATTAAAAATTGTTTTATTAAACTGAATGATTTTACTAGATTAGTATTAAATCATTAAACAAGCGCCTCCATATAACAGCTGGTTAATAGAGATCTTAAATCATATAAAACTTGAAAAGATCAGATTCTCACTCAGTGAATCCTTCGAAGAGACCTGGAAACCTTTCATGAACTGTTTGAACGATGCTGCAATCCAAAAAGTGAACTAGCAGACCCCCCCCCCCCCCCCCCCTTTTTCTTTTCCTTTTGTTTTTTATTTATTTTTGTTATTTTTTGTTTTCTTTGTCTTAGTTTCTGTTTCTTTGTATTTGTTGTTGTTACTGTGGTTGTCGTTCTGGGGATCTTGTGTCTCTGGTTGAATCGATCTTCATACCATACCTCCTCAGAGTGATGTTTGTTTCTTTGTTCGTTGAATTTGTACTTTCTGTATTCAGTGGCAGTTTGTCACAGTGACACTCCCTCCAAAAGACTCGCAACTGAATGTAATATCCTGTATATCACAACTGTTTTGGGGGTAGTCCTGTTCTATCTCAGTCTAAAGTATTTGCAAAATCAATAAAAAGATTTGAAAAGAAATGATTAAACAAGATGAATTAATTATACAGATAAACTTAATCATGTTAACTTTACTTAATTATTAAACCACATTAAATAAAACGTATTCTTATTGAAACAAGTGACTTTAAATATTATATATATTAGTGCTGGGCAAGTTAACACGTTATTATCGCGTTAACGCATTAATTAATTAACGCCGACAATTATGTTATTGCGCGTTGACGCATTTTTTAATTATTATTATTAGTAAAGTGCGTTGCTCACTGGCAGCGGTGGAGGAAGTCTTCAGACTACGTGGATGCAGCGTGTGGGAGAAGTAGAGATAAACTAAAGCAACACAAGCTAACATGCTACAGAGAAGTGGAGACAAACTGCAGGTTGGTGTTGTGGAAGATGTCGGTTCTCAAGCTGCGTTCACGTCTCGTTTGGTGTGAACGCAGCTTTAGGATCTCAACGAATGACGTCACGTATGAGCCTCAAGACGCACCGTCAGCAGAAGAACACACGAGTTGTGTTAAAGGAGAGGACGACTAAACAGACTGATCCAGCTCCGCTGTCACAAGGACAGATTCAGAAAAACATTCCTGCCCACTGCCATTAGACTCTATAATAAAACACCTCGGGCCAGATCGTCGTCCTTCACATGACTACAACGCTACACGGCTGTTGCTTGTTGTTGGTGATCCTGGCTCTACTGTCCAGGTTGTTTAGTTTAGTTTACTAGTTGCTAATTTTATTTAATTAATACCACTATATTCATGGTATATACTGTGCATTTCTATTTTCTATTCTATTCTAGCTTATTTTTTATTAATCTATTCCTTCAATTCAATATCTGCTCTGTTATTTTATTGTACTGTATATATTGTGCATTCCATATGTTATATTTTACTCTGTAAATTGCTGCTGCTACAAACGAATTTCCCCCTGGGGATAAATAAAGTTTACATCTATCTATCTATCTAAAGCCACGCGTTACAACGAGCAGCAGCTGCTGCTCTCACTGGAGACTACTGGACATCACTGGGTCACCTTCATCACCTCTGAGTTACAGCATCATAGTGATGAAGAGTAGAGCTGGGTCACCTTCATCACCTCTGAGTTACAGCATCATAGTGATGAAGAGTAGAGCTGGGTCACCTTCATCACCTCTGAGTTACAGCATCATAGTGATAAAGAGTAGAGCTGCGTCATAGTGATGAAGAGAAGAGCTGCATCATAGTGATGAAGAGTAGAGCTGCGTCATAGTGATAAAGAGTAGAGCTGCATCATAGTGATGAAGAGTAGAGCTGCGTCATAGTGATAAAGAGTAGAGCTGCATCATAGTGATGAAGAGTAGAGCTGCGTCATAGTGATGAAGAGAAGAGCTGCATCATAGTGATAAAGAGTAGAGCTGCATCATAGTGATGAAGAGTAGAGCTGCATCATAGTGATGAAGAGAAGAGCTGCATCATAGTGATGAAGAGTAGAGCTGCATCATAGTGATGAAGAGTAGAGCTGCATCATAGTGATGAAGAGAAGAGCTGCATCATAGTGATAAAGAGAAGAGCTGCATCATAGTGATGAAGAGTAGAGCTGCATCATAGTGATGAAGAGAAGAGCTGCATCATAGTGATGAAGAGTAGAGCTGCATCATAGTGATAAAGAGAAGAGCTGCATCATAGTGATGAAGAGAAGAGCTGCATCATAGTGATAAAGAGAAGAGCTGCATCATAGTGATGAAGAGTAGAGCTGCATCATAGTGATGAAGAGAAGAGCTGCATCATAGTGATAAAGAGAAGAGCTGCATCATAGTGATGAAGAGTAGAGCTGCATCATAGTGATGAAGAGTAGAGCTGCATCATAGTGATGAAGAGAAGAGCTGCATCATAGTGATAAAGAGAAGAGCTGCATCATAGTGATAAAGAGAAGAGCTGCATCATAGTGATAAAGAGTAGAGCTGCATCATAGTGATGAAGAGTAGAGCTGCATCATAGTGATGAAGAGTAGAGCTGCATCATAGTGATAAAGAGTAGAGCTGCATCATAGTGATAAAGAGTAGAGCTGCATCATAGTGATGAAGAGTAGAGCTGCATCATAGTGATGAAGAGAAGAGCTGCATCATAGTGATGAAGAGTAGAGCTGCATCATAGTGATAAAGAGAAGAGCTGCATCATAGTGATGAAGAGAAGAGCTGCATCATAGTGATGAAGAGTAGAGCTGCATCATAGTGATAAAGAGTAGAGCTGCATCATAGTGATGAAGAGAAGAGCTGCATCATAGTGATAAAGAGTAGAGCTGCATCATAGTGATGAAGAGTAGAGCTGCATCATAGTGATGAAGAGTAGAGCTGCATCATAGTGATGAAGAGAAGAGCTGCATCATAGTGATAAAGAGTAGAGCTGCATCATAGTGATGAAGAGTAGAGCTGGGTCATAGTGATGAAGAGAAGAGCTGCATCATAGTGATGAAGAGTAGAGCTGCATCATAGTGATAAAGAGTAGAGCTGCATCATAGTGATGAAGAGTAGAGCTGCATCATAGTGATGAAGAGTAGAGCTGGGTCATAGTGATGAAGAGTAGAGCTGCATCATAGTGATGAAGAGTAGAGCTGCATCATAGTGATAAAGAGTAGAGCTGCATCATAGTGATGAAGAGTAGAGCTGCATCATAGTGATGAAGAGTAGAGCAGCATCATAGTGATGAAGAGTAGAGCTGGGTCATAGTGATGAAGAGTAGAGCTGCGTCATAGTGATGAAGAGTAGAGCTGCATCATAGTGATGAAGAGAAGAGCTGCATCATAGTGATGAAGAGAAGAGCTGCATCATAGTGATGAAGAGTAGAGCTGCATCATAGTGATGAAGAGTAGAGCTGCGTCATAGTGATGAAGAGTAGAGCTGCATCATAGTGATGAAGAGTAGAGCTGCGTCATAGTGATGAAGAGTAAGAGCTGCGTCATAGTGATGAAGAGAAGAGCTGCATCATAGTGATGAAGAGTAGAGCTGCATCATAGTGATGAAGAGTAGAGCTGCATCATAGTGATGAAGAGAAGAGCTGCATCATAGTGATAAAGAGTAGAGCTGCATCATAGTGATGAAGAGTAGAGCTGCATCATAGTGATGAAGAGTAGAGCTGCGTCATAGTGATGAAGAGTAAGAGCTGCATCATAGTGATAAAGAGTAGAGCATGCATCATAGTGATAAGAGTAGAGCAGCATCATAGTGATGAAGAGTAGAGCTGCATCATAGTGATGAAGAGTAGAGCTGCGTCATAGTGATGAAGAGAAGAGCTGCATCATAGTGATAAAGAGTAGAGCAGCATCATAGTGATAAAGAGTAGAGCAGCATCATAGTGATGAAGAGTAGAGCTGCGTCATAGTGATGAAGAGAAGAGCTGCATCATAGTGATAAAGAGTAGAGCAGCATCATAGTGATGAAGAGTAGAGCTGCGTCATAGTGATGAAGAGAAGAGCTGCATCATAGTGATGAAGAGTAGAGCTGCGTCATAGTGATGAAGAGAAGAGCTGCATCATAGTGATAAAGAGTAGAGCTGCATCATAGTGATGAAGAGTAGAGCTGCGTCATAGTGATGAAGAGAAGAGCTGCATCATAGTGATAAAGAGTAGAGCAGCATCATAGTGATGAAGAGTAGAGCTGCGTCATAGTGATGAAGAGTAGAGCTGCGTCATAGTGATGAAGAGTAGAGCTGCATCATAGTGATGAAGAGTAGAGCTGCATCATAGTGATGAAGAGTAGAGCTGCATCATAGTGATGAAGAGTAGAGCTGCATCATAGTGATGAAGAGTAGAGCTGCATCATAGTGATGAAGAGTAGAGCTGCATCATAGTGATGAAGAGTAGAGCAGCATCATAGTGATAAAGAGTAGAGCTGCATCATAGTGATGAAGAGTAGAGCTGCATCATAGTGATGAAGAGTAGAGCTGCATCATAGTGATGAAGAGTAGAGCTGCATCATAGTGATGAAGAGTAGAGCTGCATCATAGTGATGAAGAGTAGAGCTGCGTCATAGTGATGAAGAGAAGAGCTGCATCATAGTGATAAAGAGTAGAGCTGCATCATAGTGATGAAGAGTAGAGCTGCATCATAGTGATGAAGAGTAGAGCTGCGTCATAGTGATGAAGAGAAGAGCTGCATCATAGTGATGAAGAGAAGAGCTGCATCATAGTGATGAAGAGAAGAGCTGCATCATAGTGATAAAGAGTAGAGCTGCATCATAGTGATGAAGAGTAGAGCTGCATCATAGTGATGAAGAGTAGAGCTGCGTCATAGTGATGAAGAGTAGAGCTGCGTCATAGTGATGAAGAGAAGAGCTGCATCATAGTGATGAAGAGAAGAGCTGCATCATAGTGATGAAGAGTAGAGCTGCATCATAGTGATGAAGAGTAGAGCTGCATCATAGTGATGAAGAGTAGAGCTGCATCATAGTGATGAAGAGTAGAGCTGCATCATAGTGATGAAGAGTAGAGCTGCATCATAGTGATGAAGAGTAGAGCTGCATCATAGTGATGAAGAGTAGAGCTGCATCATAGTGATGAAGAGTAGAGCTGCATCACATGCTCTGACTGTGATGAAGACTCAACACACACATGTAGATGAACGTGTGAAACATGTTGTTCTGTTCACAGCAGTGGAACGTTTCACACACAGTCACACACTGAGCACAGATATAGAAGAGATAGAACTGCTGCTGTGTGAAGAGAACACTGCTGCTAACAACAACCTGATGTGTTTAACGTGTTCACACACAATGTTATTCACCTGTTGTTCATAGAGCAGCACTTTAAAATAAAAGTGCACAATACACTACTTATGAATTCATTATTGAACTTTGCCATGACAATGACATTAATCACGATTAAACATTGTAATCGTTGCCCAGCACTAATATATATATATTATAATTAGGTTTGCAGACTGCGTCTTAATAAAGTTTATATTTCTGAAAACTTTCAACTAATAAACAAAATGTGTCTTTATTTCATAATATTTATAATTAAAGTACTTTTACTGAACTATTGAACACTTTACCTCATTTTAATAATTAAAATAATTTTAGCTTGAATTGAAACAAGTAGAAGTAAAGTTACTTCACTTTATTATATTAAAAACATTCTTTAATATTTTCATGACTGACTGAACATTATTATTAACTTTGAAAACATTATTTACAACTTTTTAAAGTAAACGCTCCTTTAAAAGTTTAATATTACATTATTCTGTTTACATCACCAACAAATACATATTAGAGCATTTTAATGTCACAGCTCATCAACATGGAGCCAATTACAGATACTTTGTGTACTAATACATAGATTAGTAGTAAAGTACTGCTTCATATATCATATGAGATGTGCAATACTTAAATAAATACACTTACACTGATTATTATTTTCATCATTAATATTTACACATTTTATCTTTAAAAGTTGTCAAAGAAGAAGAAATGTAACTTTATTCTTATATTAAAATAAAGGATGTGTCAGGATTATATCTCATATTATTATCACTTTATTACATGTAATTCTAGTTTCTTGATGTTATTACATAATTAATGATAATGTTAATGAGTTGACTCACCACCTGGCTGTGGGACTGACTCCACCCCTCTGTGCTGCCCTGTCAAACACAACAAACACACATCGTTACAAACTCATTCTGTGATCAATAACAAATGTAACAACTAATGTAACAACTAATGTAACAACTCATGTAACAACTCATGTAACAACTCATGTAACAACTAATGTAACAACTAATGTAACAACTAATGTAACAACTCATGTAACAACTAATGTAACAACTCATGTAACAACTCATGTAACAACTCATGTAACAACTCATGTAACAACTAATGTAACAACTCATGTAACAACTCATGTAACAACTCATGTAACAACTCATGTAACAACTCATGTAACAACTCATGTAACAACTCATGTAACAACTAATGCAACAACTCATGCAACAACTCATGCAACAACTCATGCAACAACTCATGCAACAACTCATGTAACAACTCATGCAACAACTCATACAACAACTCATGTAACAACTCATGCAACAACTCATACAACAACTCATGTAACAACTCATGTAACAACTCATGCAACAACTCATGCAACAACTCATGTAATATCTAATGTAACAACAAATGTAATATCTAATGTAACAACTAATGTAACAACTCATGTAACAACTTATGTAACAACTCATGTAACAACTAATGTAACAACTAATGTAATAACAAATGTAATAACTAATGTAACAACAAATGTAATAACAAATGTAATAACTAATGTAATAACAAATGTAATAACAAATGTAACAACTAATGTAACAACTAATGTAACAACTAATGTAACAACTCATGTAACAACTCATGCAACAACTCATGTAATAGCTAATGTAACAACAAATGTAACAACTAATGTAACAACTAATATACCAACTAATGTAATAACAAATGTAACAACTAATGTAACAACTAATGTAACAACTAATGTAACAAGAAATGTAATAACTAATGTAACAACAAATGTAATATCTAATGTAACAACTAATGTAACAACTAATGTAACAACTAATGTAACAACTAATGTAACAACAAATGTAACAACTAATGTAACAACTAATGTAACAACAAATGTAATAACTAATGTAACAACAAATGTAACAACTAATGTAACAACTAATGTAACAACTAATGTAACAACTAATGTAACAACTAATGTAACAACAAATGTAATAACTAATGTAACAACAAATGTAACAACTAATGTAACAACTAATGTAACAACTAATGTAACAACTAATGTAACAACTAATGTAACAACTAATGTAATAACAAATGTAATAACAAATGTAATAACAAATGTAACAACTAATGTAACAACAAATGTAATAACTAATGTAATAACAAATGTAGTAACAAATGTAACAACTAATGTAACAACTAATGTAACAACTCATGGAACAACAACTGTAACTAATGTAACAACTAATGTAACAACTAATGTAACAACAAATGTAATAACAAATGTAACAACTAATGTAACAACTAATGTAACAACTAATGTAACAACTAATGTAACAAGAAATGTAATAACTAATGTAACAAGAAATGTAATAACTAATGTAACAACTAATGTAACAAGAAATGTAATAACTAATGTAACAACAAATGTAATAACTAATGTAATAACAAATGTAACAACTAATGTAACAACTAATATACCAACTAATGTAATAACAAATGTAACAACTCATGTAACAACTAATGTAACAACTAATGTAACAAGAAATGTAATAACTAATGTAACAACAAATGTAATAACTAATGTAATAACTAATGTAACAACTCATGTAATAACTCATGTAATAACTCATGTTAAAGATGACAAACATGAACTCATCTCCAGCTTTTCTTCACATTGAGTCGGTTTCTGTACTAAACATTAATAACACCAAACATACTATAAATCACAACTTTATGATGAAGAAAATAGAACAAAGTCTCCTTTCAACTCACTCAGTCTTCTTAGTTAAACTGTTATTTATTCATTCTATATATTTTAGGGATATTTATTTCTATGTGGCTCCTGAATCTAATGTGAAGAAGCGTTCATCAGGGGCCACGTTTGGCCCACGGGCCGCTGTTTGATCCCACCTGACTTATAGGTGGAAAGTAACGAAGTATCTTTACTCAAGTACTACATCTTACTCATGTCTCAAGACAGTAGTACTTCAATTAAGTATTTCCTACTTTTACTTCACTTCACTTTAATGTTTAATTGTTGTACTTTTTAATCCAATATTAGTAATGGACATATTAGTACTTTGCTCATTTCAAAGTATCATAAGCTCATTGATACTTTACTAAAGTTAAAACTACTAAAGAGTACATGAAGTGCTCAGACTTTAAACTACCAATGTTATTCTTTTTAATGACTACTTTTTTGTTTAAATTATAGTACAAGCAGTTAAAGTACAGAAGTATTATCATCTGTGTGTAGTTATAGTATCTACAGTTAAAGTATAGAAGTATTATCATCTGTGTGTAGTTATACTATCAACAGTTAAAGTATAGAAGTATTATCATCTGTGTGTAGTTATACTATCAACAGTTAAAGTATAGAAGTATTATCATCTGTGTGTAGTTATACTATCTACAGTTAAAGTACAGAAGTATTATCATCTGTGTGTAGTTATACTATCTACAGTTAAAGTACAGAAGTATTATCATCTGTGTGTAGTTATACTATCTACAGTTAAAGTACAGAAGTATTATCATCTGTGTGTAGTTATAGTATCTACAGTTAAAGTATAGAAGTATTATCATCTGTGTGTAGTTATACTATCTACAGTTAAAGTATAGAAGTATTATCATCTGTGTGTAGTTATACTATCAACAGTTAAAGTACAGAAGTATTATCATCTGTGTGTAGTTATACTATCAACAGTTAAAGTATAGAAGTATTATCATCTGTGTGTAGTTATACTATCTACAGTTAAAGTACAGAAGTATTATCATCTGTGTGTAGTTATACTATCTACAGTTAAAGTACAGAAGTATTATCATCTGTGTGTAGTTATAGTATCTACAGTTAAAGTACAGAAGTATTATCATCTGTGTGTAGTTATAGTATCTACAGTTAAAGTATAGAAGTATTATCATCTGTGTGTAGTTATACTATCAACAGTTAAAGTATAGAAGTATTATCATCTGTGTGTAGTTATACTATCAACAGTTAAAGTATAGAAGTATTATCATCTGTGTGTAGTTATAGTATCTACAGTTAAAGTATAGAAGTATTATCATCTGTGTGTAGTTATACTATCAACAGTTAAAGTATAGAAGTATTATCATCTGTGTGTAGTTATACTATCAACAGTTAAAGTATAGAAGTATTATCATCTGTGTGTAGTTATACTATCAACAGTTAAAGTATAGAAGTATTATCATCTGTGTGTAGTTATACTATCAACAGTTAAAGTATAGAAGTATTATCATCTGTGTGTAGTTATACTATCTACAGTTAAAGTATAGAAGTATTATCATCTGTGTGTAGTTATACTATCTACAGTTAAAGTACAGAAGTATTATCATCTGTGTGTAGTTATACTATCAACAGTTAAAGTATAGAAGTATTATCATCTGTGTGTAGTTATACTATCTACAGTTAAAGTACAGAAGTATTATCATCTGTGTGTAGTTATACTATCTACAGTTAAAGTACAGAAGTATTATCATCTGTGTGTAGTTATACTATCTACAGTTAAAGTACAGAAGTATTATCATCTGTGTGTAGTTATACTATCAACAGTTAAAGTATAGAAGTATTATCATCTGTGTGTAGTTATACTATCAACAGTTAAAGTATAGAAGTATTATCATCTGTGTGTAGTTATACTATCAACAGTTAAAGTACAGAAGTATTATCATCTGTGTGTAGTTATACTATCAACAGTTAAAGTATAGAAGTATTATCATCTGTGTGTAGTTATACTATCAACAGTTAAAGTACAGAAGTATTATCATCTGTGTGTAGTTATACTATCTACAGTTAAAGTACAGAAGTATTATCATCTGTGTGTAGTTATACTATCAACAGTTAAAGTACAGAAGTATTATCATCTGTGTGTAGTTATACTATCAACAGTTAAAGTATAGAAGTATTATCATCTGTGTGTAGTTATACTATCTACAGTTAAAGTACAGAAGTATTATCATCTGTGTGTAGTTATACTATCTACAGTTAAAGTATAGAAGTATTATCATCTGTGTGTAGTTATACTATCTACAGTTAAAGTACAGAAGTATTATCATCTGTGTGTAGTTATAGTATCAACAGTTAAAGTATAGAAGTATTATCATCTGTGTGTAGTTATACTATCTACAGTTAAAGTACAGAAGTATTATCATCTGTGTGTAGTTATACTATCTACAGTTAAAGTATAGAAGTATTATCATCTGTGTGTAGTTATACTATCTACAGTTAAAGTACAGAAGTATTATCATCTGTGTGTAGTTATAGTATCAACAGTTAAAGTACAGAAGTATTATCATCTGTGTGTAGTTATACTATCTACAGTTAAAGTATAGAAGTATTATCATCTGTGTGTAGTTATACTATCTACAGTTAAAGTACAGAAGTATTATCATCTGTGTGTAGTTATAGTATCAACAGTTAAAGTATAGAAGTATTATCATCTGTGTGTAGTTATACTATCAACAGTTAAAGTATAGAAGTATTATCATCTGTGTGTAGTTATACTATCTACAGTTAAAGTACAGAAGTATTATCATCTGTGTGTAGTTATACTATCTACAGTTAAAGTATAGAAGTATTATCATCTGTGTGTAGTTATAGTATCAACAGTTAAAGTACAGAAGTATTATCATCTGTGTGTAGTTATACTATCAACAGTTAAAGTATAGAAGTATTATCATCTGTGTGTAGTTATAGTATCAACAGTTAAAGTACAGAAGTATTATCATCTGTGTGTAGTTATACTATCAACAGTTAAAGTACAGAAGTATTATCATCTGTGTGTAGTTATACTATCAACAGTTAAAGTACAGAAGTATTATCATCTGTGTGTAGTTATACTATCAACAGTTAAAGTACAGAAGTATTATCATCTGTGTGTAGTTATACTATCAACAGTTAAAGTATAGAAGTATTATCATCTGTGTGTAGTTATAGTATCAACAGTTAAAGTATAGAAGTATTATCATCTGTGTGTAGTTATAGTATCAACAGTTAAAGTATAGAAGTATTATCATCTGTGTGTAGTTATAGTATCTACAGTTCAAGTATAGAAGTATTATCATCTGTGTGTAGTTATACTATCAACAGTTAAAGTACAGAAGTATTATCATCTGTGTGTAGTTATACTATCAACAGTTAAAGTACAGAAGTATTATCATCTGTGTGTAGTTATACTATCAACAGTTAAAGTATAGAAGTATTATCATCTGTGTGTAGTTATACTATCAACAGTTAAAGTATAGAAGTATTATCATCTGTGTGTAGTTATACTATCAACAGTTAAAGTACAGAAGTATTATCATCTGTGTGTAGTTATACTATCAACAGTTAAAGTACAGAAGTATTATCATCTGTGTGTAGTTATACTATCTACAGTTAAAGTACAGAAGTATTATCATCTGTGTGTAGTTATAGTATCTACAGTTAAAGTATAGAAGTATTATCATCTGTGTGTAGTTATACTATCAACAGTTAAAGTATAGAAGTATTATCATCTGTGTGTAGTTATACTATCAACAGTTAAAGTATAGAAGTATTATCATCTGTGTGTAGTTATACTATCTACAGTTAAAGTACAGAAGTATTATCATCTGTGTGTAGTTATACTATCTACAGTTAAAGTACAGAAGTATTATCATCTGTGTGTAGTTATACTATCTACAGTTAAAGTACAGAAGTATTATCATCTGTGTGTAGTTATAGTATCTACAGTTAAAGTATAGAAGTATTATCATCTGTGTGTAGTTATACTATCTACAGTTAAAGTATAGAAGTATTATCATCTGTGTGTAGTTATACTATCAACAGTTAAAGTACAGAAGTATTATCATCTGTGTGTAGTTATACTATCAACAGTTAAAGTATAGAAGTATTATCATCTGTGTGTAGTTATACTATCTACAGTTAAAGTACAGAAGTATTATCATCTGTGTGTAGTTATACTATCTACAGTTAAAGTACAGAAGTATTATCATCTGTGTGTAGTTATAGTATCTACAGTTAAAGTACAGAAGTATTATCATCTGTGTGTAGTTATAGTATCTACAGTTAAAGTACAGAAGTATTATCATCTGTGTGTAGTTATAGTATCTACAGTTAAAGTACAGAAGTATTATCATCTGTGTGTAGTTATAGTATCTACAGTTAAAGTACAGAAGTATTATCATCTGTGTGTAGTTATAGTATCTACAGTTAAAGTATAGAAGTATTATCATCTGTGTGTAGTTATACTATCAACAGTTAAAGTATAGAAGTATTATCATCTGTGTGTAGTTATACTATCAACAGTTAAAGTATAGAAGTATTATCATCTGTGTGTAGTTATAGTATCTACAGTTAAAGTATAGAAGTATTATCATCTGTGTGTAGTTATACTATCAACAGTTAAAGTATAGAAGTATTATCATCTGTGTGTAGTTATACTATCAACAGTTAAAGTATAGAAGTATTATCATCTGTGTGTAGTTATACTATCAACAGTTAAAGTATAGAAGTATTATCATCTGTGTGTAGTTATACTATCAACAGTTAAAGTATAGAAGTATTATCATCTGTGTGTAGTTATACTATCTACAGTTAAAGTATAGAAGTATTATCATCTGTGTGTAGTTATACTATCTACAGTTAAAGTACAGAAGTATTATCATCTGTGTGTAGTTATACTATCAACAGTTAAAGTATAGAAGTATTATCATCTGTGTGTAGTTATACTATCTACAGTTAAAGTACAGAAGTATTATCATCTGTGTGTAGTTATACTATCTACAGTTAAAGTACAGAAGTATTATCATCTGTGTGTAGTTATACTATCTACAGTTAAAGTACAGAAGTATTATCATCTGTGTGTAGTTATACTATCAACAGTTAAAGTATAGAAGTATTATCATCTGTGTGTAGTTATACTATCAACAGTTAAAGTATAGAAGTATTATCATCTGTGTGTAGTTATACTATCAACAGTTAAAGTATAGAAGTATTATCATCTGTGTGTAGTTATACTATCAACAGTTAAAGTACAGAAGTATTATCATCTGTGTGTAGTTATACTATCTACAGTTAAAGTACAGAAGTATTATCATCTGTGTGTAGTTATACTATCAACAGTTAAAGTACAGAAGTATTATCATCTGTGTGTAGTTATACTATCAACAGTTAAAGTATAGAAGTATTATCATCTGTGTGTAGTTATACTATCTACAGTTAAAGTACAGAAGTATTATCATCTGTGTGTAGTTATACTATCTACAGTTAAAGTATAGAAGTATTATCATCTGTGTGTAGTTATAGTATCAACAGTTAAAGTACAGAAGTATTATCATCTGTGTGTAGTTATACTATCAACAGTTAAAGTATAGAAGTATTATCATCTGTGTGTAGTTATAGTATCAACAGTTAAAGTACAGAAGTATTATCATCTGTGTGTAGTTATACTATCAACAGTTAAAGTACAGAAGTATTATCATCTGTGTGTAGTTATACTATCAACAGTTAAAGTACAGAAGTATTATCATCTGTGTGTAGTTATACTATCAACAGTTAAAGTACAGAAGTATTATCATCTGTGTGTAGTTATACTATCAACAGTTAAAGTATAGAAGTATTATCATCTGTGTGTAGTTATACTATCAACAGTTAAAGTACAGAAGTATTATCATCTGTGTGTAGTTATACTATCAACAGTTAAAGTATAGAAGTATTATCATCTGTGTGTAGTTATAGTATCAACAGTTAAAGTATAGAAGTATTATCATCTGTGTGTAGTTATACTATCTACAGTTAAAGTACAGAAGTATTATCATCTGTGTGTAGTTATACTATCAACAGTTAAAGTACAGAAGTATTATCATCTGTGTGTAGTTATAGTATCAACAGTTAAAGTACAGAAGTATTATCATCTGTGTGTAGTTATACTATCAACAGTTAAAGTACAGAAGTATTATCATCTGTGTGTAGTTATAGTATCAACAGTTAAAGTACAGAAGTATTATCATCTGTGTGTAGTTATACTATCTACAGTTAAAGTACAGAAGTATTATCATCTGTGTGTAGTTATATATACAGTTAAAGTACAGAAGTATTATCATCTGTGTGTAGTTATATATACAGTTAAAGTACAGAAGTATTATCATCTGTGTGTAGTTATACTATCAACAGTTAAAGTACAGAAGTATTATCATCTGTGTGTAGTTATACTATCAACAGTTAAAGTACAGAAGTATTATCATCTGTGTGTAGTTATACTATCTACAGTTAAAGTACAGAAGTATTATCATCTGTGTGTAGTTATATATACAGTTAAAGTACAGAAGTATTATCATCTGTGTGTAGTTATACTATCAACAGTTAAAGTACAGAAGTATTATCATCTGTGTGTAGTTATACTATCAACAGTTAAAGTACAGAAGTATTATCATCTGTGTGTAGTTATAGTATCTACAGTTAAAGTATAGAAGTATTATCATCTGTGTGTAGTTATACTATCAACAGTTAAAGTACAGAAGTATTATCATCTGTGTGTAGTTATACTATCAACAGTTAAAGTATAGAAGTATTATCATCTGTGTGTAGTTATACTATCAACAGTTAAAGTACAGAAGTATTATCATCTGTGTGTAGTTATACTATCTACAGTTAAAGTACAGAAGTATTATCATCTGTGTGTAGTTATACTATCAACAGTTAAAGTATAGAAGTATTATCATCTGTGTGTAGTTATACTATCAACAGTTAAAGTATAGAAGTATTATCATCTGTGTGTAGTTATACTATCTACAGTTAAAGTATAGAAGTATTATCATCTGTGTGTAGTTATACTATCAACAGTTAAAGTACAGAAGTATTATCATCTGTGTGTAGTTATACTATCTACAGTTAAAGTACAGAAGTATTATCATCTGTGTGTAGTTATAGTATCTACAGTTAAAGTACAGAAGTATTATCATCTGTGTGTAGTTATACTATCAACAGTTAAAGTACAGAAGTATTATCATCTGTGTGTAGTTATACTATCTACAGTTAAAGTACAGAAGTATTATCATCTGTGTGTAGTTATACTATCTACAGTTAAAGTACAGAAGTATTATCATCTGTGTGTAGTTATACTATCAACAGTTAAAGTACAGAAGTATTATCATCTGTGTGTAGTTATACTATCTACAGTTAAAGTACAGAAGTATTATCATCTGTGTGTAGTTATACTATCTACAGTTAAAGTACAGAAGTATTATCATCTGTGTGTAGTTATACTATCAACAGTTAAAGTACAGAAGTATTATCATCTGTGTGTAGTTATACTATCAACAGTTAAAGTATAGAAGTATTATCATCTGTGTGTAGTTATACTATCTACAGTTAAAGTATAGAAGTATTATCATCTGTGTGTAGTTATACTATCTACAGTTAAAGTACAGAAGTATTATCATCTGTGTGTAGTTATACTATCTACAGTTAAAGTATAGAAGTATTATCATCTGTGTGTAGTTATAGTATCAACAGTTAAAGTACAGAAGTATTATCATCTGTGTGTAGTTATACTATCAACAGTTAAAGTATAGAAGTATTATCATCTGTGTGTAGTTATAGTATCAACAGTTAAAGTACAGAAGTATTATCATCTGTGTGTAGTTATACTATCAACAGTTAAAGTACAGAAGTATTATCATCTGTGTGTAGTTATACTATCAACAGTTAAAGTACAGAAGTATTATCATCTGTGTGTAGTTATACTATCAACAGTTAAAGTACAGAAGTATTATCATCTGTGTGTAGTTATACTATCAACAGTTAAAGTATAGAAGTATTATCATCTGTGTGTAGTTATAGTATCAACAGTTAAAGTATAGAAGTATTATCATCTGTGTGTAGTTATAGTATCTACAGTTCAAGTATAGAAGTATTATCATCTGTGTGTAGTTATACTATCAACAGTTAAAGTACAGAAGTATTATCATCTGTGTGTAGTTATACTATCTACAGTTCAAGTATAGAAGTATTATCATCTGTGTGTAGTTATAGTATCAACAGTTAAAGTATAGAAGTATTATCATCTGTGTGTAGTTATACTATCAACAGTTAAAGTACAGAAGTATTATCATCTGTGTGTAGTTATACTATCTACAGTTAAAGTACAGAAGTATTATCATCTGTGTGTAGTTATACTATCTACAGTTAAAGTATAGAAGTATTATCATCTGTGTGTAGTTATACTATCTACAGTTAAAGTACAGAAGTATTATCATCTGTGTGTAGTTATACTATCTACAGTTAAAGTACAGAAGTATTATCATCTGTGTGTAGTTATACTATCTACAGTTAAAGTACAGAAGTATTATCATCTGTGTGTAGTTATACTATCTACAGTTAAAGTACAGAAGTATTATCATCTGTGTGTAGTTATACTATCTACAGTTAAAGTACAGAAGTATTATCATCTGGGTGTAGTTATACTATCAACAGTTAAAGTATAGAAGTATTATCATCTGTGTGTAGTTATACTATCAACAGTTAAAGTATAGAAGTATTATCATCTGTGTGTAGTTATACTATCTACAGTTAAAGTATAGAAGTATTATCATCTGTGTGTAGTTATACTATCTACAGTTAAAGTACAGAAGTATTATCATCTGTGTGTAGTTATACTATCAACAGTTAAAGTATAGAAGTATTATCATCTGTGTGTAGTTATACTATCAACAGTTAAAGTATAGAAGTATTATCATCTGTGTGTAGTTATACTATCTACAGTTAAAGTATAGAAGTATTATCATCTGTGTGTAGTTATACTATCTACAGTTAAAGTACAGAAGTATTATCATCTGTGTGTAGTTATACTATCTACAGTTAAAGTACAGAAGTATTATCATCTGTGTGTAGTTATACTATCTACAGTTAAAGTACAGAAGTATTATCATCTGTGTGTAGTTATACTATCTACAGTTAAAGTACAGAAGTATTATCATCTGTGTGTAGTTATACTATCTACAGTTAAAGTACAGAAGTATTATCATCTGGGTGTAGTTATACTATCAACAGTTAAAGTACAGAAGTATTATCATCTGTGTGTAGTTATACTATCAACAGTTAAAGTATAGAAGTATTATCATCTGTGTGTAGTTATACTATCAACAGTTAAAGTATAGAAGTATTATCATCTGTGTGTAGTTATACTATCTACAGTTAAAGTACAGAAGTATTATCATCTGTGTGTAGTTATACTATCTACAGTTAAAGTATAGAAGTATTATCATCTGTGTGTAGTTATAGTATCAACAGTTAAAGTACAGAAGTATTATCATCTGTGTGTAGTTATACTATCAACAGTTAAAGTATAGAAGTATTATCATCTGTGTGTAGTTATAGTATCAACAGTTAAAGTACAGAAGTATTATCATCTGTGTGTAGTTATACTATCAACAGTTAAAGTACAGAAGTATTATCATCTGTGTGTAGTTATACTATCAACAGTTAAAGTACAGAAGTATTATCATCTGTGTGTAGTTATACTATCAACAGTTAAAGTACAGAAGTATTATCATCTGTGTGTAGTTATACTATCAACAGTTAAAGTATAGAAGTATTATCATCTGTGTGTAGTTATAGTATCAACAGTTAAAGTATAGAAGTATTATCATCTGTGTGTAGTTATAGTATCAACAGTTAAAGTATAGAAGTATTATCATCTGTGTGTAGTTATAGTATCTACAGTTCAAGTATAGAAGTATTATCATCTGTGTGTAGTTATACTATCTACAGTTAAAGTACAGAAGTATTATCATCTGTGTGTAGTTATACTATCTACAGTTCAAGTATAGAAGTATTATCATCTGTGTGTAGTTATAGTATCAACAGTTAAAGTATAGAAGTATTATCATCTGTGTGTAGTTATACTATCAACAGTTAAAGTACAGAAGTATTATCATCTGTGTGTAGTTATACTATCTACAGTTCAAGTATAGAAGTATTATCATCTGTGTGTAGTTATAGTATCAACAGTTAAAGTATAGAAGTATTATCATCTGTGTGTAGTTATACTATCAACAGTTAAAGTACAGAAGTATTATCATCTGTGTGTAGTTATACTATCTACAGTTAAAGTACAGAAGTATTATCATCTGTGTGTAGTTATACTATCTACAGTTAAAGTATAGAAGTATTATCATCTGTGTGTAGTTATACTATCTACAGTTAAAGTACAGAAGTATTATCATCTGTGTGTAGTTATACTATCTACAGTTAAAGTACAGAAGTATTATCATCTGTGTGTAGTTATACTATCTACAGTTAAAGTACAGAAGTATTATCATCTGTGTGTAGTTATACTATCTACAGTTAAAGTACAGAAGTATTATCATCTGTGTGTAGTTATACTATCTACAGTTAAAGTACAGAAGTATTATCATCTGTGTGTAGTTATACTATCTACAGTTAAAGTACAGAAGTATTATCATCTGGGTGTAGTTATACTATCAACAGTTAAAGTACAGAAGTATTATCATCTGTGTGTAGTTATACTATCAACAGTTAAAGTATAGAAGTATTATCATCTGTGTGTAGTTATACTATCAACAGTTAAAGTATAGAAGTATTATCATCTGTGTGTAGTTATACTATCAACAGTTAAAGTACAGAAGTATTATCATCTGTGTGTAGTTATACTATCAACAGTTAAAGTACAGAAGTATTATCATCTGTGTGTAGTTATAGTATCTACAGTTAAAGTACAGAAGTATTATCATCTGTGTGTAGTTATACTATCTACAGTTAAAGTATAGAAGTATTATCATCTGTGTGTAGTTATACTATCAACAGTTAAAGTACAGAAGTATTATCATCTGTGTGTAGTTATACTATCAACAGTTAAAGTATAGAAGTATTATCATCTGTGTGTAGTTATACTATCAACAGTTAAAGTATAGAAGTATTATCATCTGTGTGTAGTTATAGTATCAACAGTTAAAGTACAGAAGTATTATCATCTGTGTGTAGTTATACTATCTACAGTTAAAGTATAGAAGTATTATCATCTGTGTGTAGTTATACTATCAACAGTTAAAGTACAGAAGTATTATCATCTGTGTGTAGTTATACTATCAACAGTTAAAGTATAGAAGTATTATCATCTGTGTGTAGTTATAGTATCAACAGTTAAAGTACAGAAGTATTATCATCTGTGTGTAGTTATACTATCAACAGTTAAAGTATAGAAGTATTATCATCTGTGTGTAGTTATAGTATCAACAGTTAAAGTACAGAAGTATTATCATCTGTGTGTAGTTATACTATCAACAGTTAAAGTACAGAAGTATTATCATCTGTGTGTAGTTATAGTATCTACAGTTAAAGTACAGAAGTATTATCATCTGTGTGTAGTTATACTATCAACAGTTAAAGTATAGAAGTATTATCATCTGTGTGTAGTTATACTATCTACAGTTAAAGTATAGAAGTATTATCATCTGTGTGTAGTTATACTATCAACAGTTAAAGTACAGAAGTATTATCATCTGTGTGTAGTTATACTATCTACAGTTAAAGTACAGAAGTATTATCATCTGTGTGTAGTTATAGTATCTACAGTTAAAGTACAGAAGTATTATCATCTGTGTGTAGTTATACTATCTACAGTTAAAGTACAGAAGTATTATCATCTGTGTGTAGTTATACTATCAACAGTTAAAGTACAGAAGTATTATCATCTGTGTGTAGTTATACTATCTACAGTTAAAGTACAGAAGTATTATCATCTGTGTGTAGTTATACTATCTACAGTTAAAGTACAGAAGTATTATCATCTGTGTGTAGTTATACTATCAACAGTTAAAGTACAGAAGTATTATCATCTGTGTGTAGTTATACTATCAACAGTTAAAGTATAGAAGTATTATCATCTGTGTGTAGTTATACTATCTACAGTTAAAGTACTAGAAGTATTATCATCTGTGTGTAGTTATACTATCTACAGTTAAAGTACAGAAGTATTATCATCTGTGTGTAGTTATACTATCAACAGTTAAAGTACTAGAAGTATTATCATCTGTGTGTAGTTATACTATCTACAGTTAAAGTACAGAAGTATTATCATCTGTGTGTAGTTATACTATCTACAGTTAAAGTACAGAAGTATTATCATCTGTGTGTAGTTATACTATCAACAGTTAAAGTACAGAAGTATTATCATCTGTGTGTAGTTATACTATCTACAGTTAAAGTACAGAAGTATTATCATCTGTGTGTAGTTATACTATCTACAGTTAAAGTACAGAAGTATTATCATCTGTGTGTAGTTATACTATCACAGTTAAAGTACAGAAGTATTATCATCTGTGTGTAGTTATACTATCAACAGTTAAAGTACAGAAGTATTATCATCTGTGTGTAGTTATACTATCTAACAGTTAAAGTACAGAAGTATTATCATCTGTGTGTAGTTATACTATCTACAGTTAAAGTACAGAAGTATTATCATCTGTGTGTAGTTATACTATCTACAGTTAAAGTACAGAAGTATTATCATCTGTGTGTAGTTATACTATCAACAGTTAAAGTACAGAAGTATTATCATCTGTGTGTAGTTATACTATCAACAGTTAAAGTACAGAAGTATTATCATCTGTGTGTAGTTATACTATCTACAGTTAAAGTACAGAAGTATTATCATCTGTGTGTAGTTATACTATCTACAGTTAAAGTACAGAAGTATTATCATCTGTGTGTAGTTATACTATCAACAGTTAAAGTACAGAAGTATTATCATCTGTGTGTAGTTATACTATCTACAGTTAAAGTACAGAAGTATTATCATCTGTGTGTAGTTATACTATCTACAGTTAAAGTACAGAAGTATTATCATCTGTGTGTAGTTATACTATCTACAGTTAAAGTACAGAAGTATTATCATCTGTGTGTAGTTATACTATCAACAGTTAAAGTACAGAAGTATTATCATCTGTGTGTAGTTATACTATCAACAGTTAAAGTACAGAAGTATTATCATCTGTGTGTAGTTATACTATCAACAGTTAAAGTACAGAAGTATTATCATCTGTGTGTAGTTATACTATCACAGTTAAAGTACAGAAGTATTATCATCTGTGTGTAGTTATACTATCTACAGTTAAAGTACAGAAGTATTATCATCTGTGTGTAGTTATACTATCAACAGTTAAAGTACAGAAGTATTATCATCTGTGTGTAGTTATACTATCAACAGTTAAAGTACAGAAGTATTATCATCTGTGTGTAGTTATACTATCAACAGTTAAAGTACAGAAGTATTATCATCTGTGTGTAGTTATACTATCTACAGTTAAAGTACAGAAGTATTATCATCTGTGTGTAGTTATACTATCAACAGTTAAAGTACAGAAGTATTATCATCTGTGTGTAGTTATACTATCAACAGTTAAAGTACAGAAGTATTATCATCTGTGTGTAGTTATACTATCTACAGTTAAAGTACAGAAGTATTATCATCTGTGTGTAGTTATACTATCAACAGTTAAAGTACAGAAGTATTATCATCTGTGTGTAGTTATACTATCAACAGTTAAAGTACAGAAGTATTATCATCTGTGTGTAGTTATACTATCAACAGTTAAAGTACAGAAGTATTATCATCTGTGTGTAGTTATACTATCTACAGTTAAAGTACAGAAGTATTATCATCTGTGTGTAGTTATACTATCAACAGTTAAAGTACAGAAGTATTATCATCTGTGTGTAGTTATACTATCAACAGTTAAAGTATAGAAGTATTATCATCTGTGTGTAGTTATACTATCAACAGTTAAAGTACAGAAGTATTATCATCTGTGTGTAGTTATACTATCTACAGTTAAAGTACAGAAGTATTATCATCTGTGTGTAGTTATACTATCAACAGTTAAAGTACAGAAGTATTATCATCTGTGTGTAGTTATACTATCAACAGTTAAAGTACAGAAGTATTATCATCTGTGTGTAGTTATACTATCAACAGTTAAAGTACAGAAGTATTATCATCTGTGTGTAGTTATACTATCAACAGTTAAAGTACAGAAGTATTATCATCTGTGTGTAGTTATACTATCAACAGTTAAAGTACAGAAGTATTATCATCTGTGTGTAGTTATACTATCAACAGTTAAAGTACAGAAGTATTATCATCTGTGTGTAGTTATACTATCAACAGTTAAAGTACAGAAGTATTATCATCTGTGTGTAGTTATACTATCAACAGTTAAAGTACAGAAGTATTATCATCTGTGTGTAGTTATACTATCAACAGTTAAAGTACAGAAGTATTATCATCTGTGTGTAGTTATACTATCAACAGTTAAAGTACAGAAGTATTATCATCTGTGTGTAGTTATACTATCAACAGTTAAAGTACAGAAGTATTATCATCTGTGTGTAGTTATACTATCAACAGTTAAAGTACAGAAGTATTATCATCTGTGTGTAGTTATACTATCAACAGTTAAAGTACAGAAGTATTATCATCTGTGTGTAGTTATACTATCAACAGTTAAAGTACAGAAGTATTATCATCTGTGTGTAGTTATACTATCAACAGTTAAAGTATAGAAGTATTATCATCTGTGTGTAGTTATACTATCAACAGTTAAAGTACAGAAGTATTATCATCTGTGTGTAGTTATACTATCAACAGTTAAAGTACAGAAGTATTATCATCTGTGTGTAGTTATACTATCAACAGTTAAAGTATAGAAGTATTATCATCTGTGTGTAGTTATACTATCAACAGTTAAAGTACAGAAGTATTATCATCTGTGTGTAGTTATACTATCAACAGTTAAAGTACAGAAGTATTATCATCTGTGTGTAGTTATACTATCAACAGTTAAAGTACAGAAGTATTATCATCTGTGTGTAGTTATACTATCAACAGTTAAAGTACAGAAGTATTATCATCTGTGTGTAGTTATACTATCACAGTTAAAGTATAGAAGTATTATCATCTGTGTGTAGTTATACTATCTACAGTTAAAGTACAGAAGTATTATCATCTGTGTGTAGTTATACTATCAACAGTTAAAGTACAGAAGTATTATCATCTGTGTGTAGTTATACTATCAACAGTTAAAGTACAGAAGTATTATCATCTGTGTGTAGTTATACTATCTACAGTTAAAGTACAGAAGTATTATCATCTGTGTGTAGTTATACTATCTACAGTTAAAGTACAGAAGTATTATCATCTGTGTGTAGTTATACTATCTACAGTTAAAGTACAGAAGTATTATCATCTGTGTGTAGTTATACTATCAACAGTTAAAGTACAGAAGTATTATCATCTGTGTGTAGTTATACTATCTAACAGTTAAAGTACAGAAGTATTATCATCTGTGTGTAGTTATACTATCTACAGTTAAAGTACAGAAGTATTATCATCTGTGTGTAGTTATACTATCTACAGTTAAAGTACAGAAGTATTATCATCTGTGTGTAGTTATACTATCTACAGTTAAAGTACAGAAGTATTATCATCTGTGTGTAGTTATACTATCTACAGTTAAAGTACAGAAGTATTATCATCTGTGTGTAGTTATACTATCTACAGTTAAAGTACAGAAGTATTATCATCTGTGTGTAGTTATACTATCTACAGTTAAAGTACAGAAGTATTATCATCTGTGTGTAGTTATACTATCTACAGTTAAAGTACAGAAGTATTATCATCTGTGTGTAGTTATACTATCTACAGTTAAAGTACAGAAGTATTATCATCTGTGTGTAGTTATAGCTATCAACAGTTAAAGTACAGAAGTATTATCATCTGTGTGTAGTTATACTATCAACAGTTAAAGTACAGAAGTATTATCATCTGTGTGTAGTTATAGCTATCAACAGTTAAAGTACAGAAGTATTATCATCTGTGTGTAGTTATACTATCAACAGTTAAAGTACAGAAGTATTATCATCTGTGTGTAGTTATAGTATCAACAGTTAAAGTACAGAAGTATTATCATCTGTGTGTAGTTATACTATCAACAGTTAAAGTACAGAAGTATTATCATCTGTGTGTAGTTATAGTATCAACAGTTAAAGTACAGAAGTATTATCATCTGTGTGTAGTTATACTATCTACAGTTAAAGTACAGAAGTATTATCATCTGTGTGTAGTTATACTATCTACAGTTAAAGTACAGAAGTATTATCATCTGTGTGTAGTTATACTATCTACAGTTAAAGTACAGAAGTATTATCATCTGTGTGTAGTTATACTATCTAACAGTTAAAGTACAGAAGTATTATCATCTGTGTGTAGTTATACTATCAACAGTTAAAGTACAGAAGTATTATCATCTGTGTGTAGTTATAGCTATCAACAGTTAAAGTACAGAAGTATTATCATCTGTGTGTAGTTATACTATCTACAGTTAAAGTACAGAAGTATTATCATCTGTGTGTAGTTATACTATCTACAGTTAAAGTACAGAAGTATTATCATCTGTGTGTAGTTATACTATCTACAGTTAAAGTACAGAAGTATTATCATCTGTGTGTAGTTATACTATCAACAGTTAAAGTACAGAAGTATTATCATCTGTGTGTAGTTATACTATCAACAGTTAAAGTACAGAAGTATTATCATCTGTGTGTAGTTATACTATCAACAGTTAAAGTATAGAAGTATTATCATCTGTGTGTAGTTATACTATCAACAGTTAAAGTACAGAAGTATTATCATCTGTGTGTAGTTATACTATCTACAGTTAAAGTACAGAAGTATTATCATCTGTGTGTAGTTATACTATCTACAGTTAAAGTATAGAAGTATTATCATCTGTGTGTAGTTATACTATCAACAGTTAAAGTATAGAAGTATTATCATCTGTGTGTAGTTATACTATCTACAGTTAAAGTATAGAAGTATTATCATCTGTGTGTAGTTATACTATCAACAGTTAAAGTACAGAAGTATTATCATCTGTGTGTAGTTATACTATCAACAGTTAAAGTATAGAAGTATTATCATCTGTGTGTAGTTATACTATCTACAGTTAAAGTACAGAAGTATTATCATCTGTGTGTAGTTATACTATCAACAGTTAAAGTATAGAAGTATTATCATCTGTGTGTAGTATACTATCTACAGTTAAAGTACAGAAGTATTATCATCTGTGTGTAGTTATACTATCTACAGTTAAAGTACAGAAGTATTATCAGTCTGTGTGTAGTTATACTATCTACAGTTAAAGTACAGAAGTATTATCATCTGTGTGTAGTTATACTATCAACAGTTAAAGTATAGAAGTATTATCATCTGTGTGTAGTTATACTATCAACAGTTAAAGTACAGAAGTATTATCATCTGTGTGTAGTTATACTATCAACAGTTAAAGTATAGAAGTATTATCATCTGTGTGTAGTTATACTATCAACAGTTAAAGTACAGAAGTATTATCATCTGTGTGTAGTTATACTATCTACAGTTAAAGTACAGAAGTATTATCATCTGTGTGTAGTTATACTATCAACAGTTAAAGTACAGAAGTATTATCATCTGTGTGTAGTTATACTATCAACAGTTAAAGTACAGAAGTATTATCATCTGTGTGTAGTTATACTATCAACAGTTAAAGTACAGAAGTATTATCATCTGTGTGTAGTTATACTATCAACAGTTAAAGTACAGAAGTATTATCATCTGTGTGTAGTTATAGTATCAACAGTTAAAGTATAGAAGTATTATCATCTGTGTGTAGTTATAGTATCAACAGTTAAAGTATAGAAGTATTATCATCTGTGTGTAGTTATACTATCAACAGTTAAAGTACAGAAGTATTATCATCTGTGTGTAGTTATACTATCAACAGTTAAAGTACAGAAGTATTATCATCTGTGTGTAGTTATACTATCTACAGTTAAAGTACAGAAGTATTATCATCTGTGTGTAGTTATACTATCTACAGTTAAAGTATAGAAGTATTATCATCTGTGTGTAGTTATACTATCTACAGTTAAAGTACAGAAGTATTATCATCTGTGTGTAGTTATACTATCTACAGTTAAAGTATAGAAGTATTATCATCTGTGTGTAGTTATACTAATCAACAGTTAAAGTATAGAAGTATTATCATCTGTGTGTAGTTATACTATCAACAGTTAAAGTATAGAAGTATTATCATCTGTGTGTAGTTATACTATCAACAGTTAAAGTATAGAAGTATTATCATCTGTGTGTAGTTATACTATCAACAGTTAAAGTACAGAAGTATTATCATCTGTGTGTAGTTATACTATCAACAGTTAAAGTACAGAAGTATTATCATCTGTGTGTAGTTATACTATCAACAGTTAAAGTATAGAAGTATTATCATCTGTGTGTAGTTATAGTATCAACAGTTAAAGTATAGAAGTATTATCATCTGTGTGTAGTTATACTATCAACAGTTAAAGTATAGAAGTATTATCATCTGTGTGTAGTTATAGTATCAACAGTTAAAGTATAGAAGTATTATCATCTGTGTGTAGTTATAGTATCTACAGTTAAAGTATAGAAGTATTATCATCTGTGTGTAGTTATACTATCAACAGTTAAAGTACAGAAGTATTATCATCTGTGTGTAGTTATACTATCAACAGTTAAAGTATAGAAGTATTATCATCTGTGTGTAGTTATAGTATCAACAGTTAAAGTACAGAAGTATTATCATCTGTGTGTAGTTATACTATCTACAGTTAAAGTACAGAAGTATTATCATCTGTGTGTAGTTATACTATCTACAGTTAAAGTATAGAAGTATTATCATCTGTGTGTAGTTATACTATCAACAGTTAAAGTATAGAAGTATTATCATCTGTGTGTAGTTATACTATCAACAGTTAAAGTATAGAAGTATTATCATCTGTGTGTAGTTATACTATCAACAGTTAAAGTACAGAAGTATTATCATCTGTGTGTAGTTATACTATCAACAGTTAAAGTACAGAAGTATTATCATCTGTGTGTAGTTATACTATCAACAGTTAAAGTATAGAAGTATTATCATCTGTGTGTAGTTATACTATCTACAGTTAAAGTATAGAAGTATTATCATCTGTGTGTAGTTATACTATCAACAGTTAAAGTATAGAAGTATTATCATCTGTGTGTAGTTATAGTATCAACAGTTAAAGTACAGAAGTATTATCATCTGTGTGTAGTTATACTATCTACAGTTAAAGTACAGAAGTATTATCATCTGTGTGTAGTTATACTATCAACAGTTAAAGTACAGAAGTATTATCATCTGTGTGTAGTTATACTATCAACAGTTAAAGTACAGAAGTATTATCATCTGTGTGTAGTTATACTATCAACAGTTAAAGTATAGAAGTATTATCATCTGTGTGTAGTTATACTATCAACAGTTAAAGTATAGAAGTATTATCATCTGTGTGTAGTTATACTATCAACAGTTAAAGTATAGAAGTATTATCATCTGTGTGTAGTTATACTATCAACAGTTAAAGTACAGAAGTATTATCATCTGTGTGTAGTTATACTATCAACAGTTAAAGTACAGAAGTATTATCATCTGTGTGTAGTTATACTATCAACAGTTAAAGTATAGAAGTATTATCATCTGTGTGTAGTTATACTATCAACAGTTAAAGTACAGAAGTATTATCATCTGTGTGTAGTTATACTATCAACAGTTAAAGTATAGAAGTATTATCATCTGTGTGTAGTTATACTATCAACAGTTAAAGTACAGAAGTATTATCATCTGTGTGTAGTTATACTATCAACAGTTAAAGTACAGAAGTATTATCATCTGTGTGTAGTTATAGTATCTACAGTTAAAGTACAGAAGTATTATCATCTGTGTGTAGTTATACTATCAACAGTTAAAGTATAGAAGTATTATCATCTGTGTGTAGTTATAGTATCAACAGTTAAAGTACAGAAGTATTATCATCTGTGTGTAGTTATACTATCTACAGTTAAAGTATAGAAGTATTATCATCTGTGTGTAGTTATACTATCTACAGTTAAAGTATAGAAGTATTATCATCTGTGTGTAGTTATACTATCTACAGTTAAAGTATAGAAGTATTATCATCTGTGTGTAGTTATACTATCTACAGTTAAAGTATAGAAGTATTATCATCTGTGTGTAGTTATACTATCAACAGTTAAAGTACAGAAGTATTATCATCTGTGTGTAGTTATACTATCTACAGTTAAAGTATAGAAGTATTATCATCTGTGTGTAGTTATACTATCTACAGTTAAAGTATAGAAGTATTATCATCTGTGTGTAGTTATACTATCAACAGTTAAAGTATAGAAGTATTATCATCTGTGTGTAGTTATACTATCTACAGTTAAAGTATAGAAGTATTATCATCTGTGTGTAGTTATACTATCAACAGTTAAAGTACAGAAGTATTATCATCTGTGTGTAGTTATACTATCTACAGTTAAAGTATAGAAGTATTATCATCTGTGTGTAGTTATACTATCTACAGTTAAAGTATAGAAGTATTATCATCTGTGTGTAGTTATACTATCTACAGTTAAAGTATAGAAGTATTATCATCTGTGTGTAGTTATACTATCTACAGTTAAAGTATAGAAGTATTATCATCTGTGTGTAGTTATACTATCTACAGTTAAAGTATAGAAGTATTATCATCTGTGTGTAGTTATACTATCTACAGTTAAAGTATAGAAGTATTATCATCTGTGTGTAGTTATACTATCAACAGTTAAAGTATAGAAGTATTATCATCTGTGTGTAGTTATACTATCTACAGTTAAAGTATAGAAGTATTATCATCTGTGTGTAGTTATACTATCAACAGTTAAAGTATAGAAGTATTATCATCTGTGTGTAGTTATACTATCTACAGTTAAAGTATAGAAGTATTATCATCTGTGTGTAGTTATACTATCAACAGTTAAAGTACAGAAGTATTATCATCTGTGTGTAGTTATACTATCAACAGTTAAAGTACAGAAGTATTATCATCTGTGTGTAGTTATACTATCAACAGTTAAAGTACAGAAGTATTATCATCTGTGTGTAGTTATACTATCAACAGTTAAAGTACAGAAGTATTATCATCTGTGTGTAGTTATACTATCAACAGTTAAAGTATAGAAGTATTATCATCTGTGTGTAGTTATAGTATCAACAGTTAAAGTATAGAAGTATTATCATCTGTGTGTAGTTATACTATCAACAGTTAAAGTACAGAAGTATTATCATCTGTGTGTAGTTATACTATCAACAGTTAAAGTACAGAAGTATTATCATCTGTGTGTAGTTATACTATCAACAGTTAAAGTATAGAAGTATTATCATCTGTGTGTAGTTATAGTATCAACAGTTAAAGTACAGAAGTATTATCATCTGTGTGTAGTTATACTATCTACAGTTAAAGTATAGAAGTATTATCATCTGTGTGTAGTTATACTATCTACAGTTAAAGTATAGAAGTATTATCATCTGTGTGTAGTTATACTATCAACAGTTAAAGTATAGAAGTATTATCATCTGTGTGTAGTTATACTATCAACAGTTAAAGTATAGAAGTATTATCATCTGTGTGTAGTTATACTATCAACAGTTAAAGTACAGAAGTATTATCATCTGTGTGTAGTTATACTATCAACAGTTAAAGTATAGAAGTATTATCATCTGTGTGTAGTTATAGTATCAACAGTTAAAGTATAGAAGTATTATCATCTGTGTGTAGTTATACTATCAACAGTTAAAGTACAGAAGTATTATCATCTGTGTGTAGTTATACTATCAACAGTTAAAGTACAGAAGTATTATCATCTGTGTGTAGTTATACTATCAACAGTTAAAGTATAGAAGTATTATCATCTGTGTGTAGTTATAGTATCAACAGTTAAAGTACAGAAGTATTATCATCTGTGTGTAGTTATACTATCTACAGTTAAAGTATAGAAGTATTATCATCTGTGTGTAGTTATACTATCTACAGTTAAAGTATAGAAGTATTATCATCTGTGTGTAGTTATACTATCAACAGTTAAAGTATAGAAGTATTATCATCTGTGTGTAGTTATACTATCAACAGTTAAAGTATAGAAGTATTATCATCTGTGTGTAGTTATACTATCAACAGTTAAAGTACAGAAGTATTATCATCTGTGTGTAGTTATACTATCAACAGTTAAAGTATAGAAGTATTATCATCTGTGTGTAGTTATACTATCAACAGTTAAAGTATAGAAGTATTATCATCTGTGTGTAGTTATACTATCAACAGTTAAAGTACAGAAGTATTATCATCTGTGTGTAGTTATACTATCAACAGTTAAAGTATAGAAGTATTATCATCTGTGTGTAGTTATACTATCAACAGTTAAAGTATAGAAGTATTATCATCTGTGTGTAGTTATACTATCAACAGTTAAAGTATAGAAGTATTATCATCTGTGTGTAGTTATACTATCAACAGTTAAAGTATAGAAGTATTATCATCTGTGTGTAGTTATACTATCAACAGTTAAAGTACAGAAGTATTATCATCTGTGTGTAGTTATACTATCAACAGTTAAAGTACAGAAGTATTATCATCTGTGTGTAGTTATACTATCAACAGTTAAAGTATAGAAGTATTATCATCTGTGTGTAGTTATACTATCAACAGTTAAAGTATAGAAGTATTATCATCTGTGTGTAGTTATACTATCAACAGTTAAAGTATAGAAGTATTATCATCTGTGTGTAGTTATACTATCAACAGTTAAAGTACAGAAGTATTATCATCTGTGTGTAGTTATACTATCAACAGTTAAAGTACAGAAGTATTATCATCTGTGTGTAGTTATACTATCAACAGTTAAAGTATAGAAGTATTATCATCTGTGTGTAGTTATACTATCAACAGTTAAAGTACAGAAGTATTATCATCTGTGTGTAGTTATACTATCAACAGTTAAAGTATAGAAGTATTATCATCTGTGTGTAGTTATACTATCAACAGTTAAAGTACAGAAGTATTATCATCTGTGTGTAGTTATACTATCAACAGTTAAAGTACAGAAGTATTATCATCTGTGTGTAGTTATAGTATCTACAGTTAAAGTACAGAAGTATTATCATCTGTGTGTAGTTATACTATCAACAGTTAAAGTATAGAAGTATTATCATCTGTGTGTAGTTATAGTATCAACAGTTAAAGTACAGAAGTATTATCATCTGTGTGTAGTTATACTATCTACAGTTAAAGTATAGAAGTATTATCATCTGTGTGTAGTTATACTATCTACAGTTAAAGTATAGAAGTATTATCATCTGTGTGTAGTTATACTATCTACAGTTAAAGTATAGAAGTATTATCATCTGTGTGTAGTTATAGTATCAACAGTTAAAGTACAGAAGTATTATCATCTGTGTGTAGTTATACTATCTACAGTTAAAGTATAGAAGTATTATCATCTGTGTGTAGTTATACAATCAACAGTTAAAGTATAGAAGTATTATCATCTGTGTGTAGTTATACTATCAACAGTTAAAGTACAGAAGTATTATCATCTGTGTGTAGTTATACTATCAACAGTTAAAGTACAGAAGTATTATCATCTGTGTGTAGTTATACTATCAACAGTTAAAGTACAGAAGTATTATCATCTGTGTGTAGTTATACTATCAACAGTTAAAGTATAGAAGTATTATCATCTGTGTGTAGTTATACTATCAACAGTTAAAGTATAGAAGTATTATCATCTGTGTGTAGTTATACTATCAACAGTTAAAGTACAGAAGTATTATCATCTGTGTGTAGTTATACTATCAACAGTTAAAGTATAGAAGTATTATCATCTGTGTGTAGTTATACTATCAACAGTTAAAGTATAGAAGTATTATCATCTGTGTGTAGTTATAGTATCTACAGTTAAAGTACAGAAGTATTATCATCTGTGTGTAGTTATACTATCAACAGTTAAAGTATAGAAGTATTATCATCTGTGTGTAGTTATACTATCTACAGTTAAAGTACAGAAGTATTATCATCTGTGTGTAGTTATACTATCTACAGTTAAAGTACAGAAGTATTATCATATGTGTGTAGTTATACTATCAACAGTTAAAGTACAGAAGTATTATCATCTGTGTGTAGTTATACTATCTACAGTTAAAGTACAGAAGTATTATCATCTGTGTGTAGTTATACTATCAACAGTTAAAGTATAGAAGTATTATCATCTGTGTGTAGTTATACTATCAACAGTTAAAGTATAGAAGTATTATCATCTGTGTGTAGTTATACTATCAACAGTTAAAGTACAGAAGTATTATCATCTGTGTGTAGTTATACTATCAACAGTTAAAGTACAGAAGTATTATCATCTGTGTGTAGTTATAGTATCTACAGTTAAAGTACAGAAGTATTATCATCTGTGTGTAGTTATACTATCTACAGTTAAAGTATAGAAGTATTATCATCTGTGTGTAGTTATAGTATCAACAGTTAAAGTATAGAAGTATTATCATCTGTGTGTAGTTATACTATCAACAGTTAAAGTATAGAAGTATTATCATCTGTGTGTAGTTATACTATCTACAGTTAAAGTACAGAAGTATTATCATCTGTGTGTAGTTATATATACAGTTAAAGTACAGAAGTATTATCATCTGTGTGTAGTTATATATACAGTTAAAGTACAGAAGTATTATCATCTGTGTGTAGTTATATATACAGTTAAAGTACAGAAGTATTATCATCTGTGTGTAGTTATACTATCAACAGTTAAAGTACAGAAGTATTATCATCTGTGTGTAGTTATACTATCAACAGTTAAAGTACAGAAGTATTATCATCTGTGTGTAGTTATACTATCTACAGTTAAAGTACAGAAGTATTATCATCTGTGTGTAGTTATATATACAGTTAAAGTACAGAAGTATTATCATCTGTGTGTAGTTATACTATCAACAGTTAAAGTACAGAAGTATTATCATCTGTGTGTAGTTATACTATCAACAGTTAAAGTACAGAAGTATTATCATCTGTGTGTAGTTATAGTATCTACAGTTAAAGTATAGAAGTATTATCATCTGTGTGTAGTTATACTATCAACAGTTAAAGTACAGAAGTATTATCATCTGTGTGTAGTTATACTATCAACAGTTAAAGTATAGAAGTATTATCATCTGTGTGTAGTTATACTATCAACAGTTAAAGTACAGAAGTATTATCATCTGTGTGTAGTTATAGTATCAACAGTTAAAGTATAGAAGTATTATCATCTGTGTGTAGTTATACTATCTACAGTTAAAGTATAGAAGTATTATCATCTGTGTGTAGTTATACTATCAACAGTTAAAGTACAGAAGTATTATCATCTGTGTGTAGTTATAGTATCAAGTTAAAGTATAGAAGTATTATCATCTGTGTGTAGTTATACTATCAACAGTTAAAGTATAGAAGTATTATCATCTGTGTGTAGTTATACTATCAACAGTTAAAGTATAGAAGTATTATCATCTGTGTGTAGTTATACTATCAACAGTTAAAGTATAGAAGTATTATCATCTGTGTGTAGTTATACTATCAACAGTTAAAGTACAGAAGTATTATCATCTGTGTGTAGTTATACTATCAACAGTTAAAGTACAGAAGTATTATCATCTGTGTGTAGTTATACTATCAACAGTTAAAGTATAGAAGTATTATCATCTGTGTGTAGTTATACTATCAACAGTTAAAGTATAGAAGTATTATCATCTGTGTGTAGTTATACTATCAACAGTTAAAGTATAGAAGTATTATCATCTGTGTGTAGTTATACTATCAACAGTTAAAGTACAGAAGTATTATCATCTGTGTGTAGTTATACTATCAACAGTTAAAGTACAGAAGTATTATCATCTGTGTGTAGTTATACTATCAACAGTTAAAGTATAGAAGTATTATCATCTGTGTGTAGTTATACTATCAACAGTTAAAGTACAGAAGTATTATCATCTGTGTGTAGTTATACTATCAACAGTTAAAGTATAGAAGTATTATCATCTGTGTGTAGTTATACTATCAACAGTTAAAGTACAGAAGTATTATCATCTGTGTGTAGTTATACTATCAACAGTTAAAGTACAGAAGTATTATCATCTGTGTGTAGTTATAGTATCTACAGTTAAAGTACAGAAGTATTATCATCTGTGTGTAGTTATACTATCAACAGTTAAAGTATAGAAGTATTATCATCTGTGTGTAGTTATAGTATCAACAGTTAAAGTACAGAAGTATTATCATCTGTGTGTAGTTATACTATCTACAGTTAAAGTATAGAAGTATTATCATCTGTGTGTAGTTATACTATCTACAGTTAAAGTATAGAAGTATTATCATCTGTGTGTAGTTATACTATCTACAGTTAAAGTATAGAAGTATTATCATCTGTGTGTAGTTATAGTATCAACAGTTAAAGTACAGAAGTATTATCATCTGTGTGTAGTTATACTATCTACAGTTAAAGTATAGAAGTATTATCATCTGTGTGTAGTTATACAATCAACAGTTAAAGTATAGAAGTATTATCATCTGTGTGTAGTTATACTATCAACAGTTAAAGTACAGAAGTATTATCATCTGTGTGTAGTTATACTATCAACAGTTAAAGTACAGAAGTATTATCATCTGTGTGTAGTTATACTATCAACAGTTAAAGTACAGAAGTATTATCATCTGTGTGTAGTTATACTATCAACAGTTAAAGTATAGAAGTATTATCATCTGTGTGTAGTTATACTATCAACAGTTAAAGTATAGAAGTATTATCATCTGTGTGTAGTTATACTATCAACAGTTAAAGTACAGAAGTATTATCATCTGTGTGTAGTTATACTATCAACAGTTAAAGTATAGAAGTATTATCATCTGTGTGTAGTTATACTATCAACAGTTAAAGTATAGAAGTATTATCATCTGTGTGTAGTTATAGTATCTACAGTTAAAGTACAGAAGTATTATCATCTGTGTGTAGTTATACTATCAACAGTTAAAGTATAGAAGTATTATCATCTGTGTGTAGTTATACTATCTACAGTTAAAGTACAGAAGTATTATCATCTGTGTGTAGTTATACTATCTACAGTTAAAGTACAGAAGTATTATCATATGTGTGTAGTTATACTATCAACAGTTAAAGTACAGAAGTATTATCATCTGTGTGTAGTTATACTATCTACAGTTAAAGTACAGAAGTATTATCATCTGTGTGTAGTTATACTATCAACAGTTAAAGTATAGAAGTATTATCATCTGTGTGTAGTTATACTATCTACAGTTAAAGTACAGAAGTATTATCATCTGTGTGTAGTTATATATACAGTTAAAGTATAGAAGTATTATCATCTGTGTGTAGTTATACTATCAACAGTTAAAGTATAGAAGTATTATCATCTGTGTGTAGTTATACTATCAACAGTTAAAGTACAGAAGTATTATCATCTGTGTGTAGTTATACTATCAACAGTTAAAGTACAGAAGTATTATCATCTGTGTGTAGTTATAGTATCTACAGTTAAAGTACAGAAGTATTATCATCTGTGTGTAGTTATACTATCTACAGTTAAAGTATAGAAGTATTATCATCTGTGTGTAGTTATAGTATCAACAGTTAAAGTATAGAAGTATTATCATCTGTGTGTAGTTATACTATCAACAGTTAAAGTATAGAAGTATTATCATCTGTGTGTAGTTATACTATCTACAGTTAAAGTACAGAAGTATTATCATCTGTGTGTAGTTATATATACAGTTAAAGTACAGAAGTATTATCATCTGTGTGTAGTTATATATACAGTTAAAGTACAGAAGTATTATCATCTGTGTGTAGTTATATATACAGTTAAAGTACAGAAGTATTATCATCTGTGTGTAGTTATACTATCAACAGTTAAAGTACAGAAGTATTATCATCTGTGTGTAGTTATACTATCAACAGTTAAAGTACAGAAGTATTATCATCTGTGTGTAGTTATACTATCTACAGTTAAAGTACAGAAGTATTATCATCTGTGTGTAGTTATATATACAGTTAAAGTACAGAAGTATTATCATCTGTGTGTAGTTATACTATCAACAGTTAAAGTACAGAAGTATTATCATCTGTGTGTAGTTATACTATCAACAGTTAAAGTACAGAAGTATTATCATCTGTGTGTAGTTATAGTATCTACAGTTAAAGTATAGAAGTATTATCATCTGTGTGTAGTTATACTATCAACAGTTAAAGTACAGAAGTATTATCATCTGTGTGTAGTTATAGTATCAACAGTTAAAGTATAGAAGTATTATCATCTGTGTGTAGTTATACTATCTACAGTTAAAGTATAGAAGTATTATCATCTGTGTGTAGTTATACTATCAACAGTTAAAGTACAGAAGTATTATCATCTGTGTGTAGTTATAGTATCAAGTTAAAGTATAGAAGTATTATCATCTGTGTGTAGTTATACTATCAAGTTAAAGTATAGAAGTATTATCATCTGTGTGTAGTTATACTATCTACAGTTAAAGTATAGAAGTATTATCATCTGTGTGTAGTTATACTATCAACAGTTAAAGTACAGAAGTATTATCATCTGTGTGTAGTTATACTATCAACAGTTAAAGTACAGAAGTATTATCATCTGTGTGTAGTTATACTATCTACAGTTAAAGTATAGAAGTATTATCATCTGTGTGTAGTTATACTATCTACAGTTAAAGTACAGAAGTATTATCATCTGTGTGTAGTTATACTATCTACAGTTAAAGTATAGAAGTATTATCATCTGTGTGTAGTTATACTATCAACAGTTAAAGTACAGAAGTATTATCATCTGTGTGTAGTTATAGTATCTACAGTTAAAGTATAGAAGTATTATCATCTGTGTGTAGTTATACTATCAACAGTTAAAGTACAGAAGTATTATCATCTGTGTGTAGTTATACTATCTACAGTTAAAGTACAGAAGTATTATCATCTGTGTGTAGTTATAGTATCTACAGTTAAAGTACAGAAGTATTATCATCTGTGTGTAGTTATACTATCTACAGTTAAAGTACAGAAGTATTATCATCTGTGTGTAGTTATACTATCAACAGTTAAAGTACAGAAGTATTATCATCTGTGTGTAGTTATAGTATCTACAGTTAAAGTACAGAAGTATTATCATCTGTGTGTAGTTATACTATCTACAGTTAAAGTACAGAAGTATTATCATCTGTGTGTAGTTATACTATCAACAGTTAAAGTACAGAAGTATTATCATCTGTGTGTAGTTATAGTATCTACAGTTAAAGTACAGAAGTATTATCATCTGTGTGTAGTTATACTATCTACAGTTAAAGTACAGAAGTATTATCATCTGTGTGTAGTTATAGTATCAACAGTTAAAGTACAGAAGTATTATCATCTGTGTGTAGTTATAGTATCAACAGTTAAAGTACAGAAGTATTATCATCTGTGTGTAGTTATAGTATCAACAGTTAAAGTACAGAAGTATTATCATCTGTGTGTAGTTATACTATCTACAGTTAAAGTATAGAAGTATTATCATCTGTGTGTAGTTATAGTATCAACAGTTAAAGTATAGAAGTATTATCATCTGTGTGTAGTTATACTATCAACAGTTAAAGTATAGAAGTATTATCATCTGTGTGTAGTTATACTATCTACAGTTAAAGTACAGAAGTATTATCATCTGTGTGTAGTTATATATACAGTTAAAGTACAGAAGTATTATCATCTGTGTGTAGTTATATATACAGTTAAAGTACAGAAGTATTATCATCTGTGTGTAGTTATATATACAGTTAAAGTACAGAAGTATTATCATCTGTGTGTAGTTATACTATCAACAGTTAAAGTACAGAAGTATTATCATCTGTGTGTAGTTATACTATCAACAGTTAAAGTACAGAAGTATTATCATCTGTGTGTAGTTATACTATCTACAGTTAAAGTACAGAAGTATTATCATCTGTGTGTAGTTATATATACAGTTAAAGTACAGAAGTATTATCATCTGTGTGTAGTTATACTATCAACAGTTAAAGTACAGAAGTATTATCATCTGTGTGTAGTTATACTATCAACAGTTAAAGTACAGAAGTATTATCATCTGTGTGTAGTTATAGTATCTACAGTTAAAGTATAGAAGTATTATCATCTGTGTGTAGTTATACTATCAACAGTTAAAGTACAGAAGTATTATCATCTGTGTGTAGTTATAGTATCAACAGTTAAAGTATAGAAGTATTATCATCTGTGTGTAGTTATACTATCTACAGTTAAAGTATAGAAGTATTATCATCTGTGTGTAGTTATACTATCAACAGTTAAAGTACAGAAGTATTATCATCTGTGTGTAGTTATAGTATCAAGTTAAAGTATAGAAGTATTATCATCTGTGTGTAGTTATACTATCAAGTTAAAGTATAGAAGTATTATCATCTGTGTGTAGTTATACTATCTACAGTTAAAGTATAGAAGTATTATCATCTGTGTGTAGTTATACTATCAACAGTTAAAGTACAGAAGTATTATCATCTGTGTGTAGTTATACTATCAACAGTTAAAGTACAGAAGTATTATCATCTGTGTGTAGTTATACTATCTACAGTTAAAGTATAGAAGTATTATCATCTGTGTGTAGTTATACTATCTACAGTTAAAGTACAGAAGTATTATCATCTGTGTGTAGTTATACTATCTACAGTTAAAGTATAGAAGTATTATCATCTGTGTGTAGTTATACTATCAACAGTTAAAGTACAGAAGTATTATCATCTGTGTGTAGTTATAGTATCTACAGTTAAAGTATAGAAGTATTATCATCTGTGTGTAGTTATACTATCAACAGTTAAAGTACAGAAGTATTATCATCTGTGTGTAGTTATACTATCTACAGTTAAAGTACAGAAGTATTATCATCTGTGTGTAGTTATAGTATCTACAGTTAAAGTACAGAAGTATTATCATCTGTGTGTAGTTATACTATCTACAGTTAAAGTACAGAAGTATTATCATCTGTGTGTAGTTATACTATCAACAGTTAAAGTACAGAAGTATTATCATCTGTGTGTAGTTATAGTATCTACAGTTAAAGTACAGAAGTATTATCATCTGTGTGTAGTTATACTATCTACAGTTAAAGTACAGAAGTATTATCATCTGTGTGTAGTTATACTATCAACAGTTAAAGTACAGAAGTATTATCATCTGTGTGTAGTTATAGTATCTACAGTTAAAGTACAGAAGTATTATCATCTGTGTGTAGTTATACTATCTACAGTTAAAGTACAGAAGTATTATCATCTGTGTGTAGTTATAGTATCAACAGTTAAAGTACAGAAGTATTATCATCTGTGTGTAGTTATAGTATCAACAGTTAAAGTACAGAAGTATTATCATCTGTGTGTAGTTATAGTATCAACAGTTAAAGTACAGAAGTATTATCATCTGTGTGTAGTTATACTATCAACAGTTAAAGTACAGAAGTATTATCATCTGTGTGTAGTTATACTATCAACAGTTAAAGTACAGAAGTATTATCATCTGTGTGTAGTTATAGTATCTACAGTTAAAGTACAGAAGTATTATCATCTGTGTGTAGTTATACTATCTACAGTTAAAGTACAGAAGTATTATCATCTGTGTGTAGTTATACTATCTACAGTTAAAGTATAGAAGTATTATCATCTGTGTGTAGTTATACTATCAACAGTTAAAGTACAGAAGTATTATCATCTGTGTGTAGTTATAGTATCAACAGTTAAAGTCCAGAAGTATTATCATCTGTGTGTAGTTATAGTATCAACAGTTAAAGTACAGAAGTATTATCATCTGTGTGTAGTTATAGTATCAACAGTTAAAGTACAGAAGTATTATCATCTGTGTGTAGTTATAGTATCAACAGTTAAAGTACAGAAGTATTATCATCTGTGTGTAGTTATACTATCAACAGTTAAAGTACAGAAGTATTATCATCTGTGTGTAGTTATAGTATCAACAGTTAAAGTACAGAAGTATTATCATCTGTGTGTAGTTATAGTATCAACAGTTAAAGTACAGAAGTATTATCATCTGTGTGTAGTTATAGTATCAACAGTTAAAGTACAGAAGTATTATCATCTGTGTGTAGTTATAGTATCAACAGTTAAAGTACAGAAGTATTATCATCTGTGTGTAGTTATAGTATCAACAGTTAAAGTACAGAAGTATTATCATCTGTGTGTAGTTATACTATCAACAGTTAAAGTACAGAAGTATTATCATCTGTGTGTAGTTATAGTATCAACAGTTAAAGTACAGAAGTATTATCATCTGTGTGTAGTTATACTATCAACAGTTAAAGTACAGAAGTATTATCATCTGTGTGTAGTTATAGTATCAACAGTTAAAGTACAGAAGTATTATCATCTGTGTGTAGTTATAGTATCAACAGTTAAAGTACAGAAGTATTATCATCTGTGTGTAGTTATAGTATCAACAGTTAAAGTACAGAAGTATTATCATCTGTGTGTAGTTATACTATCAACAGTTAAAGTACAGAAGTATTATCATCTGTGTGTAGTTATAGTATCTACAGTTAAAGTACAGAAGTATTATCATCTGTGTGTAGTTATACTATCTACAGTTAAAGTATAGAAGTATTATCATCTGTGTGTAGTTATACTATCTACAGTTAAAGTACAGAAGTATTATCATCTGTGTGTAGTTATACTATCTACAGTTAAAGTACAGAAGTATTATCATCTGTGTGTAGTTATACTATCAACAGTTAAAGTACAGAAGTATTATCATCTGTGTGTAGTTATACTATCAACAGTTAAAGTACAGAAGTATTATCATCTGTGTGTAGTTATACTATCAACAGTTAAAGTATAGAAGTATTATCATCTGTGTGTAGTTATACTATCAACAGTTAAAGTACAGAAGTATTATCATCTGTGTGTAGTTATACTATCTACAGTTAAAGTACAGAAGTATTATCATCTGTGTGTAGTTATAGTATCTACAGTTAAAGTATAGAAGTATTATCATCTGTGTGTAGTTATACTATCTACAGTTAAAGTATAGAAGTATTATCATCTGTGTGTAGTTATACTATCAACAGTTAAAGTATAGAAGTATTATCATCTGTGTGTAGTTATACTATCAACAGTTAAAGTATAGAAGTATTATCATCTGTGTGTAGTTATACTATCAACAGTTAAAGTATAGAAGTATTATCATCTGTGTGTAGTTATACTATCAACAGTTAAAGTATAGAAGTATTATCATCTGTGTGTAGTTATACTATCTACAGTTAAAGTATAGAAGTATTATCATCTGTGTGTAGTTATACTATCTACAGTTAAAGTACAGAAGTATTATCATCTGTGTGTAGTTATACTATCAACAGTTAAAGTATAGAAGTATTATCATCTGTGTGTAGTTATAGTATCTACAGTTAAAGTATAGAAGTATTATCATCTGTGTGTAGTTATACTATCAACAGTTAAAGTATAGAAGTATTATCATCTGTGTGTAGTTATACTATCAACAGTTAAAGTATAGAAGTATTATCATCTGTGTGTAGTTATACTATCAACAGTTAAAGTACAGAAGTATTATCATCTGTGTGTAGTTATACTATCAACAGTTAAAGTACAGAAGTATTATCATCTGTGTGTAGTTATAGTATCTACAGTTAAAGTATAGAAGTATTATCATCTGTGTGTAGTTATACTATCAACAGTTAAAGTACAGAAGTATTATCATCTGTGTGTAGTTATACTATCTACAGTTAAAGTACAGAAGTATTATCATCTGTGTGTAGTTATACTATCTACAGTTAAAGTACAGAAGTATTATCATCTGTGTGTAGTTATACTATCAACAGTTAAAGTACAGAAGTATTATCATCTGTGTGTAGTTATAGTATCAACAGTTAAAGTATAGAAGTATTATCATCTGTGTGTAGTTATACTATCAACAGTTAAAGTACAGAAGTATTATCATCTGTGTGTAGTTATACTATCAACAGTTAAAGTACAGAAGTATTATCATCTGTGTGTAGTTATAGTATCAACAGTTAAAGTATAGAAGTATTATCATCTGTGTGTAGTTATAGTATCAACAGTTAAAGTATAGAAGTATTATCATCTGTGTGTAGTTATACTATCAACAGTTAAAGTATAGAAGTATTATCATCTGTGTGTAGTTATACTATCAACAGTTAAAGTACAGAAGTATTATCATCTGTGTGTAGTTATACTATCAACAGTTAAAGTATAGAAGTATTATCATCTGTGTGTAGTTATACTATCAACAGTTAAAGTACAGAAGTATTATCATCTGTGTGTAGTTATACTATCTACAGTTAAAGTACAGAAGTATTATCATCTGTGTGTAGTTATACTATCAACAGTTAAAGTACAGAAGTATTATCATCTGTGTGTAGTTATACTATCAACAGTTAAAGTATAGAAGTATTATCATCTGTGTGTAGTTATACTATCAACAGTTAAAGTATAGAAGTATTATCATCTGTGTGTAGTTATACTATCAACAGTTAAAGTACAGAAGTATTATCATCTGTGTGTAGTTATACTATCAACAGTTAAAGTACAGAAGTATTATCATCTGTGTGTAGTTATAGTATCTACAGTTAAAGTACAGAAGTATTATCATCTGTGTGTAGTTATACTATCAACAGTTAAAGTATAGAAGTATTATCATCTGTGTGTAGTTATAGTATCAACAGTTAAAGTACAGAAGTATTATCATCTGTGTGTAGTTATACTATCAACAGTTAAAGTACAGAAGTATTATCATCTGTGTGTAGTTATAGTATCTACAGTTAAAGTACAGAAGTATTATCATCTGTGTGTAGTTATACTATCAACAGTTAAAGTATAGAAGTATTATCATCTGTGTGTAGTTATACTATCTACAGTTAAAGTACAGAAGTATTATCATCTGTGTGTAGTTATAGTATCTACAGTTAAAGTACAGAAGTATTATCATCTGTGTGTAGTTATACTATCTACAGTTAAAGTATAGAAGTATTATCATCTGTGTGTAGTTATAGTATCAACAGTTAAAGTATAGAAGTATTATCATCTGTGTGTAGTTATACTATCAACAGTTAAAGTATAGAAGTATTATCATCTGTGTGTAGTTATACTATCTACAGTTAAAGTACAGAAGTATTATCATCTGTGTGTAGTTATATATACAGTTAAAGTACAGAAGTATTATCATCTGTGTGTAGTTATATATACAGTTAAAGTACAGAAGTATTATCATCTGTGTGTAGTTATACTATCTACAGTTAAAGTACAGAAGTATTATCATCTGTGTGTAGTTATACTATCAACAGTTAAAGTACAGAAGTATTATCATCTGTGTGTAGTTATACTATCAACAGTTAAAGTACAGAAGTATTATCATCTGTGTGTAGTTATAGTATCTACAGTTAAAGTATAGAAGTATTATCATCTGTGTGTAGTTATACTATCAACAGTTAAAGTACAGAAGTATTATCATCTGTGTGTAGTTATACTATCAACAGTTAAAGTATAGAAGTATTATCATCTGTGTGTAGTTATACTATCAACAGTTAAAGTACAGAAGTATTATCATCTGTGTGTAGTTATACTATCAACAGTTAAAGTACAGAAGTATTATCATCTGTGTGTAGTTATACTATCAACAGTTAAAGTACAGAAGTATTATCATCTGTGTGTAGTTATAGTATCAAGTTAAAGTATAGAAGTATTATCATCTGTGTGTAGTTATACTATCAAGTTAAAGTATAGAAGTATTATCATCTGTGTGTAGTTATACTATCTACAGTTAAAGTATAGAAGTATTATCATCTGTGTGTAGTTATACTATCAACAGTTAAAGTACAGAAGTATTATCATCTGTGTGTAGTTATACTATCAACAGTTAAAGTATAGAAGTATTATCATCTGTGTGTAGTTATACTATCAACAGTTAAAGTACAGAAGTATTATCATCTGTGTGTAGTTATACTATCTACAGTTAAAGTATAGAAGTATTATCATCTGTGTGTAGTTATACTATCAACAGTTAAAGTACAGAAGTATTATCATCTGTGTGTAGTTATACTATCTACAGTTAAAGTATAGAAGTATTATCATCTGTGTGTAGTTATACTATCTACAGTTAAAGTATAGAAGTATTATCATCTGTGTGTAGTTATACTATCAACAGTTAAAGTACAGAAGTATTATCATCTGTGTGTAGTTATACTATCTACAGTTAAAGTATAGAAGTATTATCATCTGTGTGTAGTTATACTATCAACAGTTAAAGTACAGAAGTATTATCATCTGTGTGTAGTTATACTATCTACAGTTAAAGTATAGAAGTATTATCATCTGTGTGTAGTTATACTATCTACAGTTAAAGTATAGAAGTATTATCATCTGTGTGTAGTTATACTATCAACAGTTAAAGTACAGAAGTATTATCATCTGTGTGTAGTTATACTATCAAGTTAAAGTATAGAAGTATTATCATCTGTGTGTAGTTATACTATCTACAGTTAAAGTATAGAAGTATTATCATCTGTGTGTAGTTATACTATCAACAGTTAAAGTACAGAAGTATTATCATCTGTGTGTAGTTATACTATCTACAGTTAAAGTATAGAAGTATTATCATCTGTGTGTAGTTATACTATCTACAGTTAAAGTATAGAAGTATTATCATCTGTGTGTAGTTATACTATCAACAGTTAAAGTACAGAAGTATTATCATCTGTGTGTAGTTATAGTATCTACAGTTAAAGTATAGAAGTATTATCATCTGTGTGTAGTTATACTATCAACAGTTAAAGTATAGAAGTATTATCATCTGTGTGTAGTTATACTATCAACAGTTAAAGTACAGAAGTATTATCATCTGTGTGTAGTTATACTATCAACAGTTAAAGTACAGAAGTATTATCATCTGTGTGTAGTAATACTATCTACAGTTAAAGTACAGAAGTATTATCATCTGTGTGTAGTTATACTATCAACAGTTAAAGTACAGAAGTATTATCATCTGTGTGTAGTTATACTATCAACAGTTAAAGTACAGAAGTATTATCATCTGTGTGTAGTTATAGTATCTACAGTTAAAGTACAGAAGTATTATCATCTGTGTGTAGTTATACTATCTACAGTTAAAGTACAGAAGTATTATCATCTGTGTGTAGTTATAGTATCTACAGTTAAAGTATAGAAGTATTATCATCTGTGTGTAGTTATACTATCAACAGTTAAAGTATAGAAGTATTATCATCTGTGTGTAGTTATACTATCAACAGTTAAAGTATAGAAGTATTATCATCTGTGTGTAGTTATACTATCAACAGTTAAAGTACAGAAGTATTATCATCTGTGTGTAGTTATACTATCTACAGTTAAAGTACAGAAGTATTATCATCTGTGTGTAGTTATACTATCAACAGTTAAAGTACAGAAGTATTATCATCTGTGTGTAGTTATACTATCAACAGTTAAAGTACAGAAGTATTATCATCTGTGTGTAGTTATACTATCTACAGTTAAAGTACAGAAGTATTATCATCTGTGTGTAGTTATAGTATCAACAGTTAAAGTACAGAAGTATTATCATCTGTGTGTAGTTATAGTATCAACAGTTAAAGTACAGAAGTATTATCATCTGTGTGTAGTTATACTATCAACAGTTAAAGTACAGAAGTATTATCATCTGTGTGTAGTTATACAATCAACAGTTAAAGTACAGAAGTATTATCATCTGTGTGTAGTTATAGTATCAACAGTTAAAGTACAGAAGTATTATCATCTGTGTGTAGTTATAGTATCAACAGTTAAAGTCCAGAAGTATTATCATCTGTGTGTAGTTATACTATCTACAGTTAAAGTACAGAAGTATTATCATCTGTGTGTAGTTATACTATCTACAGTTAAAGTACAGAAGTATTATCATCTGTGTGTAGTTATACTATCAACAGTTAAAGTACAGAAGTATTATCATCTGTGTGTAGTTATACTATCAACAGTTAAAGTATAGAAGTATTATCATCTGTGTGTAGTTATACTATCAACAGTTAAAGTATAGAAGTATTATCATCTGTGTGTAGTTATACTATCAACAGTTAAAGTACAGAAGTATTATCATCTGTGTGTAGTTATACTATCTACAGTTAAAGTACAGAAGTATTATCATCTGTGTGTAGTTATAGTATCTACAGTTAAAGTATAGAAGTATTATCATCTGTGTGTAGTTATACTATCAACAGTTAAAGTACAGAAGTATTATCATCTGTGTGTAGTTATAGTATCTACAGTTAAAGTACAGAAGTATTATCATCTTTGTGTAGTATCAGTAGTAAAGGTAGAAAAGTACTACTATTATTATCTTAGTAATACTGAAGATGATAAGTAGCAGTGCAGTAAAAAGTACAACAGTTCTCTCCGAGATACTGTGGAGTAGAAGTAGAAAGTAGTATCCTATAAAATGTAAATACTCTAGTTACGTATAAGTACCTGAAAAAGATACCGTACTTAATCGCTGGATTTTACTAAAAGTACTTTCTGACTAAGAGAAAGTATTTCTCTATGAAATGTACTAGAGTAGAAGTATCGGCAGAAAGTAGCATTGAATATTTGAGTTACGTACATGTACCTCAAAATGATACTAAAGTACATGACTGAAGTACTTTGTGATGTAAACAGTGAGAGCTCGTCACCTCTATGACTCAAGACTATACTATTTAAAAAACACTTTTTAAGAAGCTCGTAGTTTTTCTGTACATCAGAGTACAGCAGTATGTACTCACTGGGGGGTACTTGTTCCCTGGTGGGACATGAAGTTGTCTGGATAAAAACTTCCATCAGCATCACATGCAGGAGTACAAGTACAAGTACATCGAAATGAAACTCATGTTTATAACTTGGGTAAAAGTACTTCCTGGTCAAGACAAAGAAAGAGAAACCACATAAAACTACAGTAGTGGGTAACTATATGTAAAATATTACATCATAAAGTATTTGTTAGTTATATATACTATCTGAATATACAACTTCGGCTCTCTGATAAATGTAATACAATATGTTCCCCTTAACTGTGGTAGAGTAGAAGAATAAATACTCAAGTTAAGAACAAGTACCTCAAAATGCCAACGTTAGGTAAGAGTTGTGTATAAGTACTTTGTGAAAGTACTGCTGCAGTAATGTCTCTGTGACTAACGAACGTGTCACACCAGACTACTGTTACGAATACAGTTTGTAAGAAGCTCGTAGTATTACATCAGAATGTAAACGCTGGTTAATCAGGAGTACGTGTTCCCTGAGTGGGACATGAAGTTTTCTGGGTAATAAACTTCATCAGCATCACACGCTGCTGCAGAGGGCCCCGAAAACACACAGAAGAAAAATAAGCTAAAATGGAGGTTTGAGGATGAGATGCGTGAAGAGTTCACACTGAAAAGTGGGTTTTCTGTTTGTTTGAGCGGTGAAATAAATGTTTTATAACCTTCTTATGAAGCCACTATAGAGGCCGATTAGAAGGTTTAATCTCCACCTTTATAAAAATAGAATATACTATGTATATATATATATATAAACTACCACGTCTACCTAAATGCTCCTCAATGTTGGTAAAAAAAGCATCAAAATAAAGACCCTGAACGCATCCGCGACATTGCGCCGCTGTGAAAGAGAACAAGTGTTAGCAGGTAGCAGCTAATGCCAATGCTAACCATCAATGCGAGCATGCTAGGGGCTAACCGAAGCTAACTAACTTACATCAAAGATAAATAACGTCGTTCGGCGGCAGGATACGTGACAGAAGAAGAAACACACACCACATAGAGAGAAAACAAGAGAGGGAGAATCACATAAAATAGTCCCCCTAAAAACAGGACGCCATCTTTCTGAATTATGACACAGAGCAGCAGACGTTAGTCTAAGTTATATGTGGGCCGAGAAGAAGAAAACACACACACACACACCAGCTAAAGCACACAGAAACACGAGCCGAACCACCACCACCGGAGGCTTTAGCTCGTAACACCTGCCCGCTAAACACACGCTAAAAACACACCGATGGACACAACGACGGACGAGGCGGTGACACACAACGTGAAGTTTTTATGAAACACGGAGAGAAAATTAAAGTTATGGAAATAAAAAAATAAAAAAAGAAGAGCCCAATGTGCACTTACTCAGCAGCAGTCCTCCTTGTGGATTAATTAAATATATATCTCTCTATATATCCAATCCACGGTGCAGTAACAGCAGCATGCACGAGAGAGTCCGGCCCCAGAGCTTTGTGTTATTGAAGTATTTTATATTTTAGTTTTGGTTAAATTTGCGTTTAAAAAAAAACAGAGAAACTGAAGCTACAAAACAAGAAGAACTCTTCTTCAATCTCATTCAGCTCACAGCCGCAGCACGAAGCACGGATCACTGCGCCGTGGAGCTGGGAAAGGAAAGAAGGGGAGGGAGGGGGGGAGACGAAAAACTACTCGCGCGCACAACTGACGCGCGTGGCACCACGACAAAGAGATCGACGCGTACATGCTCCGCCGGTAAAGTTCGTTAAATCGAACTGATCGGCCGCACCGGACGCCGAGAAAATGTGTTCGAAAAGCGGACTACTTTTTTGTGTCGGTGCGGCGAATTTATTTCACTTTGCCTAAGGAACGGTGGTGCTGCGGACTCCCATTGCCTAGGGAAAAAACCCGGATGTAAACTCAGCAAAACTCTATGGAGAGAAAGTCTGTACACACACACACACACACACACACACCCTTCATGGCTCCAGAGACCCGGTCGTCCGCCCTCAGTCTGCCGCTTTTCGGGCTCCATGTTCGGTTGCTCGCTGCTGAAACTACCGGGACTGTATTGATAATGGTATTAGTATCGATAACAGTACTAGTATTGATAACGGTACTAGTATTGATAACAATACTAGTATTGATAACTACTAGTATTGATAACGGTACTATTTGATAACAGCACTAGTGTCGATAACAATACTAGTATTGATAACAGTACTATTCGATAACAGTACTGGTATCGATAACTGTACTAGTATTGATAACAGTACTATTTGATAACAGTACTAGTGTCGACAACAGTACTAGTATCGATAACTGTACTAGTATTGATAACTACTATTTGATAACAGTACTAGTATCGATAACTGTACTAGTATTGATAACAGTACTATTTGATAACAGTACTAGTATTGATAACGGTACTATTCGATAACAGTACTAGTGTCGATAACAGTACTAGTATCGATAACAGTACTAGTATTGATAACGGTACTATTTGATAACAGTACTAGTATCGATAACTGTACTAGTATTGATAACTACTATTTGATAACAGTACTAGTATCGATAACTACTAGTATTGATAACAGTACTATTTGATAACAGTAATAGTATCGATAACTGTACTAGTATTGATAACGGTACTATTTGATAACAGTACTAGTGTCGATAACAGTACTAGTATTGATAACTACTAGTATTGATAACGGTACTATTTGATAACAGTACTAGTAACGATAACAATACTAGTATCGATAACTGTACTAGTATTGATAACAGTACTATTTGATAACAGTACTAGTATCGATAACTGTACTAGTATTGATAACAGAACTATTTGATAATAGTACTAGTATCGATAACTGTACTAGTATTGATAACAGTACTATTTGATAACAGTACTAGTATCGATAACTGTACTAGTATTGATAACGGTACTATTTGATAACAGTACTAGTGTCGATAACAATACGAGTATTGATAACTACTAGTATTGATAACAGTACTATTTGATAACAGTACTAGTATTGATAACGGTACTATTCAATAACAGTACTAGTGTCGATAACAGTACTAGTATCGATAACTACTAGTATCGATAACTGTACTAGTATTGATAACAGTACTATTCGATAGCAGTTATAGTGTCGATAACAGTACTAGTATCGATAACAGTACTAGTGTCGATAACAGTACTAGTATTGATAACAGTACTATTTGATAACAGTACTAGTGTCGATAACAATACGAGTATTGATAACTACTAGTATTGATAACAGTACTATTTGATAACAGTACTAGTATTGATAACGGTACTATTCAATAACAGTACTAGTGTCGATAACAGTACTAGTATCGATAACTGTACTAGTATCGATAACTGTACTAGTATTGATAACAGTACTATTCGATAGCAGTTATAGTGTCGATAACAGTACTAGTATCGATAACAGTACTAGTGTCAATAACAATACTAGTATTGATGACAGTACTATTCGATAACAGTACTAGTGTCGATAACAGTACTAGTATCGATAACTGTACTAGTATTGATAACAGTACTATTCGATAGCAGTTATAGTGTCGATAACAGTACTAGTATCGATAACAGTACTAGTGTCGATAACAGTACTAGTATTGATAACAGTACTATTTGATAACAGTACTAATATCGATAACAGTACTAGTATCGATAACTGTACTAGTATTGATAACAGTACTATTTGATAACAGTACTAATATCGATAACAGTACTAGTATCGATAACTGTACTAGTATTGATAACAGTACTATTGTCGATAACAGTACTAGTATTGATAACAGTACTATTTGATAACAGTACTGGTATCGATAACAGTACTAATATCGATAACAGTACTAGTATCGAAAACTGTACTAGTATTGATAACAGTACTATTTGATAACAGTACTAGTATCGATAACAGTACTAGTGTCGATAACAGTACTAGTATTGACAACAGTACTATTTGATAACAGTACTAGTATTGATAACAGTACTAATATTGATAACAGTACTAGTATTGATAACAGTACTATTGTCGATAACAGTACTAGTATTGATAACAGTACTAGTATCGATAACAGTACTAGTATCGATAACAGTACTAGTGTCGATAACAGTACTAGTATTAATAACAGTACTATTTGATAACAGTACTAGTATCGATAACAGTACTAATATCGATAACAGTACTAGTATTGATAACAGTACTAGTATCAATAACAGTACTAATATCGATAACTGTACTAGTATTGATAACAGTACTAGTATTGATAACAGTACTAGTATCGATAACAGTACTAGTGTCGATAACAGTACTAGTATTAATAACAGTACTATTTGATAACAGTACTAGTATCGATAACAGTACTAATATCGATAACTGTACTACTATTGATAACAGTACTAATATCGATAACTGTACTACTATTGATAACAGTGCTAGTATCGATAACAGTACTAATATCGATAACAGTACTAGTATTGATAACAGTACTATTTGATAACAGTACTAGTATTGATAACAGTACTATTTGATAACAGTACTAGTATCGATAACTGTACTAGTATTGATAACCGTACTATTTGATAACAGTACTAGTGTCGATAACAATACTAGTATTGATAACAGTACTATTCGATAACAGTACTAGTGTCGATAACAGTACTAGTATCGATAACTGTACTAGTATTGATAACCGTACTATTTGATAACAGTACTAGTGTCGATAACAATACTAGTATTGATAACAGTACTATTCGATAACAGTACTAGTGTCGATAACAGTACTAGTATCGATAACTGTACTAGTATTGATAACAGTACTATTTGATAACAGTACTAGTGTCGATAACTGTACTAGTATTGATAACAGTACTATTTGATAACAGTACTAGTGTCAATAGCAGTTCTAGTATCGATAACAGTACTAGTGTCGATAACAGTACTAGTATTGATAACAGTACTATTTGATGACAGTACTAGTATCGATAACAGTACTATTTGATAACAGTACTAATATCAATAACAGTACTAGTATCGATAACAGTACTATTGTCGATAACTACTAGTATCGATAACAATACTAGTATTGATAACAGTACTATTCGATAACAGTACTAGTGTCGATAACAGTACTAGTGTCGATAACAGTACTAGTATCGATAACAATACTAGTGTTGATAACAGTACTATTCGATAACAGTACGTGTCGATAACAGTACTAGTATCGATAACTGTACTAGTATTGATAACAGTGCTCGTATTGATAACTGTACTAGTAAAGATAACAGTACTATTTGATAACAGCACTAGTGTCGATAACAGTACTAGTATCGATAACAGTACTATTTGATAACAGTACTAGTATCGATAACTGTACTAGTATTGATAACAGTACTAGTGTCGATAACAGTACTAGTATTGATAATGGTACTAGTATTGATAATGGTACTAGTATCGATAACAGTACTAGTATTGATAACAGTACTCGTGTCGATAACAGTACTAGTGTCAATAACAGTACTAGTATCGATAACAGTGTTAGTGTCGATAACGGTACTAGTATTGATAATGGTGCTAGTATTGATAACAGTACTAGTAACGGTACTATTATTGACAACGGTACTCGTATTGATAACGGTACTAGTAACGGTACTAGTATTGATAAAGGTACTAGTATTGATAAAGGTACTAGTATTGATAACGGTACTAGTAACGGTACTAGTATTGATAAAGGTACTAGTATTGATAACGGTACTAGTATTGATAACGGTACTAGTATTGATAATGGTACTAGTATTGATAATGGTACTAGTACTACTAACTATATTATCAGCCTATAGATCATCTTTAATGTAAACTATATGTTTCATGTATAATAGAATAAAAAGTATATTTCTGTAATATAATGAGGATATTTACACAAAGTAGTTCCATAATTACTGTCCAGCAGCTACAATATTAAAATAGTTATGTATTATTTATTAGTGCTTTGAGTTACATCCAGACGAGCTGATGTTGGCAGTATTATATTATATTTATTTATGATATGATGTCAGGCAGCGCGTGAGGCACCGTGGGTCTGCAGGTGAAAGGTGAAACAGGTGAAGCGTCTCGAGCTTCGTGGACTGGAGAGTTTTTCTGCGCACCGTCTTTCTTCCGTTCTTTATGTCATTTCCTGTGATGAAAAATGGCCACAGCTCGAGGAGGCGACTGAAAAAAATTAAAAACTTTGCAGCCAGAAAGCCGGAGCCAGAGACCTGGGATCGGTGCTCGGTGCGGACCGAGAGGAGGAGGAGGAGGAGGTGAGTCCACATCTTCAGACCCGGAGGACGGAGGCTCTCCGCGGGTCTCCGCTGCGTCTCCGCACCGAGAAGGTGGGTCTCCGTGTCCGTGTGCGTCGGTATAGCTGCTCGGTAGCCACGGTGGCCAAAAATGGCTCCCGAAAACAGCAGGCAGATTGCCAGCATGTCGCTCTGCAGACCGGAACCGAGAGAGAGACTCTGCAGAGAAGAAGAGAACCCCGTCCGGGTCTCATGGGGGTCTGAGATCAACTGAGGGAGAGCAAGACAAGTTCTACTTTAGTTTAGAGTGTTTGTGAAGTGTTCAGTCTGCAGAGAGGAGGAGGAGGAAGAGGAGGATGAACACACCTACACTTTAAACCTCAAACATCTTATTATATAATTATATATATATATAAAACACTCTGAGCTTCAATAACTAGTTATTACATTTTATAATATATGCACATATGTAGTATATATATGTATATATACATATGTATAGAGTATATATATACTCTGTATATATGTGTGTCTATAGTATATATATATGTGTGTATATGTATGTATGTGTGTATATGTGTATATATGTGTGTATACATGTGTATATGTGTATATATATATGTGTATATATGTGTATATATATATGTGTGTATATGTGTATATATATGTGTATATATGTGTGTATACATGTGTATATGTGTATATATATGTATATATATATGTGTGTATATGTGTATATATATGTGTGTATATGAGTATATATGTGTGTATATATATATGTATATACGAGGGGTGTAACGTTCACAAAACTCACGGTTGGGTTGGGTACGATACAGTGGAGCCACGGTTCGGTACGTTTCGGTACAGTAGAAAACTATAAATGCAGAGAAATGTACTTGATTTTAAAATATATTTATTCATTACAACTAACATCATGAAGTTATTCTTTGACTTTGAACAATGATGGAACTATACCTGAGTGACCCGTCTTCTGGGGTGTCTTCTTAGCAACACATCAGCATAAAAAACAAAAACTGCTCCTTAATGTTATGTAGTATTGTTACTTACATCTTGCAAAAGAGATTTTTAATCTCAAGGGGGCTACCTTTTTTTTTTTTTTTTATTCAAACGTATTGTTCGGTTCGTCATGCGTACCGAACCGTGAGCCTCGTACCGAACGGTTCAATACGAATACGCGTACCGTTACACCCCTATGTATATGTGTGTATATATGTGTATGAGTGTATATGTGTATATATATGTGTGTATATGAGTGTATGTGTGTATATGTGTGTATATGTGTGTATATGTGTATATATGTGTATATGTGTATATGTGTATATATGTGTATATGTGTATATGTGTATATATATGTGTATATATGTGTATAAATGTGTATATATGTGTATATGTGTATATATATATGTGTATATATGTGTGTATATGTGTATATATATGTGTATATATGTGTATATATGTGTATATATATGTGTATATGTGTGTATATGTGTATATATGTGTGTATATGTGTATATATGTGTATATATGTGTATATATGTGTGTATATGTGTATATATATGTGTATATGTGTATATATGTATATATGTGTGTATATGAGTGTATATGTGTATGTGTGTATATTTATGTGTATATGTGTATATGTATGTGTATGTGTGTATATGAGTGTATATGTGTATATGTGTATATTTATGTGTATATGTGTGTGTATATGAGTGTATGTGTGTATATTTATGTGTATATGTGTATATTTATGTGTATGTGTGTATATTTATGTGTATATGTGTATATTTATGTGTATGTGTGTATATTTATGTGTATATGTGTATATTTATGTGTATGTGTGTATATTTATGTGTATATGTGTATATATGTGTGTATATGTGTATATATATGTGTATATATGTGTGTATATGTGTATATATATGTGTATATATGTGTATATATGTGTATATATGTGTATATATGTGTGTATATGTGTATATATATGTGTATATATGTGTATATATGTGTATATGTGTGTGTATGTGTGTATATGTGTATATATATGTGTATATGTGTATATATGAGTGTATATGTGTATATTTATGTGTATACGTGTATGTTTATGTGTATATGTGTGTATATGTGTGTATATGAGTGTATATGTGTGTATATGTGTGTGTATGTGTGTATATTTATGTGTATATGTGTATATTTATGTGTATGTGTGTATATTTATGTGTATGTGTGTATATTTATGTGTATATGTGTGTATATGTGTATATTTATGTGTATATATGTGTATATTTATGTGTATATATGTGTGTATATGTGTGTATATGAGTGTATATGTGTAAATATATGTGTATATTTATGTGTATATGTGTATATTTGTGTGTATATGTGTATATATGTGTGTATATGTGTGTATATGAGTGTATATGTGTATATTTATGTGTATATGTGTATATTTATGTGTATATGTGTGTATATGTGTGTGTATATGTGTATATATATGTGTATATTTATGTGTATATGTGTGTATATGTGTGTATATGTGTATATGTATATGTTATATTTTACTCTGTAAATTGCTGCTGAAACAAACGAATTTCCCCCTGGGGATAAATAAAGTTTACATCTATCTATCTATCTATCTATATGTGTATATATATGTGTATATTTATGTGTATATGTGTATATTTATGTGTATATGTGTGTATATGTGTGTGTATATGTGTATATATACGTGTATATTTATGTGTATATGTGTATATTTGTGTGTATAGAGCTGCTTGCCTCCTGAACTCTTCTGTTGTTCTGCAGAGTTGACATGTTTCCCGTCATGGTTCCACGATGAGCGAGACGTCGTTGGACCTCTGGTGTGAGTTTCTCCTCAAAGAACGATCAATGATCCATCAACGGTCTCGTTGGTCAGCTGTGATTGGACCATCGCCGGTTGTCAGTAAACTTCACTACCTGAATGATCCCAAACTGTCGTTATAGACGGAAATGTGATTGACAGTTGTATTCCTTCATGATCCATCCTACAAGTGTTTGACATGTGTATCTTTAATAAATGGAGTATTAATAACGCTGTTAGTGTGAAGACTAACTCCTGACGTGATGACCACTTTGTAAAGATGAGGTCTTTGTCCTCCAGTCTGTGAGGAGTGTCAGGACTATTTCCAGAAGGAGTGTCCGTCCCACGGGCCCCCGCTGTTCGTCCCCGATACACCTGCGGCCCCGGGGTCGGCCAACAGGGCGGCGCTCACGGTCCCATCGGGCCTGGAGGTCTTCACTGAGGGAGACCACGTGGACGTCCGCTGTCTGGATTCAAACATCCCCAGGGGGGCGGTCTTTGGTCCATACGAGGGACAGCTGGTGTCCAAGGACAAATCCTCCGGCTTCTTCTCCTGGATAGTAAGTTCAACCAGTTATGAACTAGTCTCGACCTGTTCCAGTCTCAAACAGTTTAGAAGCAGACTAGACCACTCTAGAGCCAGTCTAGACATGTTTAGAATCAGTCTAGTCCAGTTTACAACCAATGTAGACCAGTTTAGAACCAGTCTAAACCTGTCTAGTGCAAGTCTAAACTGGTTAAAAACCAGTCTACAAAAGCTTATAACCAGTCTAGACCAGTTTAGAACCAGACTAGTCCAGTTCCAGTCACAGTTGAGAACCAGATTTAAACAAGTCCAGCTCTGAACTAGTTTTCTGTTTTCTTCTGATGTTCCAGATCGTTGATTTTAACAACACGTATCAGTCCATCGATGGCAGCGATGAGACCAAAGCCAACTGGATGAGGTAACGTTTCTATTTAATTTACATACAGCGAACAAGTTGTTTATTCTCCATCAAACACAGTAAACAGTCTGAGAGTCTTTCAATTGTTGTGTTGTTGACTTTGACTATTTAAGAAGACGAATGCCACAACGAGGGTTCTTTTTAAAGGATCTCCGTTGACGTTTGTGACCTGCAGGTTCGTCCGAACCTCGTCAGAGGACAGCGACAGGAACTTGACTGCGTTTCAACGCGGTCAAAACATTTTCTTCAGAGTGATTCGGACGCTGGCCGCCGGAGAGAAGCTGAGAGTTTGGTACAGCGACGACTACATCCGACGACTTCACTGTGTCTCTCAGGAGAGCATCGACCAAAACCTGGATGCAGGTGAGCCAGACACAGGTGAGCCAGACACATGTGAGCCAGACACATGTGAGCCAGACACATGTGAGCCAGACACATGTGAGCCAGACACAGGTGAGCCAGACACAGGTGAGCCAGACACATGTGAGCCAGACACATGTGAGCCAGACACAGGTGAGCCAGACACATGTGAGCCAGACACAGGTGAGCCAGACACAGGTGAGCCAGACACAGGTGAGCCAGACACAGGTGAGCCAGACACATGTGAGCCAGACACAGGTGAGCCAGACACAGGTGAGCCAGACACAGGTGAGCCAGACACAGGTGAGCCAGACACATGTGAGCCAGACACAGGTGAGCCAGACACAGGTGAGCCAGACACATGTGAGCCAGACACATGTGAGCCAGACACATGTGAGCCAGACACATGTGAGCCAGACACATGTGAGCCAGACACATGTGAGCCAGACACAGGTGAGCCAGACACATGTGAGCCAGACACATGTGAGCCAGACACAGGTGAGCCAGACACAGGTGAGCCAGACACATGTGAGCCAGACACAGGTGAGCCAGACACATGTGAGCCAGACACATGTGAGCCAGACACAGGTGAGCCAGACACGTGAGCCAGACACAGGTGAGCCAGACACAGGTGAGCCAGACACAGGTCAGCCAGACACAGGTGAGCCAGACACGTGAGCCAGACACAGGTGAGCCAGACACAGGTGAGCCAGACACAGGTGAGCCAGACACATGTGAGCCAGACACAGGTGAGCCAGACACAGGTGAGCCAGACACATGTGAGCCAGACACAGGTGAGCCAGACACAGGTGAGCCAGACACAGGTGAGCCAGACACAGGTGAGCCAGACACAGGTGAGCCAGACACAGGTGAGCCAGACACAGGTGAGCCAGACACATGTGAGCCAGACACAGGTGAGCCAGAGACGTTGGCCGTTTTGTTTCTTTCGTTCTTCAGACTGGTTGCCACTTGTCTTGAGTTGCTGCTAAGAAACCGGTTTTGTTCCAGATACCAGGACGCTGAAAGTCTTCAACGTTCAGGAGGACTTCTGCCTACAATCTGCTCTGCAGGGCAAACCTAGCCCCAGTAAACAATCCAGCGAGGAGTCGGACGGCCAGCCTGCTGCCAAGAGGAAGAAGATCGACCTCATCTTCAAAGACGTCCTGGAGGCTTCTCTGGAGGACTCCTGCAAGTCCAGGTCCCGGTCTTCCCTCCACAGTGAGTGTAAAGCAACAGCGCTCGGGTTAAACTCATCTGACGGTGGCTTTAACGTACCGAAACTGAAGGTGGAGGAGAAAGAGGAGGAGAACCAGAGCGGCGAGGAGCCGTCCACCTCCTTCTGCCCCAACTGTGTCAAACTGAAGAGGAGGATCCAGGAGCTGGAGGAGGAGCTGTCCCGTGTCAGAGGAGAACGGGGTCCACCAATATCTGGACGGACCCTGACCCAACGAGATCAGGCCCCGCCCCATCCCGAGCATCAGGCCCCGCCCCATCCCGAGCATCAGGCCCCGCCCCATCCCGAGCAAGGCCCCGTCGAGGATTTTCAAGGTACGTTCTGAAAAATGATTGCTTGAATTCCTAACCTTCTGAAACCCAAAGCAGTTTCAAGGTGTTTTCTCTCTGTGCTCTTGATTTTCAAAATAAAAGTCCTGCTCCTCTCTGGAAACAGAACCATCATGACTAGAAGTAGAGAGAACTAGAACATGTCTTTAGTGCAGAATACTGCACTAAACAGAGTACTGTTATCTGTTTGTCTGTGCACTTTATTTTATACTTGACTGTAGATTTTAATATTTTCAAAGAGAGACCGGAGATGCACCGATACAATGTGTGCCCAAGAGAGGAGCTGCGTCTGCTGTTTGGAGGTTTTTTGGTTTAAAGAAATCCGACATAGATCAAAAGACGATATATTGTAAAGTTTGTCGAGCCGCTGTTATTGCCTCTGGTGGCAACACGAGCAATTTACTCCATCACCTCAGCCGAAAACGTGTTGGAATACGAAGAGTGTGTGCGATTACGGTCCTCAGATTCGAGGCCGTCAACCAGTAATGTGAGTGAAACAGTGAAGCCAAAGGGTCAGACACCGGTTCAAGAGGCACTTGCTCGAGGCACTGCTTATGACAAAAAAAGCAAGCGGTGGCGTGACTTACGGACGCAATAATGATCCAGCTCTGCAAGGACATGGTCCCGCTACAGACGGGTTCAGAGCAATGATTAAAACACTGGATCCAAGGTATGTCTTACGGTGCACTTCATCAGGGACGACTGGGAGTTGCGCAACCACTGTTTGAAAACGTCGTATTTCATAGAGGGTGATAAGAAGCTGTACATGGAGGGATTTAGGACCCAGGGGAATGTAGGTGAAGGAAACAGGAAGTGACGGAAGAGACGCCACACAAACGGCTGTTCACCGCTCGCTGGCCGGTCGGCCGGCCAGTTCTTGTGTTAGTTTTCGGCGTTAATTAATTAATGCGTTAACGCGGAAAAAAAAGATACCGTGATATACCGTGAAACCGCCAGAATCTTACAAAGTACCGTGATATGCATTTTTGGTCATACCGCCCAGCACTACATGAACATCCACAGAGTCGTCCTACTAGCATGGCTAAAATAATATCTGACGTGGTCCTTTACATTGCATGGTGCGAACGTAAACCTCGTATCAGAAGTTGAATCTGTTTTTCTTTGCAGTGATGGAGCCCTTGACGCCCACTCAGGTGGTTTTGGATGAAGACGACCCGGACGTGGACTCGGCTGATGACTCGATTGCTGCAGATCTTTTGATTTCTCCAGAAGACTCGTTGAAGCTTTCCTCGGGAGGAGGCCGAAGGATTCGTCGCTTCAAGCAGGAGTGGCTGAAAAAGTTCTGGTTCCTCCGCTACTCCCCAACTCTCAACGAGATGTGGTGCCACGTCTGCCGCCAGTACACCGTCCAGTCATCCCGAACCTCTGCCTTCATCATCGGCTCCAAGCAGTTCAAGATCCACACCATCAAGCTCCACAGCCAGAGCAACCTCCACAAGAAGTGTCTGCAGCTGTACAAGCTGCGCATGCATCCGGAAAAGACAGAGGAGATGTGCAAGAACATGACGCTGCTGTTCAACGCGGCGTACCACTTGGCCCTGGAGGGACGGCCCTTCTCCGACCTCCGTTCACTGGCGGAGCTGCTGAAGAGGTGTGAGCTCAAAGTGGTGGACCAGTACATGAATGACGGAGACTGTCAGATCCTCCTGCACCACATCGCCCGGGCTTTAAAGGAAGACCTGGCTGAGAAGATGCGCCTGTCTCCCTTCCTAAGTGTCATAATGGACGCCCAAAATGACGACCTTTTCTCAGACATGGTAGCGGTCTACGTCCAGTTTATTACCAATGAGGGCTCCCCGAACACAGAGTTCCTGTCCTTGCAGAGACTGAGCATGGCCAGTGTGGACGGATATCTCCAGGCTATGGATCGAGCCTTTGGTGTCCTCGGCCTCAGGTTTCAGGACTTGTTGGTGGTGGGTCTGGGGGTAGACGGCACCAACATCTCCTCAGGAATGAGAGCCAACCTGTACATAGCTGTACAAAAGACTTTCCCTTGGATCCTCTGCCTCCCTATCATGATCCATCGGCCCCATCTAGAGGTGTTGGATGCCATCAGTGGGAAGGAGCTTGCCTGCCTGGAGGATCTGGAAAACAACCTCAAGCAGCTCCTCAGTTTCTACCGCTACTCCCCTCGCATGATGGCCGAGTTGCGATCCACTGCTCCAACACTGTCGGAGGAGACAGAGTTCCTTGGAGACATTAGAGCCATTCGATGGATCATTGGAGAACCGAATGTCCTCAACGCTCTCATCAAAGATTACCTGGAGGTAGTCGCCCATCTGAAGGAGATCAGCAGCCAGACGCAGAGGGCTGACGCCGCGGCCATCGCCCTCACCCTCCTCCAGTTCCTCATGGACTATCAGTCAGTGAAGCTCATCTACTTCCTTCTGGACATCATCGCTGTTCTCTCACGATTAGCCTTCACCTTCCAGGGAGAGTACCTGCTGGTGTCACAGGTGGAAGCCAAGATAGAGGAGGCCATTCTGGAGATCGGTCAGTTGGTGGACTGCCCCGGAGAGTATCTGCAGGAATTTGAAGAAAATTTCCGTGAAAGTTTTAACGGCGTTGCTCTGAAGAACCTGCGAGTTGCAGAGTCTAAGTTTCAGTCCATCAGGGAAAAGATCTGCAACAGGAGCCAGGGCATCCTATCTCAGAGGCTGGACCTGCAGAGCCGCACATTTGCCAAAGCCTGCAAGGTCCTGGACCTGTCCACCTGGCCCCATAACCAGGAGGACTTACAAGCTTACGGGGAGGACGAAATCCAGGTGATATTCAACCATCTGGACTCCATTCCGTGTGGGGGTCAGGAGGGCTCCCAGGCCAGGACGGAGGCCAGGGGTAGCCTGGTGGGTGAATGGAAGGATCTGAAAGCAGACTACTTCAGTATGAATGGTTTTAAAGAGGTCATCGGTCACATCTGCAGGTACAAGCAGCGCTTTCCTTTGCTGAATCGGATTGTGCAGGTTGTCAGGGTCCTGCCCAGTTCCACGGCCTGCTGCGATAAAGGCAGAGGGTCTCTGCAGAAGATGTGCAGGAACAATCGCTCCCGGCTGACACTGGAGCAGATGAACGACCTGCTGACTGTGGCAGTTAACGGACCGCCCATGGCCAACTTTGACGGGAAGCGAGCGTTGGACAGCTGGTTTGAGGAGAAGTCTGGCAGCAGTTACTCTCTGTCGGCTGAGGTGTTAAACAGGATGTCAGCCGGTGACCAAAACTCTGTCCTGCACAGCGTTGACGTCAACACAGAGTTCTACCCCGTCATCTAACAGACAAACACAGTGGTGTAGTGCTGCAGCAAGATACTGACACACTAATGCTGAGGAAGTGAGGCAGCATCGCTCCTCAACCACTGATTCCCAACCAGGCTACTTGTACTCCTGCAGTTCTTCTGCTGACCTTCGGTATAGTTATTGTCACAAACTTACCAACTCTGATATTCTTCCTGCAAAGACTGAAAGAACTCTCTGCTTTCGATTCAGTCAATGATAAGTTGATCAAGACTGAGGAAAGACTAGTTTAGTAAGAACGACAAGCTAAACATGAAGATCCTAAAAATGGTTGAAACATCCAGCTTCTTGCAGTAGTAAAAATGAAAACTTGGCCGAAACATAAACAATTATTGTATCGGTTTGGGAACCACTTCATCACTGGGCAGACCTCTGTCTGTGACAGTGTTCCCTTCAGCTGGATGGTTGAAGTATAGAACAGGCCGATCAAGGGCTCTGCTGCAGAACGACACTAAAGAGACACAAAACAACCACAAAGATGCAAGAAAGATAAGAAATGCAAAACAACCACAAAGATTCAAAATGGCCGCAAAGAGACTCAAAACAGCTACAAAAACACAGTAAATGATTTCAATGAGATGCAAAATGACCATTGAGATGCAAAACAGCTACCAAAAGACAGAAAGCGACGAGAATAAGATGCATAACAACTTCATATACACAAAACCACAACAAAAAAAGACATAAAACGACTAAAAGATGCAAAACAACATAATGTGAGACGACCACAAAGAGACGCAAATGAAGATCAGAAATGCAAAACAAGCACAGAGATAAGATGAGAACCAGAGCGGCTTCAATGACTCAAGAGACACATACAAGAGACAACATTGATCATAGAGATGCAAAACGGCAATAAAGAGACAACGGACTAGAGAACGTAAAGCGACCACAAAGACATGAAGAACAACCGCAAGATAACCAGAGACACAACATGACTGAAGAGACACAAAAGAGCTACGACAAACAGAGAGAAATGAGCAGAACAATGACGACGGAGACGTCAAACAACTACAAACTAGTCCTCAGTGTGAATGTCTTCGTCCAGAGACTCGCTGTCTCAGAGTCGCAGCTGCACGCTGAGACGTCTTTGTTCACCGGTGGACGTGGGTAACGGAGTCCTCCTGCAGCAGAGCACTTGTTGGCAGAATAGAAGTCCGTTATACGTCGGGAACAATCAGAGAGGCTCGAGCTGGAGCTCCATTGAGCGTCATGTGGAGGATGTATGAAGGCTTTATATTTCTGTACGAGACGCACACGTCCCTGCTTCTCACTGTGGATGTTGTCCAAACTGTATCGTTGGAAGTGCTTTTGAGCCGCTTGTGAAGGAGACTTTGTCTCTTGAATCAGGTGACTGTCCACAGCGACACATGTTCGCTGCTGCAGCTGTTTACTGAGACGTCTTTCAAAAACTCCACTTTAAGAGAATAAATACTGCACGATGATACTGACCTGTTACTGTAGTCGTGTTTTATAATGTTAAGATGTCTGTGTTTGATACATTAAGCTGAGACAAGCACACGCTCACTTTTTATTTCTTTTTACAAACGTTTTGTAAAATTTGCTTTAAAGGAAGAGTTTGACATTCTGCTAAATATGCTAATTAGCTGAGTCAGCAGCTTAATAAGCCTTTATGTCAACGTTGATCAGTGGAAGAAAGTAAAGTAGTAATACCACACAACTAAATACTATGTTACAAGTACAAGTATCAGCATCAAAATGTTCTCAAAGTACTAAGACTAAAAGTAAATGTACTCATATATGTATATGTATACTGGTGCTGGGCAACGATTACAATCTTTAATCGCATGATTTTTTAAAGATTAATCTCATTGTTATGCACAAAGTTCAATAATGAATTCATAAGTAGTGTATTGTGCACTTTTATTTTAAAGTGCTGCTCTATGAACTAAAGGTCAATAACATCGTGTGTAAACACTTTAAACACATCAGGTTGTTGTTAGCAGCAGTATTCTCTTCACACAGCAGCAGTTATAACACAGTTATAATGATTCTGATCATAGATATTCAGCCGGTGTTCACAACTTTATCTTCATGTGTGGAAGAGATGATATTTAAATATACATCTTGAAAACTGCAAACATATCTACGTCATGTTTTTATGTTGTTAGATTCTCAGTAGTGATACTAAATGATGCTTATTATACATATTACACACAAAATACTTTAAAAACTCTAAAACAATCATTTAATGAATCATTTATTTTTTGCTTTCTTTGGTATTTAGGTCAGACACATAATAACGCTGATTACCGTAATGTGTGTGGTATTAGTTATAAATGTACGTTGGTACATAGAGGGTGATAAGAAGCTGTACTTGGAGGGACTTAGGACCCAGGGGAGTGCAGGTGAAGGAAACAGGAAGAGACGCCACACAAACAGCTGTTCACCGCTCGCTGCCGGTTCTTGTGTTAAAAATGTCCGAAGAATAATATAAAAAAAACTGTGTTAACGCACGATAATAACGCATTAACTTTCCCAGCACTAATATATATATATATATAATATATATATATACATAAATACATCAATATTTATATATATATATAAATATTGATGTATTTATGTAAACAGCATTTTAATGATGAAGAGCTCATTTCAACTATTTATTACAATATAATACATACATTATGTATATGTTTTCTATGACAGTATTCCATATTGTTCTATGTACCATATATATATATATATATATATATATATATATATGTCTCTCATTAGTAGGAGTCACGTAAACACAATCAGCACCGATAGAAACAGAAATGTTCTCGGCAGATTCTCCGGGCTTTCTGTCCACACACACGAGAATATAATTATCTCTTATTATTATTATCTCTTATTATTATTATTATTATCTCTAATTATTATTATCTCTTATTATTATTATTGTTATCTCTTATTATTATTATTATCTCTTATTATTATTATTATTATCTCTTATTATTATTATTGTTATCTCTTATTATTATTATTATCTCTTATTATTATTATTATTATCTCTTATTATTATTATTATTATCTCTTATTGTTATCTCTTATTATTATTATTATCTCTTATTATTATTATTATTATCTCTTATTATTATTATTATTATCTCTTATTATTATTATTATTATCTCTTATTATTATTATCTCTTATTATTATTATTATTATCTCTTATTATTATTATCTCTTATTATTATTATTGTTATCTCTTATTATTATTATTATCTCTTATTATTATTATTATCTCTTATTATTATTATTATTGTTATTATCTCTTATTATTATTATTATCTCTTATTATTATTATTATTATCTCTTATTGTTATTATTATTATCTCTTATTATTATTATTATTATCTCTTATTATTATTATTATTATCTCTTATTATTATTATTATCTCTTATTATTATTATCTCTTATTATTATTATTATTATTATCTCTTATTATTATTATTGTTATCTCTTATTATTATTATTATCTCTTATTATTATTATTATCTCTTATTATTATTATTATTGTTATTATCTCTTATTATTATTATTATCTCTTATTGTTATTATTATCATCTCTTATTGTTATTAATATTGTTATTATCTCTTATTATTATTATCTCGTATTATTGTTATTATTATTATTATTGTTATTATTATTATTATTATTGTTATTATTATTATTATTGTTATTATTATTATCTCTTATTATTATTATTATTGTTATTATCTCTTATTATTATTATTATTATCTCTTATTATTATTATTATTATTATCTCTTATTGTTATTATTATCATCTCTTATTGTTATTATCTCTTATTATTATTATCTCGTATTATTGTTATTATTATTGTTATTATTATTATTGTTATTATTATTATTATTGTTATTATTGTTATTATTATTATTATTGTTATTGTTATTATTATTATTGTTATTATTATTATCTCTTATTATTATTATTATCTCTTATTATTATTATTATTATCTCTTATTATTATTATTATTATTATCTCTTATTGTTATTATTATCATCTCTTATTGTTATTATCTCTTATTATTATTATCTCGTATTATTGTTATTATTATTGTTATTATTATTATTGTTATTATTATTATTATTGTTATTATTATTATTGTTATTATTATTATTATTGTTATTAAATGATTGCTTTCTCATCACACAGCAGTGATCAGTGTATGCATGTAGAGAGACACGTGTTTCTATAATCACGTCACATGTTCTTATTCAACCATGCGCAGCACCTCCACCCAGAGGACCAGCGCTGCTGTCCGTGTGCTGTCACCGCCAGGAGAGTCGTGTGATGGGTCACCACTCACCATGCGTGAGTGAGTGAGTGAATGAGTGAGTGAGTGAGTGAGTTCACCTCCGCGTCTGTCCACTGATCTCTGTGCTGCAGCACACCGATCTGATTCTGGCTGCACTCGTTCTCGAGCATCTTGTATGACCTGCTTTATGCCGCCTGATGCTTTCATGTTGTACTGTGAAGGTGTGTTTGGCTAACGGCTAACAGCTAACGGCTAACAGAAGTGAATGCATCAGAGCAGAAACAGTCTGTCCCGCTCAGTTCCTTGTTGTGTGAGAAGATGAATGTCTCCTGCAGAGTTTCAGTCTTCAGAAAAGGAAGAAAGAAAAGTGTCAAGAAGACATCAGACATCCCAGAATGCACGTATTTCCACGTATTTCCTCTCAACTGCTCAGCAGAGATCTTCAGTGACCGACGGGTCAATTCTGACTTCTCATTTTGTCAAATCAAATCAATTATAAAACTGCCAGAAAAATGACAGAAATGCCGATAAAATATACTTTTAGTGATAATCACATTATTATTACAGAGCAGTTCAAAGTTGTGAAGACTTAGTTTCACTATTTAAACACAAATGAAGCAGAAATGTGAGAGATGAGATATGAGTCTTATTACAGTGATGTCATCGGTATGTCGGTGAATGAGTTTTAAAAGTCCGAACATCTGGAGCAGCAGAACATCTGGAGCACGTTCAGACCAACGCAGAACCCCCTAAAACAGGGGTCCCCAAACTTTTTCCTGTGAGGGCCACATAACGTTTCCCTTCTCTGATGGGGGGCCGGGGTCAGTTTGTAACAGAAAAAGTGTGACGATCGCAGGGGTGCCTAAACGTAAAAATGTATTGTTTTCCAGAAAGCCACACATAACCAAATAACCCTCTCTGGGTTCTTCACAGAAAAAAAAGCCAGGAAATAAATAACACTATTTATGAAATAAATAATAACCAAATAACCCTCTATGGGTTCTTCACAGAAAAAAAGTCCATGGAACATTAACTTTCTGTTCTGCCGTGCACAATCTTAACAGGTAAAAGTTCAGCTTAGTTGTCAGAGCAGAATCTCTGTTAAAAATGTGAGGTGCCATTTCCATTCTGGGTCGATCAGCTCTGGGACCGTTTTGTCTTTTGAATGAAGAAATGCGTTAATTTCGGGTAGCAGCTCGTAAAAACGCCTCAAAACTCTGCCCCGGCTCAACCATCGGACCTCTGTGTAGTACAGCACATCTCCGTGCGCAGACTCCAGTTCAGACAGGAATTCTTGGAACTGCCTGTGTTTAAGTCCCTTTGCTCTGATGAAGTTTATGCATGACACCACAACCTTCATGACAGAATCCCACGTCAACACTTTGCAGCACAGTGCTTGCTGGTGAATTAGGCAGTGGACTTGTAGCGGGGCGGTGAGACCCCGTTCTTCCATCTCCCGGTTCATGCGTCCTATTAGACCCCGAGACACGCCCACCATACTAGGATCCCCGTCAGTCGTGATGCTGGCCAGCTTTGACCAGTCCAGGTCCAACTCTTCCATGGTTTGGCACACTTTGCCGAAAATATCTTCCCCCGTCGTTGTCCCTTTGAGACTTTGGAGGGCTGCCAGCTCCTCGCACATCTCAAAGTTTGCGCTAACTCCACGAATAAAAATGAGCAGCTGCGCTGTGTCCTGCACGTCCGTGCTCTCATCCAGTGCTAATGAAAAAAAGTCAAATTCTTTCGTCTTCTGCTGCAGCTGGGCAGATACATTACCCCCGATTTCTTCAATGCTGGTGATTGTACTCGCCGACAGACTCACGGCATTAAAGACATCTTTCTTCTCGGGACACACCTCCTCCGCGACAGCATTCATACATTTCTTGACAAACTCTCCATCAGTGAAAGGTTTACCGCTGCTTGCTATCAGTTGAGCAACCCGAAAGCTGGCCCGAACGGATGAGCTGAGCTCAGCTCAGCTCATCCGGTTCAGCTGAGTTCAGCTGGTTCAGCTGAGCTCAGCTGAGTTCAGCTGGTTCAGCTGAGCTTGGCGTACAAATATATTCTGCTGAGCTAACAGTCCACTTTTTAGCTTTGAGAGTTTGTCTGCTCGCATTTGGCCTTGCAAGCTATCATACTTGTCTTTGTGACGGGATTCATAGTGTCGGCGCAGATTGTATTCTTTGAATACCGCCACCGCCTCTTGACAGATGAGACAAACAGCCTTTTCTTTGCATTGAACAAAAAAATAATCGTTTGTCCACTGCAGGTTAAATACCCTGCATTCTGAATCAATTTTTCTCTTTCCTAACCTTTTCGCCATTATTCCGTTCTCTCTTTGACAGGGGCGGGTCTAGGATTTTTTAAATTTAAATTTTAAATTTTTTTAATTTAAAAAAAATGAATTTATGAAGTTTTTTCAGGGGGCCGGGCCAAATGTGGAGGCGGGCCGGATCCGGCCCGCGGGCCGTAGTTTGGGGACCACTGCCCTAGAAGAACCCCGACCTCTACTGGAGTACACGTAGAAGAACTCTAACCTCTACTGGAGTACACGTAGAAGTACTCTGACCTCTACTGGAGTACACGTAGAAGAACCCCGACCTCTACTGGAGTACACGTAGAAGTACTCTGACCTCTACTGGAGTACACGTAGAAGTACTCTGACCTCTACTGGAGTACACGTAGAAGAACCCCGACCTCTACTGGAGTACACGTAGAAGTACTCTGACCTCTACTGGAGTACACGTAGAAGAACCCCGACCTCTACTGGAGTACACGTAGAAGTACTCTGACCTCTACTGGAGTACACGTAGAAGAACCCCGACCTCTACTGGAGTACACGTAGAAGTACTCTGACCTCTACTGGAGTACACGTAGAAGAACTCTAACCTCTACTGGAGTACACGTAGAAGTACTCTGACCTCTACTGGAGTACACGTAGAAGAACTCTAACCTCTACTGGAGTACACGTAGAAGTACTCTGACCTCTACTGGAGTACACGTAGAAGAACTCTAACCTCTACTGGAGTACACGTAGAAGTACTCTGACCTCTACTGGAGTACACGTAGAAGTACTCTAACCTCTACTGGAGTACACGTAGAAGTACTCTGACCTCTACTGGAGTACACGTAGAAGAACTCTAACCTCTACTGGAGTACACGTAGAAGTACTCTGACCTCTACTGGAGTACACGTAGAAGAACTCTAACCTCTACTGGAGTACACGTAGAAGTACTCTGACCTCTACTGGAGTACACGTAGAAGTACTCTAACCTCTACTGGAGTACACGTAGAAGTACTCTGACCTCTACTGGAGTACACGTAGAAGAACTCTAACCTCTACTGGAGTACACGTAGAAGTACTCTGACCTCTACTGGAGTACACGTAGAAGTACTCTAACCTCTACTGGAGTACACGTAGAAGAACTCTAACCTCTACTGGAGTACACGTAGAAGTACTCTGACCTCTACTGGAGTACACGTAGAAGTACTCTGACCTCTACTGGAGTACACGTAGAAGTACTCTGACCTCTACTGGAGTACACGTAGAAGAACCCCGACCTCTACTGGAGTACACGTAGAAGTACTCTGACCTCTACTGGAGTACACGTAGAAGTACTCTGACCTCTACTGGAGTACACGTAGAAGAACCCCGACCTCTACTGGAGTACACGTAGAAGTACTCTGACCTCTACTGGAGTACACGTAGAAGTACTCTGACCTCTACTGGAGTACACGTAGAAGAACTCTGACCTCTACTGGAGTACACGTAGAAGTACTCTGACCTCTACTGGAGTACACGTAGAAGTACTCTAACCTCTACTGGAGTACACGTAGAAGTACTCTGACCTCTACTGGAGTACACGTAGAAGAACTCTAACCTCTACTGGAGTACACGTAGAAGTACTCTGACCTCTACTGGAGTACACGTAGAAGTACTCTAACCTCTACTGGAGTACACGTAGAAGAACTCTAACCTCTACTGGAGTACACGTAGAAGTACTCTGACCTCTACTGGAGTACACGTAGAAGTACTCTGACCTCTACTGGAGTACACGTAGAAGTACTCTGACCTCTACTGGAGTACACGTAGAAGAACCCCGACCTCTACTGGAGTACACGTAGAAGTACTCTGACCTCTACTGGAGTAAACGTAGAAGAACCCCGACCTCTACTGGAGTACACGTAGAAGTACTCTGACCTCTACTGGAGTACACGTAGAAGTACTCTGACCTCTACTGGAGTACACGTAGAAGTACTCTGACCTCTACTGGAGTACACGTAGAAGTACTCTGACCTCTACTGGAGTACACGTAGAAGTACTCTGACCTCTACTGGAGTACACATAGAAGTACTCTGACCTCTACTGGAGTACACGTAGAAGTACTCTGACCTCTACTGGAGTACACATAGAAGTACTCTGACCTCTACTGGAGTACACATAGAAGTACTCTGACCTCTACTGGAGTACACATAGAAGTACTCTGACCTCTACTGGAGTACACGTAGAAGTACTCTTACACCACAGGATTAGAGTACATACCATTGGTAGTTATAGATGTAATTATATACAGTAAACAGGAACACATTTAGGGATCTATTGACAGAAATGAATATAATATCAGTTATTCAATATTAAATAATCACCTGACAATATGAATTGTTGTGTTTCTGTTATTTTAGAATGAGAATCTTTCTACAAAGTGTGAACATGTTACATTGTTCAGGTATCGTTTACAATGTGTTCATGTGTTAACAATATGTTAACACATGAACACATTAATAACACATTGTTAACACATGAACACATTAATAACACATTAATAACACATTGTTAACACATTAATAACACATTTTTAACACATGAACACATTAATAACACATTAATAACACATTGTTAACACATGAACACATTAATAACACATTAATAACACATTAATAACACATTAATAACACATTAATAACACATTAATAACACATTTTTAACACATGAACACATTAATAACACATTAATAACACATTGTTAACACATGAACACATTAATAACACATTAATAACACATCGTTAACACATGAACACATTAATAACACATTAATAACACATTAATAACATATTAATAACACATTGTTAACACATGAACACATTAATAACACATTGTTGACACATGAACACATTAATAACACATTAATAACACATTGTTAACACATGAACACATTAATAACATTGTTAACACATGAACACATTAATAACACATTGTTAACACATGAACACATTAATAACATTGTTAACACATGAACACATTAATAACACATTGTTAACACATGAACACATTAATAACACATTAATAACACATTGTTAACACATGAGCACATTAATAACACATTGTTAACACATGAACACATTAATAACACATTAATAACACATTGTTAACAATATGAGCTGTTTAACTTCCTACTCGAGCTCTCAGCACATTATTATTCATCATTAACAATAATAATGAAGAGATGTGTTTTAATGATCATTTGAAGTGTTTTTATGGAGAACAAAACACTACGAACGACGATGACAAAGTAAAGTATAACATGTCCATCAGCATGTCCATCAGCATGTCCATCAGCATGTCCATCAGCAGCCTGTAAGAGACGAGAAGAGCATAAACACCATGAAGTGAGGAAGAGGAGGAGGAGGAAGAGGAGGAGGTTTGGCCACACAGCGAGTCTTTGTGGTCCGCTGGACAAAGAGACGTTCTCAGTCGCCTGCTGCCTCACAGAGGACCAGACACCAACACAGCCAGACCCCCAGACCTGAACGCCTCCTGGTCCTGTCTCCTGGTCCTGTCTCCTGGTCCTGTCTCCTGGTCCTGTCTCCTGGTCCTGTCTCCTGGTCCTGTCTCCTGGTCCTGGTCCTGTCTCCTGGTCCTGTCTCCTGGTCCTGTCTCCTGGTCCTGTCTCCTGGTCCTGGTCCTGTCTCCTGGTCCTGTCTCCTGGTCCTGTCTCCTGGTCCTGGTCCTGGTCTGCATGACGCCATGACGCGCTGCCTCGGATTACTCCTGCTGCTCTGGTGTGGGATGCTTCATGTGGGTGAGTGGACGCATCACAAACATCTTCATGAAAGTATCCGTCGGTATCCGTCCGCTGAGCCTTCATACTGTGAAGAAACACAGTAAAACTACAAGTTTAAACTCACAGAACCAGAGATAGAGGTACTTATACGACAGAGTGGAAACTTCAATTCCTGCATTTAAATTAAAAGTAGCAAAATATCAGCATCAGAATATTCTGACAGGACCCAAAGTAGAAGTGCTCATTTTGCAGAATAATATATAATATTGTTGCATTATGATTATTGATGTATCATAAAGTGTTCTCTCATCATTGATAATATAATAATAGATCATTTTATATTAATAATCTGAATCTGCAAAGTCAACAAAGTTATTAGATGAATGTAGAAAACACAACGTTTACTTTGAGATGTAGAAGAGACGGAGGAAATACAAGTACAAGTACCTCATCATTGTATTTGAGTACAGTACTTCAGTCAACGTACTTTCCACCTCTGTCCTCTTCATCATCAGTGTGAGTCTGTCCTCTTCATCATCAGTGTGTGAGTCTGTCCTCTTCATCATCAGTGTGAGTCTGTCCTCTTCATCATCAGTGTGTGAGTCTGTCCTCTTCATCATCAGTGTGTGAGTCTGTCCTCTTCATCATCAGTGTGTGAGTCTGTCCTCTTCATCATCAGTGTGTGAGTCTGTCCTCTTCATCATCAGTGTGAGTCTGTCCTCTTCATCATCAATGTGAGTCTGTCCTCTTCATCATCAGTGTGAGTCTGTCCTCTTCATCATCAGTGTGAGTCTGTCCTCTTCATCATCAATGTGTGAGTCTGTTCTCTTCATCATCAGTGTGAGTCTGTCCTCTTCATCATCAGTGAGTCTGTCCTCTTCATCATCAGTGTGTGAGTCTGTCCTCTTCATCATCAGTGTGTGAGTCTGTCCTCTTCATCATCAGTGTGTGAGTCTGTCCTCTTCATCATCAGTGTGTGAGTCTGTCCTCTTCATCATCAGTGTGAGTCTGTCCTCTTCATCATCAGTGTGTGAGTCTGTCCTCTTCATCATCAGTGTGAGTCTGTCCTCTTCATCATCAATGTGAGTCTGTCCTCTTCATCATCAGTGTGTGAGTCTGTCCTCTTCATCATCAGTGTGAGTCTGTCCTCTTCATCATCAATGTGTGAGTCTGTCCTCTTCATCATCAGTGTGTGAGTCTGTCCTCTTCATCATCAGTGTGTGAGTCTGTCCTCTTCATCATCAGTGTGTGAGTCTGTCCTCTTCATCATCAGTGTGTGAGTCTGTCCTCTTCATCATCAGTGTGTGAGTCTGTCCTCTTCATCATCAGTGTGTGAGTCTGTCCTCTTCATCATCAGTTTGTGAGTCTGTTCTCTTCATCATCAGTGTGTGAGTCTGTTCTCTTCATCATCAGTGTGTGAGTCTGTCCTCTTCATCATCAGTGTGTGAGTCTGTCCTCTTCATCATCAGTGTGTGAGTCTGTCCTCTTCATCATCAGTGTGTGAGTCTGTCCTCTTCATCATCAGTGTGAGTCTGTCCTCTTCATCATCAGTGTGAGTCTGTCCTCTTCATCATCAGTGTGAGTCTGTCCTCTTCATCATCAGTGTGTGAGTCTGTCCTCTTCATCATCAGTGTGAGTCTGTCCTCTTCATCATCAGTGTGAGTCTGTCCTCTTCATCATCAGTGTGAGTCTGTCCTCTTCATCATCAGTGTGTGAGTCTGTCCTCTTCATCATCAGTGTGAGTCTGTCCTCTTCATCATCAGTGTGAGTCTGTCCTCTTCATCATCAGTGTGAGTCTGTCCTCTTCATCATCAGTGTGTGAGTCTGTCCTCTTCATCATCAGTGTGTGAGTCTGTCCTCTTCATCATCAGTGTGTGAGTCTGTCCTCTTCATCATCAGTGTGTGAGTCTGTCCTCTTCATCATCAGTGTGTGAGTCTGTCCTCTTCATCATCAGTGTGTGAGTCTGTCCTCTTCATCATCAGTTTGTGAGTCTGTTCTCTTCATCATCAGTGTGTGAGTCTGTCCTCTTCATCATCAGTGTGTGAGTCTGTCCTCTTCATCATCAGTGTGTGAGTCTGACCTCTTCATCATCAGTGTGTGAGTCTGTCCTCTTCATCATCAGTGTGTGAGTCTGTCCTCTTCATCATCAGTGTGAGTCTGTCCTCTTCATCATCAGTGTGTGAGCCTGTCCTCTTCATCATCAGTGTGAGTCTGACCTCTTCATCATCAGTGTGAGTCTGTCCTCTTCATCATCAGTGTGTGAGTCTGTCCTCTTCATCATCAGTGTGTGAGTCTGTCCTCTTCATCATCAGTGTGAGTCTGTCCTCTTCATCATCAGTGTGAGTCTGTCCTCTTCATCATCAGTGTGAGTCTGTCCTCTTCATCATCAGTGTGAGTCTGACCTCTTCATCATCAGTGTGTGAGTCTGTCCTCTTCATCATCAGTGTGTGAGTCTGTCCTCTTCATCATCAGTGTGTGAGTCTGTCCTCTTCATCATCAGTGTGTGAGTCTGTCCTCTTCATCATCAGTGTGAGTCTGACCTCTTCATCATCAGTGTGAGTCTGTCCTCTTCATCATCAGTGTGTGAGTCTGTCCTCTTCATCATCAGTGTGAGTCTGTCCTCTTCATCATCAGTGTGAGTCTGTCCTCTTCATCATCAGTGTGAGTCTGTCCTCTTCATCATCAGTGTGTGAGTCTGTCCTCTTCATCATCAGTGTGAGTCTGTCCTCTTCATCATCAGTGTGAGTCTGTCCTCTTCATCATCAGTGTGTGAGTCTGTCCTCTTCATCATCAGTGTGAGTCTGTCCTCTTCATCATCAGTGTGAGTCTGTCCTCTTCATCATCAGTGTGAGTCTGTCCTCTTCATCATCAGTGTGAGAGTCTGTCCTCTTCATCATCAGTGTGTGAGTCTGTCCTCTTCATCATCAGTGTGAGTCTGTCCTCTTCATCATCAGTGTGAGTCTGTCCTCTTCATCATCAGTGTGAGTCTGTCCTCTTCATCATCAGTGTGTGAGTCTGTCCTCTTCATCATCAGTGTGAGTCTGTCCTCTTCATCATCAGTGTGAGTCTGTCCTCTTCATCATCAGTGTGAGTCTGTCCTCTTCATCATCAGTGTGTGAGTCTGTCCTCTTCATCATCAGTGTGAGTCTGTCCTCTTCATCATCAGTGTGAGTCTGTCCTCTTCATCATCAGTGTGAGTCTGTCCTCTTCATCATCAGTGTGAGTCTGTCCTCTTCATCATCAGTGTGAGTCTGTCCTCTTCATCATCAGTGTGTGAGTCTGTCCTCTTCATCATCAGTGTGAGTCTGTCCTCTTCATCATCAGTGTGTGAGTCTGTCCTCTTCATCATCAGTGTGAGTCTGTCCTCTTCATCATCAGTGTGAGTCTGTCCTCTTCATCATCAGTGTGAGTCTGTCCTCTTCATCATCAGTGTGTGAGTCTGTCCTCTTCATCATCAGTGTGTGAGTCTGTCCTCTTCATCATCAGTGTGTGAGTCTGTCCTCTTCATCATCAGTGTGAGTCTGTCCTCTTCATCATCAGTGTGAGTCTGTCCTCTTCATCATCAGTGTGAGTCTGTCCTCTTCATCATCAGTGTCCTCTGGTCTCAGCTGTTCTTCACGACGTTGGAACAGAAACTCAACATCATTTCATGGAAATGTAATAAAATATGAAGAAGTCGTTTTCTTTCATCGTCAGAATGAACCTTGTGTGTCTGCTTACGGAGCAGATCCTCTTCATCTTCCTACAGAAGCCCTGAATGGACAAACTGTCACGATCAGGCTTTGCCTTCTGTGTTCTGTGTCTTTCTGTAGCTCCTCCCTCTTCCTGTCAGCCACTCCCTCAGCACCAGTCCAGCTCCCCTCACCTGTTCTAGTCACCTTATGACCCCGTCTCTCACTCACTCACTGTCAGCTCATTGTTTGTTCTACCCGCCCGTTGTCTTGTCTTGTCTGCCTGTCCTGCCTCGTCTCTTGTCTCGTCCCTGGATTCCCGGTGTGTTCTTGTAGTGTCCATGTTCTGATTTAAGTGTTTATTAAATTCCCATTTGACTCTTCTGGTCTGCGTTTGAGTCCACCATCATGCCCCGTGACGAACACAAAGAGTCTGTGGAGAGTTCACACACTTCTTCTTCTCTTGTCTCATTGTAATCTGCAACCTCACCACTAGAGGACGCCACATAATACACACTTCTTCTTCTCCTCCTCTTTCTTCTCTTTCTCTTTCTTCTTCTTCTCTTTCTCCAGGTTCTGGACTTCGCTGCTACAAGTGCTCTGATTACACTGGACGCTGTGAGAACGTCCAGGAGTGCACATATGAAGACTCCTGTATCTCTCTGAGTGAGAGAGGTGAGTACTGACCTTAAAGTCACGATAAGGATTGTCTACCTGGTCC
>JAFEUB010001648.1:30000-47500 GCA_024529925.1 Ophthalmolycus amberensis | reverse complement strand
GTACGAGATGTTTATATATCATGTACGAGATGTTTATATATCACATGTATGAGATGTTTATATATCACATGTATGAGATGTTTATATATCATGTATGAGATGTTTATATATCACATGTATGAGATGTTTATATATCACATGTATGAGATGTTTGTGTTTCACATGTATGAGATGTTTGTATATCACATGTATGAGATGTTTGTATATCACATGTATGAGATGTTTGTATATCACATGTATGAGATGTTTGTATATCACATGTATGAGATGTTTGTATATCACATGTATGAGATGTTTGTATATCACATGTATGAGATGTTTGTATATCACATGTACGAGATGTTTATATATCACATGTACGAGATGTTTATATATCACATGTACGAGATGTTTATATATCACATGTACGAGATGTTTATATATCACATGTACGAGATGTTTATATATCACATGTACGAGATGTTTATATATCACATGTACGAGATGTTTATATATCACATGTACGAGATGTTTGTATATCGCATGTACGAGATGTTTGTATATCGCATGTACGAGATGTTTGTATATCGCATGTACGAGATGTTTGTATATCGCATGTACGAGATGTTTGTATATCGCATGTACGAGATGTTTGTATATCGCATGTACGAGATGTTTGTATATCGCATGTACGAGATGTTTGTATATCACATGTACGAGATGTTTGTATATCACATGTACGAGATGTTTGTATATCACATGTACGAGATGTTTGTATATCACATGCACGAGATGTTTATATATCACATGCATGAGATGTTTGTATATCACATGTATGAGATGTTTGTATATCACATGCATGAGATGTTTGTATATCACATGCATGAGATGTTTATATATCACATGCATGAGATGTTCATATATCACATGCATGAGATGTTTATATATCACATGTATGAGATGTTCATATATCACATGTATGAGATGTTCATATATCACATGTATGAGATGTTTATATATCACATGAATGAGATGTTCATATATCACATGTATGAGATGTTTATATATCACATGTATGAGATGTTTATATATCACATGTATGAGATGTTTATATATCACATGTATGAGATGTTTATATATCACATGTATGATATGTTTATATATCACATGTATGATATGTTTATATATCACATGTATATGTTTATATATCACATGTATGATATGTTTATATATCACATGTATGAGATGTTTATATATCACATGTATGATATGTTTATATATCACATGTATGAGATGTTCATATATCACATGTATGAGATGTTTATATATCACATGCATGAGATGTTCATATATCACATGTATGAGATGTTTATATATCACATGTATGAGATGTTTATATATCACATGTATGAGATGTTTATATATCACGTATGACATGTTTATATATCACGTATGAGATGTTTATATATCACGTGTATGAGATGTTTATATATCACACGTATGAGATGATTATATATCACACGTATGACATGTTTATATATCACACGTATGAGATGTTTATATATCACACGTATGAGATGTTTATATATCACACGTATGAGATGTTTATATATCACGTATGAGATGTTTATATATCACACGTATGAGATGTTTATATATCACGTATGAGATGTTTGTATATCACGTATGAGATGTTTGTATATCACATGTATGAGATGTTTGTATATCATGTATGAGATGTTTATATATCACATGTATGAGATGTTTGTATATCACATGTATGAGATGTTTGTATATCATGTATGAGATGTTTATATATCACATGTATGAGATGTTTGTATATCACATGTATGAGATGTTTGTATATCACATGTATGAGATGTTTGTATATCACATGTATGAGATGTTTGTATATCACATGTATGAGATGTTTATATATCACATGTATGAGATGTTTATATATCACATGAATGAGATGTTTGTATATTTCACATGTATGAGATGTTTGTATATCACATGTATGAGATGTTTGTATATCACATGTATGAGATGTTTGTATATCACATGTATGAGATGTTTGTATATCACATGTATGAGATGTTTGTATATCACATGTATGAGATGTTTGTATATCACATGTATGAGATGTTTGTATATCACATGTATGAGATGTTTGTATATCACATGTATGAGATGTTTGTATATCACATGTATGAGATGTTTGTATATCACATGTATGAGATGTTTGTATATCACATGTATGAGATGTTTGTATATCACATGTATGAGATGTTTGTATATCACATGTATGAGATGTTTGTATATCACATGTATGAGATGTTTGTATATCACATGTATGAGATGTTTGTATATCACATGTATGAGATGTTTATATATCACATGTATGAGATGTTTGTATATCACATGTATGAGGTGTTTGTATATCACATGTATGAGATGTTTGTATATCACATGTATGAGATGTTTATATATCACATGTATGAGATGTTTATATATCACATGTATGAGATGTTTATATATCACATGTATGAGATGTTTATATATCACATGTATGAGATGTTTATATATCACATGTACGAGATGTTTATATATCACATGTACGAGATGTTTATATATCACATGTACGAGATGTTTGTATATCACATGTACGAGATGTTTGTATATCGCATGTACGAGATGTTTGTATATCGCATGTACGAGATGTTTGTATATCGCATGTACGAGATGTTTGTATATCGCATGTACGAGATGTTTGTATATCGCATGTACGAGATGTTTGTATATCACATGTACGAGATGTTTGTATATCACATGTACGAGATGTTTGTATATCACATGTACGAGATGTTTGTATATCACATGTACGAGATGTTTATATATCACATGCATGAGATGTTTGTATATCACATGTATGAGATGTTTGTATATCACATGCATGAGATGTTTGTATATCACATGCATGAGATGTTTATATATCGCATGCATGAGATGTTCATATATCGCATGCATGAGATGTTTATATATCGCATGTATGAGATGTTTATATATCACATGTATGAGATGTTCATATATCACATGTATGAGATGTTTATATATCACATGAATGAGATGTTCATATATCACATGTATGAGATGTTTATATATCACATGTATGAGATGTTTATATATCACATGTATGAGATGTTTATATATCACATGTATGAGATGTTTATATATCACATGTATGAGATGTTTATATATCACATGTATGAGATGTTTATATATCACATGTATGATATGTTTATATATCACATGTATGATATGTTTATATATCACATGTATGATATGTTTATATATCACATGTATATGTTTATATATCACATGTATGAGATGTTTATATATCACATGTATGAGATGTTTATATATCACATGTATGAGATGTTTGTATATCACATGTATGAGATGTTTATATATCACATGTATGAGATGTTTATATATCACATGTATGAGATGTTTATATATCACATGTATGAGATGTTTGTATATCACATGTATGAGATGTTTGTATATCACATGCATGAGATGTTCATATATCACATGTATGAGATGTTTATATATCACATGTATGAGATGTTCATATATCACATGTATGAGATGTTTATATATCACATGTATGAGATGTTTGTATATCACATGTATGAGATGTTTATATGTCACATGTATGAGATGTTTGTATATCACATGTATGAGATGTTTATATATCACATGTATGAGATGTTCATATATCACATGTATGAGATGTTTATATATCACATGTATGAGATGTTTGTGTTTCACATGTATGAGATGTTTATATATCACATGTATGAGATGTTTGTGTTTCACATGTATGAGATGTTTATATATCACATGTATGAGATGTTTATATATCACATGTATGAGATGTTTATATATCACATGTATGAGATGTTTATATATCACATGTATGAGATGTTTATATATCACATGTATGAGATGTTTATATATCACATGTATGAGATGTTTATATATCACATGTATGAGATGTTTGTATATCACATGCATGAGATGTTCATATATCACATGTATGAGATGTTTATATATCACATGTATGAGATGTTTGTATATCACATGTATGAGATGTTTATATATCACATGTATGAGATGTTCATATATCACATGTATGAGATGTTTATATATCACATGTATGAGATGTTTGTATATCACATGTATGAGATGCTTATATATCACATGTATGAGATGTTTATATATCACATGTATGAGATGTTTGTATATCACATGTATGAGATGTTTATATATCACATGTATGAGATGTTCATATATCACATGTATGAGATGTTTATATATCACATGTATGAGATGTTTGTGTTTCACATGTATGAGATGTTTATATATCACATGTATGAGATGTTTGTGTTTCACATGTATGAGATGTTTATATATCACATGTATGAGATGTTTATATATCACATGTATGAGATGTTTATATATCACATGTATGAGATGTTTATATATCACATGTATGAGATGTTTATATATCACATGTATGAGATGTTTATATATCACATGTATGAGATGTTTATATATCACATGTATGAGATGTTTGTATATCACATGCATGAGATGTTCATATATCACATGTATGAGATGTTTATATATCACATGTATGAGATGTTTGTATATCACATGTATGAGATGTTTATATATCACATGTATGAGATGTTCATATATCACATGTATGAGATGTTTATATATCACATGTATGAGATGTTTGTATATCACATGTATGAGATGCTTATATATCACATGTATGAGATGTTTATATATCACATGCATGAGATGTTCATATATCACATGTATGAGATGTTCGTATATCACATGTATGAGATGTTTATATATCACATGTATGAGATGTTTATATATCACATGTATGAGATGTTTATATATCACATGTATGAGATGTTTATATATCACATGTATGAGATGTTTATATATCACATGCATGAGATGTTCATATATCACATGTATGAGATGTTTATATATCACATGTATGAGATGTTTATATATCACATGTATGAGATGTTTATATATCACATGTATGAGATGTTTGTATATCACATGTATGAGATGTTTATGTTTCACATGTATGAGATGTTTATATATCACATGTATGAGATGTTTGTGTTTCACATGTATGAGATGTTTATATATCACATGTATGAGATGTTCATATATCACATGTATGAGATGTTTATATATCACATGTATGAGATGTTCATATATCACATGTATGAGATGTTTGTATATCACATGTATGAGATGTTTATATATCACATGTATGAGATGTTTTTAAAGGGTTTGTTGTCTGAAACCTTCACAAACTGCTCGTAGAGTTCTCTGACGGTCTTCAGCTTCTGGTTCTGGACCACTCGGGCCTGCTGCAGGATCTTCTGCTGCTGTCTGAACAGGTTCTGTAGAAGGAGAGTCACAGAGTCACTAGCATGATGTCTTGTTAGTATCGAGAGTTTTTCTCTTCACTGAGGTCAGAGCATCAAGCATGTGACCTTTTTCTAACCAATCAAAGGAGGAAGTGAACACACGTTGAGCTTCTCTTCCTGTTCTTCAGCTCGCTGAGCTTCAGACTCCCACTGCTGCAGAGCTGAGGACACCTGCTGGGAATACTGCTGAGTCATCTTCTGTCTGTAAAAACACACACACATGTACCCCTGAGGTGTAGTACAGTAGAAAGTACTATATGTACCTCTGAGGTGTAGTACAGTAGAAAGTACTATATGTACCTCTGAGATGTAGTACAGTATTAAGTACTATATGTACCTCTGAGATGTAATACAGTAGAAAGTACTATATGTACCTCTGAGATGTAGTACAGTATAAAGTACTATATGTACCTGAGATGTAGTACAGTATAAAGTACTATATGTACCTCTGAGGTGTAGTACAGTAGAAAGTACAATATGTACCTCTGAGATGTAGTACAGTATAAAGTACTATATGTACCTCTGAGGTAGTACAGTAGAAAGTACTATATGTACCTCTGAGATGTAGTACAGTAGAAAGTACTATATGTACCTCTGAGATGTAGTACAGTATAAAGTACTATATGTACCTCTGAGGTGTAGTACAGTATTTAGTAATAATAATAATAATAATGTATTTTATTTGTAACGCACTTTTCATTTTTTATAAAAAAAAATCTCAGAGTGCCACAGAGCCAGTACATAGTAAAAACATAGTAAAAAGCATAGTTAAAACATAAAAAAAAAAAAACTATAATAAAATAAAAAATAAAAAACCAGTGAATGAACAGAAACACAAAAGAAATAACTGACAGTGACTTAGGTCAGAAAGGCAAGTATAGTACTATATGTACCTCTGAGATGTGGAGGAGTAGAAGTATAAAGTAGCAGAAAATAGAAATACTCAAGTAAAGTACAAGTACATCAAAATGAAAGTGCAGTACTTGAGTAAATGTACTTTACTTTCACGGACATTTGTGAGGTGTTTTATCTCAAAGAACATCTCAAAAGATGAATAAACGAAGATGTAAATATACACTAAGCCCATATTTAAGTTCATAATACTGTAACTTATATACTGTCTTACTCTCCACTTCACCCCCCTCATATAGTGTGTCATTGTACTCCTCAGCAGTATCAGATACTCATGATGATGTGTCCTCACCTCTGTCCGTGGTGGCTGTTCCACAGCTGCTCCAGCTTGTGTTGACTTCCCTTCATGTAGTTCTTGGTCAGAGCCTCCAGACGTTTCTTCTTGCCCTGCATCACCTTACTGATGTCAGCTGGAAGCAGAACAATAACTCTTATATACCGATAGTACAATATGTGAGTATTGGTGTTTAGATTCCGTTTACACTGGACTTTATATGAATAGGATGAGCTGTTGTTGGAAAAAGGACATAAATATTGATGTATAGCTACACAGAGAAAAGGTGAAATAATGAGTACAGTATATGAAATACAATACAAATATACATAGTGGTGTGATTAGTAGCAGCTAAGTATAGTAACGCTACATGTAAAGCTGTATGAAACCATCAACTATAACAGTAGTATAATAGTACATAATATAGTGTCGGATATAAAGTATAAAATCATCAATAGTGTGGTATAAAAGCTGGTCAAAGATGCATTAAACAGGAGAGAGAACGACTTTAACGCTTCGAGCAGAGGAAAAATAAACACACCTGCACAAAGCTGCTTACCTCCGAATTTCTCCAACATGGAGTGAACCTCATTTCTGAAGGTGAGAAAAGAGAGACGTAGCTTTAAATGTCACATACTATATATAATATAACTATACATTAAATATAGCTAATAAATGATGCCGTAATTAAAGAGTTTCAATACCCGACAGCACTCGTTGCCTCCTCTTCAAAGTCGGATGCTGGTCTCTTCTTGGCCGACTTTTCCCCCATCGGAGTTTCATCTGGGGACAAAGAAATTAATGATTAATGTTCGTTTAGTAGCTGGAAAGCTAATGCTAACTTTATTCAGATAAAAGTAGTAACAGTACAGTGTAGAAATACTGAAATACTTTTAAAATAAAAAAAATCATGCATTCAAAATGTAATTTTACAAGTTTTAGAATTCAATATACTTAAAATAAAAGTACTCATTCTGCAGAATGATCCATTTCAGAATAAAATATATTACATAGGATTATAATTCAATTCAATTTATTTTTGTATAGCCCAAAACCTCAGAGGGCTTTACAATATGTACATATTTGACATCCCCCGGAACCCTCACATCGGAACAGGAAAAACTCCCCCAAAAAAAACCTTTAACAGGGAGAAAAGAGGGAGACCTGTGGGAGAGCAAGAGGAGGGGTCCCTCTCCCAGGACCGACCGAAGTGCAATAGATGTCATGTGTAGAACAGGATAACTGAGTTACAACACATTGAATGTATGACAATCACATGATAATCAGTGATGTTCAATAATTGTGAGCAATAATTCAACTTTGCATAAACAATGCATTGCATTTAGTTATATTGTACATTTAAACTAACATTCTAATGTATTTATAATATTCTATATATATATATTATATGTGTATGTTACGTAATGTTAGCTAACAGTAGCTACCATGAGCTAGCGGTACACTTACCTTCTCTGACATCCTCCTCTGAGCCGCTCAGCTCTTTCTTTTCATCTTCTGTCATAAAATCAAAAACCTTTTTATCTAATTTTTCTTCCGGGTGTTTCTTCTTCATCTGTCTTCTCCCTGTTGCCATTCTTCTTCTAACCTGGTCTATTTAATGCTAACGTTACCTAAGCTAGCTCGAGCAGACTAAGCTACACAAATGGATTCTGCTGAAGTGCTGCTAATGGCGGCTAATGCTACCGAGCTAGCTCACTGTTAGCTTAGCGGTTGCTGCAAATGGATTCAAGCTACTTCTTGACTCAATGTCTTTGATAGAGAGACACAACGTTATTGTAGTGAACTCTTTAAATAAAACGGACCTCGATACCCGATTCTAGTGTTCGTGTTGCGTTCTAAATGAAGCTAGAATCAACTGGTTAAGACACAAACTAAAGGAAGCGAAGCTAACCGAGCTAGCCGAGTTTAAGATGGATTCCCGCCACAACCGGTCGGAGGAAAGAACCCGGATGAAAGGACCAACGTTTTTTTTTTTTTTTTTTTTTAAATCAGTGGTCCTTGAAGAAGTACTCAGATCCTTTACTGCAGTAAAAGTACTACACACTGTAAAATACTCTGCTAAAGGTAAAAGTGCTGCCTTGATACTGAAGTAAAAGTATTGATTAATACCACACAGTAAAATAATTCATTAAGTATTAATACCCAAGTAAAAGTACAATTCCAAAATACTCTGTTTCAAGTATTGATAGTAAAAGTACTAATACCACACTGTAAAATACTTCATTAAGTATTGACACATAAGTAAAAGTACATTGACAAAATACTGTTTTGAGAATTGATAGTAAAAGTACTAAAACACACTATAAAAATATTGTTACAAGTAAAAGTAATGCTCTGACAATGTTACTTCAGTAAAAGTATATCAGTATAATCCGGAAAACGTAGTTCAAAAGTATAAAAAGATCCCGTGTGGTAAATAAAGATGGTTGTACTTTGTTCTTCCTGGAAACAGATTGATGAAGATATTTATAAAAGTCTCTTTAAAATACCTCGTTATAATAAAATCAATCTGTAAATAGTAAATCATGATCTGATCAACATGTTAAATACTGACGACGTTGGATTATACACTGCAATTCAATATGTTCTTCTTCTGTCCTTTAATAATATTTGAACAGATAAAAACAGTATAAAGTTTGATTATTGATCAGTAAATACAGATTAAAGAGGTTTAAACTGTGATTAGATCAGCTGATGTTCCAACAGTAACTCTACTAACCTTCTGTTTCTACTGTGAAGTCTGAAGAGCTTTGACAGTTAACTCCAGCTTGTTCTAGGATGCTTTTATTGTGAAACTCCTAAACACTGAAACAGGAAGCTGTTCCTGTTTAAATCTAAGCTTCCTGTTTCTTTGCTGATTTCTTCTCTTCTGATTCATCTTTGTCTCTTTTAACAGAGTTTATTTCTCCGTCTACTAAACTAAATAACATCTATTAGTGAAGAGACTTTCTACAAAATAAAAGCATCACAGACATTCACATGTATAGATGTTTGACTGACACAGAAAGCAGATTATTATAATTATAAGTAACAACCCAGGATTAAAACCCCTGCTCCTCTATAATATAAAATGTTAAACCAGTAACAATATGTTCAAGACTTCTTAAATCATACTCGTGTATTACCCGTTGTCAATTTACTAACAATAAAAAAGACTTTTATCAGGATATAAAACCTTCAGCACAGACTCGGGTACAAAATAAAACATAACAGCTGGAGAGAAAAACAAACATTTAACTTCACATTTCACTCGTTTTGAAGCCCGTTCTCTTTACAGGTGTTTCCCCCACGATGCTGCAGAAGAAGAAGAGACTTCCTGTTTCAGTCAGATATCAAACTTCTCTTCACAGATGAAATGTCCGTTCTCTTCGTAGTCGTCTCGGGTCACGATGATCTCGTCGTAGTCCGGACTGTGAGCCAGCAGCTTCCCTCCTTCCCACGAGTAACTGATCGGACTAAAGGACACACGCATGTTCAAATGAACACATTAATGACACGATATCATCCTTATTTCATCTTTAGCATGTGCTTCTTTTAGTACTTTGAGTTTCCTTGTTGCTGAAGTGTGCTAAATAAATAAATCAGCTTTATAATGTTTACAAGATAGATCGATAGATAGATGATAGATAATAGATAGATCGACAGATCGATAGATAACAGATAGATCGATAGATAGATGATAGATAATAGATAGATCGACAGATCGATAGATAACAGATAGATCGATAGATAGATGATAGATAATAGATAGATCGACAGATCGATAGATAATAGATAGATCGATAGATAGATGATCGATAGATAACAGATAGATCGATAGATAGATGATAGATAGATGATAGATGACAGATAGATCGATAGATAGATGATAGATGATAGATAGATCGATAGATAGATGATAGATAGATCGATAGATAGATGATAGATAACAGATGGACGGACGGACAGATGACGGATAGATGACGGATGGACGGATGGACAGATGGATCGATCGGCCGACCGACCGATCGGCCGACCGACCGATCGGCCGACCGACCGATCGGCCGACAGATCGGCCGACCGACCGATCGGCCGACAGATCGACCGACCGACCGGCCGACAGATCGACCGACCGACCGGCCGACCGACCGGCCGACCGACCGACCGACCGACCGACCGACCGACCGACCGACCGACAGACCGACCGACCGACCGACCGGCCGACCGACCGACCGACCGGCCGACCGGCCGACCGATCGACCGACCGGCCGACCGATCGACCGGCCGGTCGGTCGGTCGGCCGGTCGATCGGTCGGTCGGTCGGCCGGTCGATCGGTCGATCGGCCGGTCGACCGACCGACCGACCGATCGATCGACCGACCGATCGGTCGACCGATCTGTCGATCGGTCGGTCGATCTGTCGATCGGTCGGTCGATCTGTCGATCGGTCGGTCGATCTGTCGATCGGTCGGTCGATCTGTCGATCGATCGGTCGGTCGATCTGTCGATCGGTCGATCTGTCGATCGGTCGATCGGCCGACCGGTCGACAGATCGGCCGACCGGTCGACAGATCGGCCGACCGGTCGACAGATCGGCCGACCGGTCGACAGATCGGCCGACCGGTCGACAGATCGGCCGACCGGTCGACAGATCGGCCGACCGGTCGACAGATCGGCCGACCGGTCGACAGATCGGCCGACCGGTCGACAGATCGGCCGACCGGTCGACAGATCGGCCGACCGGTCGACAGATCGGCCGACCGGTCGACAGATCGGCCGACCGGTCGACAGATCGGCCGACCGATCTGTCGACAGATCGACCGGTCGACAGATCGGCCGACCGACCGGTCGATCTGTCGACCGGTCGATCGGTCGATCTGTCGATCGGCCGATCTGTCGATCTGTCGATCGGCCGATCTGTCGATCTGTCGGCCGACCGGTCGACAGATCGACCGACCGGCCGACCGATCGACCGGCCGGTCGATCGACCGGCCGATCGATCGACCGGCCGATCGATCGACCGACCGACCGATCGACCGACCGATCGACCGGCCGACCGATCGACCGATCGACCGACCGGCCGACCGATCGACCGACCGACCGATCGACCGACCGATCGACCGACCGACCGATCGACCGACCGACCGACCGGTCGACAGATCGACCGACCGATCGACCGATCTATCGATCGGTCGGTCGATCTGTCGATCGGTCGGTCGATCTGTCGATCGGTCGGTCGATCTGTCGATCGATCGGTCGATCTGTCGACCGGTCGGCCGACAGATCGACCGGTCGGTCGGCCGATCTGTCGACCGGTCGGCCGATCTGTCGACCGGTCGGCAGATCTGTCGATCGGTCGGCCGATCTGTCGACCGGTCGGCCGATCTGTCGACAGATCGACCGATCGACCGATCGACAGATCGACCGATCGACCGGCCGACCGATCGACCGGTCGACAGATCGGCCGACCGGTCGACAGATCGGCCGACCGATCGACAGATCGGCCGACCGATCGACAGATCGGCCGACCGATCGGTCGATCTGTCGGCCGACCGATCGGTCGACCGATCGGTCGATCTGTCGGCCGACCGATCGGTCGACCGATCGGTCGATCTGTCGGCCGACCGATCGGTCGACCGATCGGTCGATCTGTCGGCCGACCGATCGGTCGACCGATCGGTCGATCTGTCGGCCGACCGATCGGTCGACCGATCGGTCGATCTGTCGGCCGACCGATCGGTCGACCGATCGGTCGATCTGTCGGCCGACCGATCGGTCGACCGATCGGTCGATCTGTCGGCCGACCGATCGGTCGACCGATCGGTCGATCTGTCGGCCGACCGATCGGTCGACCGATCGGTCGATCTGTCGGCCGACCGATCGGTCGACCGATCGGTCGATCTGTCGGCCGACCGATCGGTCGATCTGTCGATCGGTCGATCTGTCGATCGGTCGATCTGTCGATCGGTCGACAGATCGGTCGACCGATCGACCGATCGACCGATCGACCGATCGACCGATCGACCGATCGACAGATCGACAGATCGACCGATCGACAGATCGACAGATCGGTCGACCGATCGACCGATCGACAGATCGGTCGACCGATCGACCGATCGACCGATCGACCGATAGATAGCTAGATGATAGATGATAGATAGCTAGATTATAGATGATAGATCGATCGATCGATCGATGATAGATAGCTAGATGATAGATGGCTAGATGATAGATAATAGATAGATAGATATATCGATCGATCGATCTAGATGATAGATAGATGATAGATAGATGATAGATGATAGATAGATAGATGATAGATGATAGATAGCTAGATGATAGATGATAGATAATAGATAGATAGATCGATCGATCGATCTAGATGATAGATGATAGATAATAGATGGATAGATGGATGGATAGATGGATAGATGGATAGATGGATAGATGGATGGATGGATGGATGGATGGATGGGATAGATAGATAGATAGATAGATCGATAGATAGATATGTACTTTATTCATCCCCAGGGGGAAACTTGTATGTTACAGCAGCAAGACACACCAAGTAAGCAATGTAACAGAGTAACCACAAATATTAAGTATTAAAAAATGCACAATCTATACAATAGAATAACAGAGTAGGACATATTACGTATCAGAATATAGAATATGGAAGATAAAATAACAAAAATGCACAGTATGTACAATGAAATAGAATAGTGTTGAATGAAGTAACTCTGTGAAAGACAGCAGTGTAGCGGTGAGCAGCTATGTGGAGGATGATCTGTTCTCCTGCATCAGTCTGTCCCTGCAGGAGGTGGTGGTCCGGGTTATCCTCTCCACCACCTCTTCCAATTCTATTTACTTTGTGGCTTCTCATACAACTCACAAATCTTTATTTTCTTTAAATGAATCCTCCACAGATTCATCATCACACTCTTAACGTCAACAGACTCTAAAGGATCTAAATGGAAACATGCATTCTTCTTCCCAGTGCCTACATTACCCACAATGCACATCTCTGTTACGTGTGGTAGATTGGTGTGTGTTATGCTGGTTAAATAGCAGAGTGTCCTGCAGCAGAGACGAGTCGGTCACATTATTATTTTACTTTCTTAACTCACTTCTCCGGCTGCAGGACGGACACGGGGAGGTGGGCGGGGGCTAGAGATCGGAGCTCCGCCTCCAGCCGCTCTCTGAAGCCAGAGAACAAAGTGTTTCCTCCAGTCAGGACCACGTTCTGGTAGAAGTGAGCCTGCATCTCTGGAGGAGGAACCACACACACACATTACAGACATGAGACATATTTACTGAATATAATAACTACATGTGGACACACAGGGACGAGTTTCACTGTTTTCATTCATTGAATAGCTCCAAATTATTAACAAAACAAAGACAAACTCAGAGTAAAACACATTTTCTGGACATGCGACACTAAAATAATTAAAGATCCAGATCTTAATAGAGACCAGAGTCTGCTGGACTCTCAGGACCATGAGGTCCAGTACTCAGAGACCTTCAGGCAGAGACTGGATGGAGTCCACGATGGCCTCTGGGATCCCCGTCTCCTGGAGGCCGATGTCCGACGGGTGGAAGAGCATCTCTGGGACGGCAAAGCGCTCGTTGGCGAGTCTCAGGATCTGCTCCCCGGTCTTGTACTTCCCACTGAAGACCATCTCGTCTGGAGGCTGGGGGACAGGAAAGAGGGACGGACCGCTGAGAGGAAGCTCATCTATCTGAGCCAAAAGCTCAGGAAATATCTTTAAAAAAGGTGTTTTCTTACCTTACAGAATCCTTTCTTGATGGAGCTGAAGTCTGGTAGAACGTAGTCTCTCACCACAGTGTTCTCCTCGCCCTTCATCCTGAACACACACACACACACACACACACGTTACCCAGAAGGCTTTGCAGAGTTCCTGTATGTACCTGTTTGTTTAAATAAAGTTCAGTTAAAACCACACTTTTGACCCTTTTTAAAGCTTTTTGACGCAAATTTGTATCCGTTCATTCAACCTTTATAGATGAAATATATGACGACAGAGACCTCGTTTACAATGAGTAGAAAAAAAAGCATTTAAAAAATAAGAAAAACTTAAATAATTAAAAGCAAATTAGTAAAAAATAATAAATCTTAACAATAAAAAAAGTAAATATGAATCATAAATAATCTCAGTAAAATTCTGCAAGATAATCGTTCATTAGAATGTATTTAAAAAATACAATGTAAACAGTTTGCGTCTGAAGATTACCTTTAAATAGTTACCTTTACATAACGCCTCATCGGCATATAACAAACATAAAACATAACATTTCAGTAATATGATCCTCTGCTGATCCAGTACTGATCCAGTACTGATCCAGTACTGATCCTCTGCTGATCCACTACTGATCCTCTACTGATCCAGTACTGATCCTCTGCTGATCCACTACTGATCCTCTACTGATCCAGTACTGATCCTCTGCTGATCCTCTACTGATCCTCTACTGATCCTCTACTGATCCAGTACTGATCCTCTGCTGATCCACTACTGATCCACTACTGATCCAGTACTGATCCAGTACTGATCCACTACTGATCCTCTACTGATCCTCTACTGATCCAGTACTGATCCAGTACTGATCCTCTGCTGATCCAGTACTGATCCAGTACTGATCCAGTACTGATCCTCTGCTGATCCTCTGCTGATCCAGTACTGATCCAGTACTGATCCAGTACTGATCCTCTACTGATCCACTACTGATCCACTACTGATCCACTACTGATCCAGTGCTGATCCAGTGCTGATCCAGTGCTGATCCTCTGCTGATCCAGTACTGATCCACTGCTGATCCACTGCTGATCCAGTACTGATCCACTGCTGATCCAGTACTGATCCTCTACTGATCCACTGCTGATCCAGTACTGATCCAGTGCTGATCCAGTACTGATCCAGTGCTGATCCTCTGCTGATCCAGTACTGATCCACTGCTGATCCACTGCTGATCCAGTACTGATCCAGTACTGATCCTCTGCTGATCCAGTACTGATCCACTACTGATCCAGTACTGATCCTCTACTGATCCAGTACTGATCCACTGCTGATCCAGTACTGATCCAGTACTGATCCTCTACTGATCCACTGCTGATCCAGTACTGATCCACTGCTGATCCAGTACTGATCCTCTGCTGATCCAGTACTGATCCTCTGCTGATCCAGTACTGATCCAGTACTGATCCAGTAATAATAATAATAATGTATTTTATTTGTAACGCACTTTTCATTTTTTTTTTAAAAATCTCAGAGTGCCACAGAGCCAGTACATAGTAAAAACATAGTAAAAAGCATAGTTAAAACATAAAAAAAACTATAATAAAATTAAAATAAAAATAAAAACCAGTGAATGAACAGAAACACAAAAGAAATAACTGACAGTGACTTAGGTCAGAAAGGCTTTCCTGAATAAAAAGGTTTTTAGGCCAGTTTTAAAAGAGACCAGTGTCTGTGTTGCCCTTAGGTGGTCAGGGAGACTGGTCCATAGGCGTGGAGCTGCCGAGCCAAAGGCCCGGTCGCCCATGGTGCGGAGCTTGGTGCTGGGGACCCGGAGGAGCGAGCTGTTTGATGATCTGAGGGTGCGGGTGGAGATTTGGGGAGTGATGAGGTCTTGTAGGTAGGGAGGTGCATGTCCATTGATGCATTTATGTGTGAGTAGTAGGACTTTGTAGTCAATCCGGAATGAGACAGGGAGCCAGTGTAGGGAGTGCAGAATGGGTGTTATGTGCTCATACTTCCGGACTCTCATCAGGATCCTGGCAGCGCTGTTTTGAATGTATTGCAGCTTCTGGATGTTTTTGTACTGATCCAGTACTGATCCACTGCTGATCCAGTACTGATCCACTGCTGATCCAGTACTGATCCACTGCTGATCCAGTACTGATCCAGTACTGATCCTCTACTGATCCACTGCTGATCCTCTACTGATCCAGTACTGATCCTCTACTGATCCACTGCTGATCCTCTACTGATCCAGTGCTGATCCACTACTGATCCAGTGCTGATCCACTACTGATCCACTGCTGATCCAGTACTGATCCTCTACTGATCCAGTACTGATCCACTACTGATCCACTACTGATCCACTACTGATCCTCGACTGATCCTCGACTGATCCAGTACTGATCCAGTACTGATCCACTACTGATCCACTACTGATCCACGACTGATCCTCGACTGATCCTCGACTGATCCTCGACTGATCCAGTACTGATCCAGTACTGATCCAGTACTGATCCTCGACTGATCCACTACTGAGCCACTGCTGATCCACTACTGATCCAGTGCTGATCCAGTACTGATCCACTGCTGATCCAGTACTGATCCACTGCTGATCCATTACTGATCCACTGCTGATCCAGTACTGATCCACTGCTGATCCTCTACTGATCCTCTGCTGATCCTCTACTGATCCACTGCTGATCCTCTACTGATCCTCTGCTGATCCACTACTGATCCACTACTGATCCTCTACTGATCCAGTACTGATCCTCTACTGATCCAGTACTGATCCACTGCTGATCCACTGCTGATCCAGTACTGATCCACTGCTGATCCAGTACTGATCCTCTGCTGATCCACGACTGATCCACTACTGATCCACTACTGATCCAGTACTGATCCACTACTGATCCAGTACTGATCCTCTACTGATCCAGTACTGATCCAGTACTGATCCAGTACTGATCCAGTACTGATCCACTGCTGATCCACTGCTGATCCACTGCTGATCCAGTACTGATCCACTGCTGATCCAGTAC
>JAFEUB010001648.1:0-25000 GCA_024529925.1 Ophthalmolycus amberensis | reverse complement strand
ACCAACGTACTTCAGACAATTACCTCTATGATCACATGAACATTCACACTTTCATAAAGTCAGGATTCATTTTTTAATCAGTGGAAAACACAAACATTGTGTTTATTAAATATAGTTATATCGTTCTTCTGATCATACTGTATGTATTTCCTCTAATATAATGAAATGATGAGAGCATTCTGTAAACATGTTCACGCATCAAACACTGAACACAGTATTTGTGCTGAAACGAGCCCAAAAGAAAAACTTCGACCAAAAGACGTTTTCATTTTCAGTTTGGTCACAAAAGGGTTAAAGAGACGACTCCAGTGATGTCACTCGAGTCGCCGTGGCGTTAGAAAGAATTGATGGGACCAGCTAGCACAGTTGCATCGTGGGTAATGTAGGCGCCACATTTTGACAAGAAAGAACAATGTGTGGAATCAAAAGAAGACGTTTCTGGTTCTGCTGCATCGATTGTAATCCTGTTTTCTCCTCCAATCAGAGGAGCCGAGGGGTCAGGGGTCACACTCACCGTTTATTCTGAGAACCGACTGGAACTGGTACTCCTCAAACAGGATCTCAGTCATCGACTCCTGGATGGAGGAGAAGTTGAAGTACGGCTCAGTGATGATGATGCTGGTGTCTGAGAAGTCCACCTGGAGGAGGAGGAGGAGGAGGAGGAGGAGGAATTAGATCCAGAATAACAAACACTAGAAGCTTCTGTGAATAGAACTCATTAAAATAAAGTAGAAACCTTAAACATCTCTTTTCCAAACAGGTGATCCCAGACTTTCCTCTGGACGTCCCAGTTCACCAGATAACCCTGAAGGAGGAACAAGAGGAGGATCAACAGGAGGATCAACAGGAGGAACAAGAGGAGGAACAACAGGAGGATCAACAGGAGGAACAAGAGGAGGATCAACAGGAGGAACAAGAGGAGGAACAACAGGAGGATCAACAGGAGGAACAAGAGGAGGATCAACAGGAGGAACAAGAGGAGGATCAACAGGAGGATCAACAGGAGGAACAAGAGGAGGATCAACAGGAGGAACAAGAGGAGGATCAACAGGAGGATCAACAGGAGGAACAAGAGGAGGAACAAGAGGAGGATCAACAGGAGGATCAACAGGAGGAACAAGAGGAGGAACAACAGGAGGATCAACAGGAGGAACAAGAGGAGGATCAACAGGAGGAACAAGAGGAGGATCAACAGGAGGATCAACAGGAGGAACAAGAGGAGGAACAACAGGAGGATCAACAGGAGGAACAAGAGGAGGATCAACAGGAGGATCAACAGGAGGATCAACAGGAGGAACAAGAGGAACAACAGGAGGAACAAGAGGAGGATCAACAGGAGGAACAAGAGGAGGAACAAGAGGAGGATCAACAGGAGGATCAACAGGAGGAACAAGAGGAGGATCAACAGGAGGAACAAGAGGAGGAACAAGAGGAGGAACAAGAGGAGGATCAACAGGAGGATCAACAGGAGGAACAAGAGGAGGAACAAGAGGAGGATCAACAGGAGGAACAAGAGGAGGATCAACAGGAGGATCAACAGGAGGAACAAGAGGAGGAACAAGAGGAGGATCAACAGGAGGAACAAGAGGAGGATCAACAGGAGGATCAACAGGAGGAACAAGAGGAGGAACAACAGGAGGAACAAGAGGAGGATCAACAGGAGGATCAACAGGAGGAACAAGAGGAGGATCAACAGGAGGAACAAGAGGAGGATCAACAGGAGGAACAAGAGGAGGATCAACAGGAGGATCAACAGGAGGAACAAGAGGAGGAACAAGAGGAGGATCAACAGGAGGAACAAGAGGAGGATCAACAGGAGGATCAACAGGAGGATCAACAGGAGGATCAACAGGAGGATCAACAGGAGGAACAAGAGGAGGATCAACAGGAGGATCAACAGGAGGAACAAGAGGAGGATCAACAGGAGGATCAACAGGAGGAACAAGAGGAGGATCAACAGGAGGAACAAGAGGAGGAACAACAGGAGGATCAACAGGAGGAACAAGAGGAGGATCAACAGGAGGAACAAGAGGAGGAACAACAGGAGGATCAACAGGAGGAACAAGAGGAGGATCAACAGGAGGATCAACAGGAGGAACAAGAGGAGGATCAACAGGAGGATCAACAGGAGGAACAAGAGGAGGAACAACAGGAGGATCAACAGGAGGATCAACAGGAGGATCAACAGGAGGATCAACAGGAGGATCAACAGGAGGAACAAGAGGAGGAACAAGAGGAGGAACAAGAGGAGGATCAACAGGAGGAACAAGAGGAACAAGAGGAGGAACAAGAGGAGGATCAACAGGAGGAACAAGAGGAGGATCAACAGGAGGATCAACAGGAGGAACAAGAGGAGGAACAACAGGAGGATCAACAGGAGGAACAAGAGGAGGATCAACAGGAGGATCAACAGGAGGAACAAGAGGAGGATCAACAGGAGGAACAAGAGGAACAACAGGAGGAACAAGAGGAGGATCAACAGGAGGAACAAGAGGAGGAACAAGAGGAGGATCAACAGGAGGATCAACAGGAGGAACAAGAGGAGGATCAACAGGAGGATCAACAGGAGGAACAAGAGGAGGAACAAGAGGAGGAACAAGAGGAGGATCAACAGGAGGATCAACAGGAGGAACAAGAGGAGGAACAAGAGGAGGATCAACAGGAGGAACAAGAGGAGGATCAACAGGAGGATCAACAGGAGGAACAAGAGGAGGAACAAGAGGAGGATCAACAGGAGGATCAACAGGAGGAACAAGAGGAGGATCAACAGGAGGATCAACAGGAGGAACAAGAGGAGGAACAACAGGAGGAACAAGAGGAGGATCAACAGGAGGATCAACAGGAGGATCAACAGGAGGAACAAGAGGAGGATCAACAGGAGGAACAAGAGGAGGATCAACAGGAGGATCAACAGGAGGATCAACAGGAGGATCAACAGGAGGAACAAGAGGAGGATCAACAGGAGGAACAAGAGGAGGATCAACAGGAGGAACAAGAGGAGGAACAAGAGGAGGATCAACAGCAGGAACAAGAGGAGGAACAACAGGAGGAACAAGAGGAGGATCAACAGGAGGATCAACAGGAGGATCAACAGGAGGAACAAGAGGAGGAACAAGAGGAGGATCAACAGGAGGAACAAGAGGAGGATCAACAGGAGGATCAACAGGAGGAACAAGAGGAGGATCAACAGGAGGAACAAGAGGAGGATCAACAGGAGGAACAAGAGGAGGATCAACAGGAGGAACAAGAGGAGGATCAACAGGAGGATCAACAGGAGGATCAACAGGAGGAACAAGAGGAGGATCAACAGGAGGAACAAGAGGAGGATCAACAGGAGGATCAACAGGAGGATCAACAGGAGGATCAACAGGAGGAACAAGAGGAGGATCAACAGGAGGAACAAGAGGAGGATCAACAGGAGGAACAAGAGGAGGAACAAGAGGAGGATCAACAGCAGGAACAAGAGGAGGAACAACAGGAGGAACAAGAGGAGGATCAACAGGAGGATCAACAGGAGGATCAACAGGAGGAACAAGAGGAGGAACAAGAGGAGGATCAACAGGAGGAACAAGAGGAGGATCAACAGGAGGATCAACAGGAGGAACAAGAGGAGGATCAACAGGAGGAACAAGAGGAGGATCAACAGGAGGAACAAGAGGAGGATCAACAGGAGGAACAAGAGGAGGATCAACAGGAGGATCAACAGGAGGATCAACAGGAGGAACAAGAGGAGGATCAACAGGAGGAACAAGAGGAGGAACAACAGGAGGAACAAGAGGAGGATCAACAGGAGGAACAAGAGGAGGATCAACAGGAGGATCAACAGGAGGATCAACAGGAGGATCAACAGGAGGAACAAGAGGAGGAACAAGAGGAGGATCAACAGGAGGAACAAGAGGATCAACAGGAGGATCAACAGGAGGAACAAGAGGAGGAACAAGAGGAGGATCAACAGGAGGATCAACATGAGGAACAACAGGAGGAACAACAGGAGGATCAACAGGAGGAACAACAGGAGGAACAACAGGAGGATCAACAGGAGGAACAAGAGGAGGATCAACAGGAGGATCAACAGGAGGAACAACAGGAGGAACAACAGGAGGATCAACAGGAGGATCAACAGGAGGAACAACAGGAGGAACAACAGGAGGATCAAGAGGAGGAACAACAGGAGGATCAACAGGAGGAACAAGAGGAGGAACAAGAGGAGGAACAAGAGGAGGAACAAGAGGAGGATCAACAGGAGGAACAAGAGGAGGAACAAGAGGAGGAACAACAGGAGGAACAAGAGGAGGATCAACAGGAGGATCAACAGGAGGAACAACAGGAGGATCAACAGGAGGATCAACAGGAGGAACAAGAGGAGGAACAAGAGGAGGATCAACAGGAGGAACAAGAGGAGGAACAAGAGGAGGAACAAGAGGAGGATCAACAGGAGGATCAACAGGAGGAACAAGAGGAGGAACAAGAGGAGGAACAAGAGGAGGATCAACAGGAGGAACAAGAGGAGGAACAAGAGGAGGAACAACAGGAGGAACAAGAGGAGGATCAACAGGAGGATCAACAGGAGGAACAAGAGGAGGAACAAGAGGAACAAGAGGAGGATCAACAGGAGGAACAACAGGAGGATCAACAGGAGGAACAAGAGGAACAAGAGGAGGAACAAGAGGAGGAACAACAGGAGGATCAACAGGAGGAACAAGAGGAGGAACAAGAGGAGGATCAACAGGAGGATCAACAGGAGGAACAAGAGGAGGAACAAGAGGAACAGGAGGAGGATCAACAGGAGGAACAACAGGAGGATCAACAGGAGGAACAAGAGGAACAAGAGGAGGATCAACAGGAGGAACAAGAGGAGGATCAACAGGAGGATCAACAGGAGGATCAACAGGAGGATCAACAGGAGGAACAAGAGGAGGAACAAGAGGAGGAACAAGAGGAGGATCAACAGGAGGAACAAGAGGAACAAGAGGAGGAACAAGAGGAGGATCAACAGGAGGAACAAGAGGAGGATCAACAGGAGGATCAACAGGAGGATCAACAGGAGGAACAAGAGGAGGAACAAGAGGAGGATCAACAGGAGGAACAAGAGGAGGAACAAGAGGAGGAACAAGAGGAGGATCAACAGGAGGAACAAGAGGAGGATCAACAGGAGGAACAAGAGGAGGAACAAGAGGAACAAGAGGAGGATCAACAGGAGGAACAAGAGGAGGATCAACAGGAGGATCAACAGGAGGATCAACAGGAGGAACAAGAGGAGGATCAACAGGAGGATCAACAGGAGGAACAAGAGGAGGATCAACAGGAGGATCAACAGGAGGAACAAGAGGAGGATCAACAGGAGGAACAAGAGGAGGAACAAGAGGAGGATCAACAGGAGGAACAAGAGGAGGAACAAGAGGAGGATCAACAGGAGGAACAAGAGGAGGATCAACAGGAGGAACAAGAGGAGGAACAAGAGGAGGATCAAGAGGAGGATCAAGAGGAGGATCAAGAGGAGGATCAACAGGAGGATCAACAGGAGGAACAACAGGAGGAACAAGAGGAGGATCAAGAGGAGGATCAAGAGGAGGATCAAGAGGAGGATCAACAGGAGGATCAACAGGAGGAACAAGAGGAGGATCAAGAGGAGGAACAAGAGGATCAACAGGAGGAACAAGAGGAGGAACAAGAGGATCAACAGGAGGAACAAGAGGAGGAACAAGAGGATCAACAGGAGGAACAAGAGGAGGATCAAGAGGATCAACAGGAGGATCAACAGGCGGAACAAGAGGATCAAGAGGAGGAACAAGAGGAGGAACAAGAGGATCAACAGGAGGAACAAGAGGAGGAACAAGAGGATCAACAGGAGGAACAAGAGGAACAGAATCTCTGAGACCAGTACAGATACACACTCCCCCTCCCTCACTCCTTCCTTCCCTCACTCACTCCCTCCTTCCTTCCTTCCCTCACTCCTTCCTTCCTTCACTCACACCTTCCTTCCCTCACTCCCTCCCTCCTTCCCTCACTCCTTCCTTCCTTCACTCACACCTTCCTTCCATCACTCCTTCACTCCCTCCCTCCTCACCTTCTGGAAGGGGAGGATGAAGAAGAGTCCTGAAGGGTCTTTGATCTCATCCATCTGATTGGCTGTGAAGGTTTTTAATCTGGACGTCTTGGAGCGAAACTGACAGTTTGGGATGATGCTGAGAAACAGAAGGTCACAGTAATTATTATTATATTATATATTATCATAATAATAATAATAATTATTATTATAAGCAGTGATGTTTAAAAACAGCTGTAAGTGACTAGAAAACTCTAAAGGACCAATGTTTAGATGATCAGCTGTAAACAGGAAGTTATTTAATAAAGATGAATGAACATTAATTATATTACTTTATGAGCCGTCGTGTAAACGTGTCATTCTCAAAGACACAAATAAATTAAATATAAATGGTGGTTCTGATGATGTGGATTATAGATAGAAATATGAAATATATTAAAATACAATAAATAATAAAATAATAAATTAAAATACAATAATTAAATAAAATATAATAAAATTAAATAAAAAAAGAATTACAAAGAAAATATTTAAAAAAAATACTAATTTGAAATGTAAAACGTAATGAATGTTGAAAAATAAGACTATTTGATTGAAAGGGTTCACAGTATTATGAAATACAAATGACGTCATTAATCGAAACCTTCTCGGCCCAGAGTTTCATATTTAATATGTATTCATGTTCATTAAACAGACCGGTTTTTCAACGTTTATTATTAGCATTAGCATCAACATTAGCCTTTGCTAACACTACGTGACGTCACCTGACTGCCTCCTGGCTGTAGCCGATCTTCGCGGTACAGGCTCCGTTATCCAGAACTAACGTCGCCATTTCATTCTCTGGACGAACCGAGTTCATTCAGCAGTTACTGAAGACAAAACGCGCTTCTACACGTTGAGAACGCGACACTCCGCCATTAACACGTCTCGTCGGTTTCCGGCAGACTTCACGCTCTCACGCAGCCAATCAGGTCTTCTCTTCGTTTTTTCCTGCATGCTCACTGGCGGCTGGTGTAGCCAATCAGATACGCGGTTTAGGGTCCGTTCAGAATAATGTTCGGGTGGAAACAGGTCTCGTCTCGTTCTATTCCTCTGCAAAAATCTATTTTCTAATTATTTATTATTGAACATACATTAAATGCACATATGATATATTATATAGAATACATACATAATATAACATACATTTTACCTAAATAAATAAAAAATAAGGGAGATTTATATACAACTATATAGAATACATAAGTAATTTCATAAAATCATTTCTTAATCACTAGGCATAGATCATATATATAATGTATATAATGTATAATACACATATATAATATATATTAATGAGGACACCAGTATGATACATGTAAATGCAGAATTGTTGTATAATTTAAATCATCTTTTGAAGAAGTGGACGTCGTGTATCACGGATCAAAACTTTCACTGTGTTTATGAGGACATTTGTTTCATTGATTATTGGCAAAAAGAAAACATTTGACTTTGTTGTTGTTGACGCCCTCCCCTCTGCCACCGCCGATCCTTTACACATATTTCATATAGATATTAAAAGACACCAGAACAAATATTACAGGAAGCTTTCAAAATGTTACGCGGGTTATTTCTTTCTTTTTTACACATTATGAATATATGAGATTTATAGTTTTACATGTTAAAGAGCATAATAAGTATTTCCCACAGACAAAACTAAGTTTTAGAAAAGTTTTAAAAATCATATTTTTGTAGAAAAACACAACCGGTAAAATAAAAGGATATTCTTTTTAAAAAAGGACAAACAACATTGTGGGGTGAATCCTCGTCTCTGATTGGCTCTTCTTGCCCAGAGAAGACATGTGATCGATCCTGATGAATCATTCAGACTAAACTAAGAACGGATGAATGCACTGTTGGTTGTGAGTCGACGACGGTTATCAAAGAATTGAATGATTCCGTTTCTTCATTTACAACATCTGATTCTGATTATTAAATATTAAAGCTGAAAGGTCTTCTCCCCCGTTGGTGACAGGTCCTCTGACTGAAGTCTCAACACGTCGTGTTCCTCCTTCGGGTCACTCCAGCTTTCTGGGGATGCATCCTCGCATCTCGATGAGCTCGGGCCAGCCGTCGTATTTATTCTTTGCGCCGTCGCTCTTCATGTACTGAAACAGAAAACGTCCGTTTGTGTCGATTCATCGAGAGAGAAACGTTCTCTGCTTCTCTCTCTTATTGGTCTTCATATATTTCATGTGTGACAGTAAAGTGATTGTAGTTCAGGTTTGGACTGTTGGCTGATTAAAGCAAGCAGCAGGAAATGAATATAAACACTTTTAATTAAGAACATAATAGTCAAATCAATGGATAATGAAAGTCAGTTACTTTCAGCCGTATTACTCTTAACAATAGTTCAATATCTCTCGCTCCGACTCATGTCTGTACTTAGCTTAGCATAGTTAGCTTAGCACCGTGGCTGGTTGAACAGGTTATATGTGGTTTGTTTATGACAGACATCGCAGCATGACGTTAAGCAGAAACCTTCCTGTGACTCCTCAACATCTCGTCTGTTTGAAAACTTTAGAGATGAAATCAAACGTCATTGATCAGAGGGAGACGAAGTCAGAAATCACTGAATATAAACGACGACAATCAATAAGGTACAAAACCCGAATGAAGAGTAAACAAAGAGACAATATGAGTTTGAGTGGTGAACCCAGAGAAGATGAATCAATATGAAGGACAGGAGATGGATCCGTTGTTACCTTCTCTAAGCTGATCTGCGCTGACGCTCCTTTCCCACCAACAAACACCCAATTATCCCTGAAGCCCAGAGACCTCACAGAAGAGCTGCCCAGCTCAGAGATCAGCTGCCTCGCCTCCTCAGTCAACCTGATCAACACACAGGAGGGTCAATACACACCAACACACACCTACACACACCTACACACACCTACACACACCTACACACAGCTACACACACCTACACACAGCTACACACACCTACACACAGCTACACACACCTACACACACACCTACACACACCAACACACACCTACACACACCTACACACACACCTACACACACACCTACACACACACCTACACACACCAACACACACCTACACACACCTACACACTCCTACACACAGCAACACACACCTACACACACCTACACACCAATACACACCAACACACCAATACACACCAACACACACCTACACACAGCAACACACAGCAACACACACCTACACACCAACACACACCTACACACACCTACACACACCAACACACACCTACACACCTACACACACCAACACACAGCAACACACACCTACACACACCTACACACCAATACACACCAACACACCAATACACACCTACACACAGCAACACACAGCAACACACACCTACACACCAATACACACCAACACACCAATACACACCAACACACAGCAACACACACCTACACACACCTACACACCAATACACACCAACACACCAATACACACCAACACACAGCAACACACACCTACACACACCTACACACCAATACACACCAACACACCAACACACACCTACACACATAGGAGAGATCAATAGTAATAATATTATGTTAATAGTAATACACTGTTAATAATCTGTATGTATTAATAACATTAATGTATTAATAATGTTAATGTATTAACGATAATGTTAATGTATTAATAACATTAATGTATTAATAACGTTAATAATCTTTATGTATTAATAATGTTAATAATGTTAATAATCATAATCAATGTTGACATTTTTCTGACAGCAGCAGAAAAGTAGAGGAGATGTTTACTTTGTCGCCGGCTCGTCGTAGGACGCCATCAGCACCACGTTTCCCGTCTCGATGCTCTTCAGGAACTCGATGAGAGGTTTCACATCTGGAACACAAACATCCCGTCAAACTTTTAACTCCTTCTTGGAATCACCTAAAGAACCACGTGGTAGTAAATCAGTTCCTACGTACCGTCACTATACATGTTAAAGGTACCCGTCTTCATGACTTCTCCGGTTTTACCTGTTGAAGACAGAGACTTTAGAGACTCTTCTATCAGAGATCAGCAGGAAGCACTGACAGAAGAGATGCAGCTGGTTCAACACTCACCGTTCATTAGGACAATGTTGATTCCTGGTCCAGCGTTGTTCAAGACCGCTCCAAGAACCCTGAGAAGAGTTTGATCGACTGTAACTACCAGCTGGCATCAACACGACAAGAACGAGCAAACAAATCCAACCAGAGCTGAAGGGGGACCAGAGAGACCCAGAAGGACAAGAGGACCAGTAGGACCAGAACAACCACAGGACCCAGAAGGACTAGAAGGACCAGAGGAACCAGAAGGATCAGAGTACAAGAAGGACCAAAGGGATCAAAAGGACCAGAGTACAAGAAGGACCAGAGAACCAGGACCAAAAAGACCAGAAGGATCAGAGGACCAGAAGACCAAAAGAACCAGAAGACTAGAAGGACAAGGACAAAAATGACTAAAAGGACAAGATGGACCAGAAGACCAGTAGGACCAGAAGAACCAATGGACTAGTGTACCAGATCAGCATCACCAGCTGACTCACGTAAAACATTCAGTGTGAATGCTTCTCACTGAGATAAAAACCAGGAGGTGTTTGAGGAGGAAGTTCTCCGGGCGAAACACCTACAGCTTGTTTTGGAGGCAGATCTTTGCAGGCACGACGTTGGCGGCTCCACTTTGGATGAAGAAGCTGAAGGAATCCACCGGACAGTCTCTGATACTGCACGATCCAGCTGGAGAGGAAACACCGATTAAATCCCCTGTCAGATCAACTTGATCCTGATCAGGTTGAATCCATCACTGACCTTTAGAGGACGTCTTGGGCGTTTCAGATCCTCCAGATAAAGAACGACGCAAATCCTCTGGAACAACAAGAGTTAAACAGATGTTTAGTTAAGTAAACATCTGTCTTCTGAATATCAACATCTAACCTGCTGACTCGGACAAAGTTTGTAGTTTCGTCCTTCAAGGTCGGCTCGAATTCAATTCAGTTAAAATAAATCTGCTGCAGCATCAATCACACATTGAGGTTCAGCATCAATCACACATTGAGGTTCAGCATCAATCACACATTAAGGTTCAGCATCAATCACACATTGAGGTTCAGCATCAATCACACATTGAGGTTCAGCATCAATCACACATTACGGTTCAGCATCAATCACACATTGAGGTTCAGCATCAATCACACATTGAGGTTCAGCATCAATCACACATTGAGGTTCAGCATCAATCACACATTGAGGTTCAGCATCAATCACACATTGAGGTTCAGCATCAATCACACATTGAGGTTCAGCATCAATCACACATTGAGGTTCAGCATCAATCACACATTACGGTTCAGCATCAATCACACATTGAGGTTCAGCATCAATCACACATTGAGGTTCAGCATCAATCACACATTACGGTTCAGCATCAATCACACATTGAGGTTCAGCATCAATCACACATTGAGGTTCAGCATCAATCACACATTGAGGTTCAGCATCAATCACACATTGAGGTTCAGCATCAATCACACATTACGGTTCAGCATCAATCACACATTACGGTTCAGCATCAATCACACATTGAAGTTCAGCATCAATCACACATTGAGGTTCAGCATCAATCACACATTGAGGTTCAGCATCAATCACACATTACGGTTCAGCATCAATCACACATTGAGGTTCAGCATCAATCACACATTACGGTTCAGCATCAATCACACATTAAGGTTCAGCATCAATCACACATTACGGTTCAGCATCAATCACACATTACGGTTCAGCATCAATCACACATTGAGGTTCAGCATCAATCACACATTACGGTTCAGCATCAATCACACATTGAGGTTCAGCTGAAGCCCATATCTACTTCTGAGTTCGTCCAATTAAAAGTGAGAATCTTCCAAAGTAGGAAGTAAGTATTTATGAAGTTTCCTTTGTTTTCACCAAGATCATCTCTTCTATGTTTAACTAGAAAATGCATCTCTGTGCAGACGATACTGTATTATAGGGATGATGTAACCAAGTACATTTACTCAAGCACAGTACAAATTTGAGGTACTTTTACTTACTTCAGTACTTTCTTGTCCTCCACTACATCTCAGAGGTACATATTGTACTTTGTGTCTTTCTGAAGGAGTTGCAGCTGAACTGACATTATTTAAGCAGAGTACATGAAGTCTGATTAATTTAACTTCCACTGGTCGTATCAAAGAAGATACTACAAAGATACGATGTAGTAAATGTACATTATCAAAACAATCAGAAAAATGTCTCCAATAAGAACACATTGACAGCAGAACTCAGGACTGAGCTGTCAAAAGTACCTTTGAAAGCTTTGGATGGGCTGCTGATTTTCTGCAGGATTAGAGCCATGACAACAGCCGCTATCACCAAAACCAGCATGATCCATAAAACCTCTGCAGGAGACAGAGACAAACGGAGACAAACAGAGACAAACGGAGACAAACAGAGACAAGGGGAGACAAACGGAGACAAACAGAGACAAGGGGAGACAAACAGAGACAAGGGGAGACAAACGGAGACAAACAGAGACAAGGGGAGACAAACAGAGACAAGGGGAGACAAACGGAGACAAACGGAGACAAGGGGAGACAAACAGAGACAAGGGGAGACAAACGGAGACAAACAGAGACAAGGGGAGACAAACGGAGACAAACAGAGACAAACGGAGACGGAGACAAGGGGAGACAAACAGAGACAAGGGGAGACAAACGGAGACAAACGGAGACAAACGGAGACAAACAGAGACAAACAGAGACAAACAGAGACAAGGGGAGACAAACAAAGACAAAGAGAGACAAACGGAGACAGAGACAAGGGGAGACAAACGGAGACAAACAGAGACAAACGGAGACAAGGGGAGACAAACGGAGACAGAGACAAGGGGAGACACCAAACATCAGACTGCAGCTCCACCAGTCGGACCAGATCTCAACAGAACGGAGGAGCTCAGAGACTCCAGTCGAACCGGTTTCGTGAGTTTCAAATGAGTATGTTGGATATAAATTAGTGCTGGGCCACGATTAAAATATTTAATCGCGATTCATCGCATGGATTTTTTGTCCCCCATTGTCATGGCAAAGTTCAATAATGAATTATAAAGTAGTGTACTTTTATTTTAAAAGTACTGAATATGAACAAACGTGCAATAACATTTGGTTCACGAGATGCAGCATGTTTTATACTTAATGTGAATATAATTCATACTTTGTTGGCATCTTATTCTGAAAACCGGATGTTCGTCTGAAGAAACCGGATGTTGTCTCACGTTAATCTTTCCGCTAACTTTCAAAGTCCTTCACTCGCTCCCGATCTGTGCGTTTGAATGCGTTTACGGTGAATGTCAGCATATAGGTGCACTAACATGCGAGTGTCTGCTGAGTTGACCAGCGATGTCCAGCTCACTGCAGGATGTTTGCTGCTTTTATCCCACTGCTCTTGTCATCTTGTTGTTGTTATGTCTATGTATTGTCTCTTGTCTTTCAATTAAAAAAAAAAAGAAGAAATTTATAATAAATTTAAAAAATGCGTTAACGCGCGCTAAAATAATTGTCGGCGTTAATTAATGAATGCGTTAACGCAAAATTAACGCGTTAACTTCCCCAGCACTAATATAAATACATGACGAAGAGAGAGAAGATCTTCTTCTTTCTTGTGAGATAATACTGAATAGTTTGACCTGGTAAAAATATGAATTGTCTATTATTATTATATATATATATTCCTGTATTATCGTCTATTTTACACTTTTTGTATCGTCTTGAGTTTTGTTTATATTTTCTTTACTTTCCTGAAAACAAAGTTAAAGTTATGTGGAGACTTCATCAGTTAAATTAATGTGAATTTAACGACTTTCTTAAAACACATTTATACATTGTTCACATATAACTGAAATAAATTGAACTGTGACGCTATGTTAACACGACACCGATCATCATTCCTAATCATTAAATCAAATACTAAAACATATATTTAGATGATAATAAGAAAGTATGACACTCCATGTGTTTATTAGTAACAATCAATAAGGAAGTAACCTCGTTATAAAACACACACACACACGGACACAGAAAACTTACTTCCTTTGAAGTTTGATCGTATTGCCATTTTTGTTTTTCCTGTTAAAAAAAAGAGCAGGCCAGAGTACTTCAATTAGACATAACGGGAGCAACTGACAATTGTTTTGTCTGACGGTATGAATTCAGATCCCTCGTTTTGTCTGACGGTATGAAGTCAGATCCCTCGTTTTGTCTGAAGGTATGAATTCAGATCCCTCGTTTTGTCTGAAGGTATGAATTCAGATCCCTCGTTTTGTCTGAAGGTATGAAGTCAGATCCCTCGTTTTGTCTGACGGTATGAATTCAGATCCCTCGTTTTGTCTGACGGTATGAAGTCAGATCCCTCGTTTTGTCTGAAGGTATGAATTCAGATCCCTCGTTTTGTCTGAAGGTATGAATTCAGATCCCTCGTTTTGTCTGAAGGTATGAAGTCAGATCCCTCGTTTTGTCTGAAGGTATGAATTCAGATCCCTCGTTTTGTCTGAAGGTATGAAGTCAGATCCCTCGTTTTGTCTGAAGGTATGAAGTCAGATCCCTCGTTTTGTCTGAAGGTATGAATTCAGATCCCTCGTTTTGTCTGAAGGTATGAATTCAGATCCCTCGTTTTGTCTGAAGGTATGAATTCAGATCCCTCGTTTTGTCTGAAGGTATGAAGTCAGATCCCTCGTTTTGTCTGAAGGTATGAATTCAGATCCCTCGTTTTGTCTGAAGGTATGAAGTCAGATCCCTCGTTTTGTCTGAAGGTATGAAGTCAGATCCCTCGTTTTGTCTGAAGGTATGAATTCAGATCCCTCGTTTTGTCTGAAGGTATGAAGTCAGATCCCTCGTTTTGTCTGAAGGTATCAAGTCAGATCCCTCGTTTTGTCTGAAGGTATCAAGTCAGATCCCTCGTTTTGTCTGAAGGTATGAATTCAGATCCCTCGTTTTGTCTGAAGGTATGAAGTCAGACCCCTCGTTTTGTCTGAAGGTATGAAGTCAGATCCCTCGTTTTGTCTGAAGGTATGAAGTCAGATCCCTCGTTTTGTCTGAAGGTATGAAGTCAGATCCCTCGTTTTGTCTGAAGGTATGAAGTCAGATCCCTCGTTTTGTCTGAAGGTATGAATTCAGATCCCTCGTTTTGTCTGAAGGTATGAATTCAGATCCCTCGTTTTGTCTGAAGGTATGAAGTCAGATCCCTCGTTTTGTCTGAAGGTATCAAGTCAGATCCCTCGTTTTGTCTGAAGGTATCAAGTCAGATCCCTCGTTTTGTCTGAAGGTATGAATTCAGATCCCTCGTTTTGTCTGAAGGTATGAAGTCAGATCCCTCGTTTTGTCTGAAGGTATGAAGTCAGATCCCTCGTTTTGTCTGAAGGTATGAAGTCAGATCCCTCGTTTTGTCTGAAGGTATGAAGTCAGATCCCTCGTTTTGTCTGAAGGTATGAAGTCAGATCCCTCGTTTTGTCTGAAGGTATGAAGTCAGATCCCTCGTTTTGTCTGAAGGTATGAAGTCAGATCCCTCGTTTTGTCTGAAGGTATGAATTCAGATCACTGAAACCGAAAAACAGTTTATGGTCAAATCTTCACTTTGGAGTGACTTTAGTTATCAGATCTGTCACTTGACAAATGGATTCATTTACTTTGTTTCAGCTCGAGTTGCAACACAAGTGCAGAAAAATACAAATGAAAAGTTGGCGTTGATCATTTTCCATAAAATATCTACAAAATTAAAGCCATAATTTCTCAGAGCTGAAAGTAACAGTCTTGTTTCTTCCAACGAACACAAAGATATTCAGTTTACCATCGAATAACTATACAACATATCTACATATACATCTATAGATATCCATATCCATAGATCTAGATCGATAGATGTACAGATATAACGATGTAAAACAGAGACAAGAGGAAACACACGAGAAGCTGGAAACAGAAAACATTTGACAAAATGACTCAAATGAATAATTGATAAAGTAGTTACAGATTGATTTTCTACTGAATAATAGTACATTTGAAGTAAAGTAGTAAGTAAAATGTACCTCAGAAGTGTATGTGATCCAGTATTTGAACAGCTGTACTTCCTAAAGAACAGCGAACACCTGTGCAGGTGTCTTCTCAGCTCCTCACTACACTCATTGGCTCTGGTTGCACACAAACACCAGAATAAATGAAAGGAACAGAGAAGTGAACGGACCCACTCTGTGAACATGTCTCTCTGACGACGACGGTTCTGAGTGAGTCTTTGAGAGGCGTTCAAATGCCAGAAATAAAACCTGCCGATCCTGTTCCGCCTCCCTGAGTTACAACCTGCTGCACCCGGAGAGTCCACATCGCTCACCTGGTGACGAGGTCATAATGTGAATGATTCATAGATAAGTTATATTATGAAAGGTAAACATGCAGCCCTGAAGGTAAATGTTTACTCATGAACAAGTTCTTCATCTGGGTTTTAATCTGTTTAAAATATAAAATAGAAGAGCATCGTGCTGATTTATAAGAGTTATTAAACTAATTACTTCATGATAACTTACTTTCATGGATGGATCACTGAACAGGCTCAGGGGCCCCTCTGGACTTCAACTGCAAAATATCACTTGAAGAGACAAGAACCAACCAGGAAAAGACACAAAACAACCACAAAGAGACTCAAAACAACCACAAAGAGACTCACAACAACCACAAAGAGACACAAAACAACCACAAAGAGACTCAAAACAACCACAAAGACTCAAAACAACCACAAAGAGACTCAAAACAACCACGAAAACTAAAAACAACCACAAAGACTCAAAACAACCACAAAGAGACACAAAACAACTACAAAGAGACACAAAACAACTACAAACAGACACAAAACAACTACAAACAAGACACAAAACTACAAAGAGACACAACACAACCACAAAGAGACACAAAACAACCACAAAGAGACTCAAAACAACCACAGAGACACAAAACAACCACAAAGAGACACAAAACAACCACAGAGACACAAAACAACCACAAAGAGACACAAAACAACCACAAAGAGACACAAAACAACCACAAAGACTCAAAACAACCACAAAGAGACACAAAACAACTACAAAGACACAAAACAACCACAAACAGACACAAAACTACAAAGAGACACAAAACAACCACAAAGACTGAAAACAACCACAAAGAGACACAAAACAACCACAAAGACTAAAAACTACAAAGAGACACAAAACAACTACAAAGACTAAAAACAACTACAAAGAGACACAAAACTACAAAGAGACACAAAACAACCACAAAGAGACACAAAAAAACCACAAACAGACACAAAACAACTACAAAGAGACACAAAACTACAAAGAGACACAAAACAACCACAGACTAAAAACAAAGACTGAAAACAACCACAAAGAGACACAAAACAACTACAAAGACTAAAAACAACTACAAAGAGACACAAAACAACTACAAAGAGACACAAAACAACCACAAAGAGACTCAAAACAACCACAGAGACACAAAACAACCACAAAGACTCAAAACCACAGAGACTCAAAACAACCACAAAGAGACACAAAACAACCACAAAGAGACTCAAAACAACCACAAAGAGACACAAAACAACTACAAAGAGACACAAAACAACCACAAACAGACACAAAACTACAAAGAGACACAAAACCACAGACTAAAAACAACCACAAAGACTGAAAACAACCACAAAGAGACACAAAACAACCACAAAGACTAAAAACAACTACAAAGAGACACAAAACAACTACAAAGACTAAAAACAACTACAAAGAGACACAAAACTACAAAGAGACACAAAACCACAAAGAGACACAAAAAAACCACAAACAGACACAAAACAACTACAAAGAGACACAAAACTACAAAGAGACACAAAACAACCACAGACTAAAAACAAAGACTGAAAACAACCACAAAGAGACACAAAACTACAAAGACTAAAAACAACTACAAAGAGACACAAAACAACTACAAAGAGACACAAAACTACATATTTTGTTGCTGAGCTGAAACTCAAACACATTTGGAAAAACAAACTGCAGCAGCAGCTGAAACAATCTTGTGACTTTTAGAGAGATTATCGTCAGTGTTTCATTGACATTCTGCCCTCGGCTTCATCACCATCTCATCACACTCCTCGCGGTGACTACTGGACCTTTACATTTATGGAGAACAGCTTCACTTTAGAACAGCTTATTGATCTGAACCAGCAGCAGTAGATCTCATCTCATTTCAGTGTGAATATCTGATGCATTGATGCAGATCCACACTTTGTCATTTAACCATCACATCAATGTGAGTTCTGGTTCATTTACTGGAAGCTACGACATCAGACACTCCTTTAGAAAATACATTCACAGACAGACGGATGGACTTTGGTCTGCAGACTCAACACTGCTCTTTATGTTTCAGACACATTCAGAGTTTAGCTTTTCTGTCACACTTATTGTGCAAAAATGTTTTGATTCTTCGATTGTTTTCTGGAGCTTTCTGCTGAAGCCTCAAAAATCAAACGTGAGGAGAGAACTTCCACCAATCAGGGTTCGTGTTTAAAAGCAGACTTCTGTTCGTCTGTCTCGCTCTTAAATAACTTGAGTTCATTGTTAAATAATCTTCACACACAGTTCACATCTTTACCCTCAACTTTTCAACGATCAGAAATCAATCAGCCTCATTTAATTGAAACACAAATGACAAATCTCCTTTTATATTTAAATAAACGGAATAACTTAGTTTGACAAAATGAAACACTTGAAGAGAAACAGCGAATCTTCACGACTGAGAATCAAACGGAGGAATTTGGGGCATTTTTGCTTCAAACGACTGGAAATAAAATGAAACTAAATGATTGTTGATGTCTATTAATGTTGATCAACATGAATCTCTTAACTTCATGTCTGTATGAGTACGATTGTTAAACCTGTGTGAGATAAACATATCGTTTGTTTTCATGGAGCGTCACTTTAAATGTTGCCACCACAAGGAATTGTGGGTCGGCATCCTCTCCTTTCCTTTGGTAAAGGAAGGTCCAGTGTTTCCTATGCTAAAGGAGATAAGGAAGGAAGCATCAAACCACCTTTCCTCAGCATTTATTGATAACCCTGATAAAAACTCAGATAAGGCAACATTTGACTTATTAACAATTATTAATAGTTTATTTAAATACAGGAAACATCTATGAGCATGTTGTTCTCTGTAGCGTCCATGTTGTTTCCACCTGAAGACTTAAAGCTCACGAACACACCGAAGTCAGGAGACCCACATCAGAGCAGCACCTCAACGCACCATAAGGGCCAAAGTATGAAAGTGGAGAAAATATGAAAATAAAGCAAACACAACACCAACAGAGACAAACATCGTGATAATGAAACGTTTTAATCTCATGTCGTACAAACGAGAAAAGTTCACTTCAGTCTTTGTTTGGAGGAAAAATTTAAAATCTCAGACGGAAATTTTTTATCTGTCCAACATTCAGAAGAGCAGGAAGTGACATCACGAGAGGAACAAACGAAGCTCGGTCTGCCGTCACCTCTTAAATAAAAACAATACAAAAAGAACTTCTTGTAAATAAATACAAAACACTGGGAGGAGCCCAAAAAGAAACACTTGAATGCACATCAGTTTGTTTATGGATCTGGTTCCTCCTCCTTTGTTTAGGCTCCAGGTCCAAAGTGGTCTACGCCCCCAGCTTAGTCTACGTACGGTGGTGGTCTACGCCCCAGGTCAGTCTACGTACGGTGGTGGTCTACGCCCCCAGCTTAGTCTACGTACGGTGGTGGTCTACGCCCCCAGCTTAGTCTACGTACGGTGGTGGTCTACGCCCCCAGCTTAGTCTACGTACGGTGGTGGTCTACGCCCCCAGCTTAGTCTACGTACGGTGGTGGTCTACGCCCCCAGCTTAGTCTACGTACGGTGGTGGTCTACGCCCCCAGGTCAGTCTACGTACGGTGGTGGTCTACGCCCCAGGTCAGTCTACGTACGGTGGTGGTCTACGCCCCCAGGTCAGTCTACGTACGGTGGTGGTCTACGCCCCCAGGTCAGTCTACGTACGGTGGTGGTCTACGCCCCCAGGTCAGTCTACGTACGGTGGTGGTCTACGCCCCAGGTCAGTCTACGTACGGTGGTGGTCTACGCCCCCAGCTTAGTCTACGTACGGTGGTGGTCTATGCCCCCAGCTTAGTCTACGTACGGTGGTGGTCTACGCCCCCAGCTTAGTCTACGTACGGTGGTGGTCTACGCCCCCAGGTCAGTCTACGTACGGTGGTGGTCTACGCCCCCAGGTCAGTCTACGTACGGTGGTGGTCTACGCCCCAGGTCAGTCTACGTATGGTGGTGGTCTACGCCCCCAGGTCAGTCTACGTACGGTGGTGGTCTACGCCCCCAGGTCAGTCTACGTACGGTGGTGGTCTACGCCCCCAGGTCAGTCTACGTACGGTGGTGGTCTACGCCCCCAGCTTAGTCTACGTACGGTGGTGGTCTACGCCCCAGGTCAGTCTACGTACGGTGGTGGTCTACGCCCCCAGGTCAGTCTACGTACGGTGGTGGTCTACGCCCCCAGCTTAGTCTACGTACGGTGGTGGTCTACGCCCCCAGCTTAGTCTACGTACGGTGGTGGTCTACGCCCCAGGTCAGTCTACGTACGGTGGTGGTCTACGCCCCAGGTCAGTCTACGTACGGTGGTGGTCTACGCCCCAGCTTAGTCTACGTACGGTGGTGGTCTACGCCCCAGCTTAGTCTACGTACGGTGGTGGTCTACGCCCCAGCTTAGTCTACGTACGGTGGTGGTCTACGCCCCCAGGTCAGTCTACGTACGGTGGTGGATTTTTTTCGGTGTTTTGTCACGAACGTGTGAAATATTAAAGTTCAGGATGAACAAGCTCCGCCTCCTCCGCCTCAGAAGGAGCCCTGCCAACACAAACCTGGAGTGGGAGGAGCTACTCGAACCTCTGATTAAAACCACGTCTACGTGAGGAGCTCAGGAGGTCCAGACTAGAACCGGACCGAGTAGTCAGCCAGCGACACTAGTTCAGATCCGTCCGTATCCGTGTGCTGATAGTTCAGCTGTAACGAGGTTCCACTTCAAAGAAACTAAGGGATCTGCATCCAGATTGTTAAAAGACAACAAGTCCACATCCTACCTTAAACCAGGACCAGGTCTTCAGTTGACTGTGCAGCTCTCCTGTTGAAAACCAGGACCAGCTCTGTGTGGAGACAGACCACGTCCAGGTCCACACCTCCTCCTCTGTAGTCCCGTGGTCCACCACGGACCAGGATGTCTGTACGGGAGGACGGTCCACGTGGGTCTACATGAGGGCGTTGAGGTGTCCGGAGTGACCCACAGAGTTCAGCATCAGGGCTCTCTGGTCCAGCACCTCCCGGTCCCGGCCCAGCGAGGCCCTCTCCTGCTCCACCATGGCTCGGTCTCTCTCCACCGCCGCCCTCTCCCTGTCTAACCACAGCCGCTCCGCCTGCACCGCCGCCCTCTCTCTCTCCACCGCCGCTCGGTCTCTCTCCACCATCTCCCTCTCTCTCTCCACCGCCACTCGGTCTCTCTCCACCACCTCCCACTCCATTCCTGCCAGTGGGCCCTCGCACACCTCAGAGTCACGCTGGTTCTGCTCGCCGCCGCCGGAGTCACCGAATGCCTCCGGTACGTAGTCCAAGGAGGAGGTGGGGGGAGGAGGGGGAGGGCGGGACCTGTGTCTGGGGGCGGGGTGGTCGTCATCATGGGTGACGGGGGTGAGGAGGGGGGCGCTGGCCGTCAGGCGGCCCTCCATCGCTTCATTCATCAGCTGGAACCACGGCCAGGAGGAGGTGCTGTCTGCTACGTTCTCCATACCAACAGGAGGATACTTCAGGTCCTACAGGGGGGGGGGGTGGAAGAGGAGCAGGATGAGGAGAAGGAGCAAGAGAAGAGGGAAGGAAAGAGAGAGGAGATGAGGTGGGAAGGAGAGAGAAAGGGGAGAAGACAGAGGAAACATAAAAAGGAAGAGCTTTCACGAATACTCACTCGAGCACCACATGTGGATTAATCCGCCGCTGAAAATAGTCCCAAACAAAGTCTCTAAAAACTAGTGAGCAGCTGTTTTACAGTAGGAACCAATGAGACACAGACAGGAAGTCAGACTGCATTGAGGGACGGACCAACATGTTGTTTAATGAACAAACCTTGTATCTCCTCTTCAGATTGTCCCATTTCTTTGCCATCTGGTAGGTGGAGACTTTCCCCTGCAGCCCGAGCTCCTTCAGGATGGCTCTGAGAGACGGAAGAGAGACACAGTCTGTCTGTATCGCACCGTGTTGCTCCATCGTATCAAAGACCGTGTCTTACTTCCAGGCAGCTTTGGCAGCGTTCCTCCTCCCGGTGAACAGAGCCTCGTTAGCAGCTCTGAGTTGGATCATCCTCCTGGTGTCCTGGTCCGTCACTGTGGGAGACGGACAGCAGACGGCTGCTAAATGTGAGCCTTCAATTCACCTTCATTTCATAAAGACACGACTTTAACTGAGAGCAATACACACCGGTGGTCTGTGCTTAGAGCTGCGACCAACAATGATTTCATACTGTCGAATAATCGGCCAATTCTTTTTTGAGATTAATCTTTTGGTTTAAAAAAACGTGACGTCTTGTTTTGAAATGTCGACAGTTCAATAACCTGCTTTGGAACACTTTTACATTTGAATGCAAAATAGACGTTTTATGCAAAAAGAGCTCTTTTTATTTAATAAGATGTCAGCAGATTTGCAAATTCAGGTGCTGGAATCTGAACTGAAAAAGTGGATCATTTTCGGTCGAGTGACTAATATTCATCTTTACAACCTCTGACAGTAGAGATGAACGAACGCTGATTACCAGAACCAGAGACAGACACGAAAACACGAGCTGCTCAAGAAGGAGGAGAACTGATCGACAGCCGATCGATGTGAAGAAGAACAGAACCTTCCTGTCACATGGTCAAGACGTCCTCTCACTTTTATAGGACAGGTCCGAGGGCGTGGAACACTCCTCTCCACTGGCGTCGATGTAGGTCACGTTCCCGTCGGACTCGTCGACGCCCACCGTGTTCTCCAGCTCCGACACGCCGCTCCTCTCCTCCATCAGGCAGTCTCTGTCGGGGGGAGGAGAGGACACGAAGACGCCGTCCTCCTCGCTGCTCCACACGGGCGCCACTCGGGGAGCTTTCCCCGCCAGACGTCCCTCCAGAGCGTCGTTCATCAGCTGGAACCAGGGCCAGGAGGCCGGGTTGGTCTGGCCCTCCATCCCCCGAGGAGGGAACTTCAGGTCCTGGAAGAACAAACGCGTCTTCACAACAGTTTCCATTTGACCCCCTGAACCCCGAACGGAAACGCACGCTTTCTGCAAACAATCGGCAAAACTGCACCGTTCACTTCAACCACAAGCTGGAAAACACTTCACTACGGCCCGACTCCATCTTTCTGACTAAGGACAAAGGAGGGAAGGAGAGAGGAGGAGGGGAGGGAAGGAGGGAGGAGGGGAGGAGGGGAGAGAGGAGGAGGGGAGGGGAGGGGAGGGGAGGAGGGGAGAGAGAGGAGGGGAGGGAAGGAGAGAGGAGGGGAGGAGGGGAGAGAGGAGGAGGGGAGGAGGGGAGGGGAGGGGAGGGGAGGAGGGGAGAGAGAGGAGGGGAGGGAAGGAGAGAGGAGGGGAGGGAAGGAGAGAGGAGGGGAGGGAAGGAGAGGAGGGGAGGGAAGGAGAGAGGAGGGGAGGGAAGGGAAGGAGGGAAGGAGAGGGGAGGGAAGGGAAGGAGGGAAGGAGAGAGGAGGGAAGGGAAGGAGGGAAGGAGAGAGGAGGGGAGGGGAGGAGAGGGGAGGGAAGGAGAGGAGGGAAGGAGAGAGGAGGGGAGGGGAGGAGAGGGGAGGGGAGGAGAGGAGGGAAGGAGAGAGGAGGGGAGGGAAGGAGAGAGGAGAGGAGGGGAGGGAAGGAGAGAGGAGGGGAGGGAAGGAGAGAGGAGAGAGGGAAGAAGAGAGGAGGGGAGGGAAGGAGAGGGGAGGGGAGGGAAGGAGAGAGGAGGGGAGGGAAGGAGAGAGGAGAGAGGGAAGAAGAGAGGAGGGGAGGGAAGGAGAGAGGAGGGGAGGGAAGGAGAGAGGAGGGGAGGGAAAGAGAGAGGAGGGGAGGGAAGGGAAGGAGAGAAGGAGAGAGGAGGGGAGGGAAGGAGAGAGGAGGGGAGGGAAGGAGAGAGGAGGGGAGGGAAGGAGAGAGGAGAGGAGGGGAGGGAAGGAGAGAGGAGGGGAGGGGAGGAGAGAGTAGGGGAGGGGAGGAGAGAGGAGGGGAGGGAAGGAGAGAGGAGGGGAGGGGAGGGGAGGGGAGGGAAGGGGAGAGGAGGGGAGGGGAGGGGAGAGGAGGGGAGAGAGGAGGGGAGGGAAGGAGAGAGGAGGGGAGAGAGGAGGGAAGGGGAGGAGAGAGGAGGGGAGAGAGGAGGGGAGGGAAGGAGAGAGGAGGGGAGAGAGGAGGGGAGGGGAGGAGAGAGGAGGGGAGGGAAGGAGAGGGGAGGGAAGGAGAGAGGAGGGGAGGGAAGGAGAGAGGAGAGGAGGGAAGGAGAGAGGAAGAGAGGCAAGGAGAGAGGAAGGGAGGCAAGGAGAGAGGAGGGGAGGGAAGGAGAGAGGAGGGGAGGGAAGGAGAGAGGGGAGGGAAGGAGAGAGGGGAGGAGAGAGGAGGGGAGGGAAGGAGAGAGGAGGGGAGGGAAGGGGAGAGGAGGGGGGGGAAGGGGAGAGGAGGAGAGAGAGGAGGGGAGGGAAGGAGAGAGGAGGGGAGGGAAGGGGAGAGGAGGGGAGGGGAGGGAAGGAGAGAGGAGGGAAGGGAAGGAGGGAAGGAGAGAGGAGAGGAGAGGAG
>JAFEUB010001647.1:50000-73918 GCA_024529925.1 Ophthalmolycus amberensis | reverse complement strand
ACCCTAACCCTACCCTAACCCTAACCCTAACCCTAACCCTAACCCTAACCCTAACCCTAACCCTAACCCTACCCTAACCCTAACCCTAACCCTAACCCTAACCCTAACCCTAACCCTAACCCTAACCCTAACCCTAACCCTAACCCTAACCCTAACCCTAACCCTAACCCTAACCCTAACCCTAACCCTAACCCTAACCCCCTAACCCTAACCCTAACCCTAACCCTAACCCTAACCCTAACCCTAACCCTAACCCTAACCCTAACCCTAACCCTAACCCTAACCCTAACCCTAACCCTAACCCTAACCCTAACCCTAACCCTACCCTAACCCTAACCCTAACCCTAACCCTAACCCTAACCCTAACCCTAACCCTAACCCTAACCCTAACCCTAACCCTAACCCTAACCCTAACCCTAACCCTAACCCTAACCCTAACCCTAACCCTAACCCTAACCCTAACCCTAACCCTAACCCTAACCCTAACCCTAACCCTAACCCTAACCCTAACCCTAACCCTAACCCTAACCCTAACCCTAACCCTAACCCTAACCCTAACCCTAACCCTAACCCTAACCCTAACCCTAACCCTAACCCTAACCCTAACCCTAACCCTAACCCTAACCCTAACCCTAACCCTAACCCTAACCCTAACCCTAACCCTAACCCTAACCCTAACCCTAACCCTAACCCTAACCCTAACCCTAACCCTAACCCTAACCCTAACCCTAACCCTAACCCTAACCCTAACCCTAACCCTAACCCTAACCCTAACCCTAACCCTAACCCTAACCCTAACCCTAACCCTAACCCTAACCCTAACCCTAACCCTAACCCTAACCCTAACCCTAACCCTAACCCTAACCCTAACCCTAACCCTAACCCTAACCCTAACCCTAACCCTAACCCTAACCCTAACCCTAACCCTAACCCTAACCCTAACCCTAACCCTAACCCTAACCCTAACCCTAACCCTAACCCTAACCCTAACCCTAACCCTAACCCTAACCCTAACCCTAACCCTAACCCTAACCCTAACCCTAACCCTAACCCTAACCCTAACCCTAACCCTAACCCTAACCCTAACCCTAACCCTAACCCTAACCCTAACCCTAACCCTAACCCTAACCCTAACCCTAACCCTAACCCTAACCCTAACCCTAACCCTAACCCTAACCCTAACCCTAACCCTAACCCTAACCCTAACCCTAACCCTAACCCTAACCCTAACCCTAACCCTAACCCTAACCCTAACCCTAACCCTAACCCTAACCCTAACCCTAACCCTAACCCTAACCCTAACCCTAACCCTAACCCTAACCCTAACCCTAACCCTAACCCTAACCCTAACCCTAACCCTAACCCTAACCCTAACCCTAACCCTAACCCTAACCCTAACCCTAACCCTAACCCTAACCCTAACCCTAACCCTAACCCTAACCCTAACCCTAACCCTAACCCTAACCCTAACCCTAACCCTAACCCTAACCCTAACCCTAACCCTAACCCTAACCCTAACCCTAACCCTAACCCTAACCCTAACCCTAACCCTAACCCTAACCCTAACCCTAACCCTAACCCTAACCCTAACCCTAACCCTAACCCTAACCCTAACCCTAACCCTAACCCTAACCCTAACCCTAACCCTAACCCTAACCCTAACCCTAACCCTAACCCTAACCCTAACCCTAACCCTAACCCTAACCCTAACCCTAACCCTAACCCTAACCCTAACCCTAACCCTAACCCTAACCCTAACCCTAACCCTAACCCTAACCCTAACCCTAACCCTAACCCTAACCCTAACCCTAACCCTAACCCTAACCCTAACCCTAACCCTAACCCTAACCCTAACCCTAACCCTAACCCTAACCCTAACCCTAACCCTAACCCTAACCCTAACCCTAACCCTAACCCTAACCCTAACCCTAACCCTAACCCTAACCCTAACCCTAACCCTAACCCTAACCCTAACCCTAACCCTAACCCTAACCCTAACCCTAACCCTAACCCTAACCCTAACCCTAACCCTAACCCTAACCCTAACCCTAACCCTAACCCTAACCCTAACCCTAACCCTAACCCTAACCCTAACCCTAACCCTAACCCTAACCCTAACCCTAACCCTAACCCTAACCCTAACCCTAACCCTAACCCTAACCCTAACCCTAACCCTAACCCTAACCCTAACCCTAACCCTAACCCTAACCCTAACCCTAACCCTAACCCTAACCCTAACCCTAACCCTAACCCTAACCCTAACCCTAACCCTAACCCTAACCCTAACCCTAACCCTAACCCTAACCCTAACCCTAACCCTAACCCTAACCCTAACCCTAACCCTAACCCTAACCCTAACCCTAACCCTAACCCTAACCCTAACCCTAACCCTAACCCTAACCCTAACCCTAACCCTAACCCTAACCCTAACCCTAACCCTAACCCTAACCCTAACCCTAACCCTAACCCTAACCCTAACCCTAACCCTAACCCTAACCCTAACCCTAACCCTAACCCTAACCCTAACCCTAACCCTAACCCTAACCCTAACCCTAACCCTAACCCTAACCCTAACCCTAACCCTAACCCTAACCCTAACCCTAACCCTAACCCTAACCCTAACCCTAACCCTAACCCTAACCCTAACCCTAACCCTAACCCTAACCCTAACCCTAACCCTAACCCTAACCCTAACCCTAACCCTAACCCTAACCCTAACCCTAACCCTAACCCTAACCCTAACCCTAACCCTAACCCTAACCCTAACCCTAACCCTAACCCTAACCCTAACCCTAACCCTAACCCTAACCCTAACCCTAACCCTAACCCTAACCCTAACCCTAACCCTAACCCTAACCCTAACCCTAACCCTAACCCTAACCCTAACCCTAACCCTAACCCTAACCCTAACCCTAACCCTAACCCTAACCCTAACCCTAACCCTAACCCTAACCCTAACCCTAACCCTAACCCTAACCCTAACCCTAACCCTAACCCTAACCCTAACCCTAACCCTAACCCTAACCCTAACCCTAACCCTAACCCTAACCCTAACCCTAACCCTAACCCTAACCCTAACCCTAACCCTAACCCTAACCCTAACCCTAACCCTAACCCTAACCCTAACCCTAACCCTAACCCTAACCCTAACCCTAACCCTAACCCTAACCCTAACCCTAACCCTAACCCTAACCCTAACCCTAACCCTAACCCTAACCCTAACCCTAACCCTAACCCTAACCCTAACCCTAACCCTAACCCTAACCCTAACCCTAACCCTAACCCTAACCCTAACCCTAACCCTAACCCTAACCCTAACCCTAACCCTAACCCTAACCCTAACCCTAACCCTAACCCTAACCCTAACCCTAACCCTAACCCTAACCCTAACCCTAACCCTAACCCTAACCCTAACCCTAACCCTAACCCTAACCCTAACCCTAACCCTAACCCTAACCCTAACCCTAACCCTAACCCTAACCCTAACCCTAACCCTAACCCTAACCCTAACCCTAACCCTAACCCTAACCCTAACCCTAACCCTAACCCTAACCCTAACCCTAACCCTAACCCTAACCCTAACCCTAACCCTAACCCTAACCCTAACCCTAACCCTAACCCTAACCCTAACCCTAACCCTAACCCTAACCCTAACCCTAACCCTAACCCTAACCCTAACCCTAACCCTAACCCTAACCCTAACCCTAACCCTAACCCTAACCCTAACCCTAACCCTAACCCTAACCCTAACCCTAACCCTAACCCTAACCCTAACCCTAACCCTAACCCTAACCCTAACCCTAACCCTAACCCTAACCCTAACCCTAACCCTAACCCTAACCCTAACCCTAACCCTAACCCTAACCCTAACCCTAACCCTAACCCTAACCCTAACCCTAACCCTAACCCTAACCCTAACCCTAACCCTAACCCTAACCCTAACCCTAACCCTAACCCTAACCCTAACCCTAACCCTAACCCTAACCCTAACCCTAACCCTAACCCTAACCCTAACCCTAACCCTAACCCTAACCCTAACCCTAACCCTAACCCTAACCCTAACCCTAACCCTAACCCTAACCCTAACCCTAACCCTAACCCTAACCCTAACCCTAACCCTAACCCTAACCCTAACCCTAACCCTAACCCTAACCCTAACCCTAACCCTAACCCTAACCCTAACCCTAACCCTAACCCTAACCCTAACCCTAACCCTAACCCTAACCCTAACCCTAACCCTAACCCTAACCCTAACCCTAACCCTAACCCTAACCCTAACCCTAACCCTAACCCTAACCCTAACCCTAACCCTAACCCTAACCCTAACCCTAACCCTAACCCTAACCCTAACCCTAACCCTAACCCTAACCCTAACCCTAACCCTAACCCTAACCCTAACCCTAACCCTAACCCTAACCCTAACCCTAACCCTAACCCTAACCCTAACCCTAACCCTAACCCTAACCCTAACCCTAACCCTAACCCTAACCCTAACCCTAACCCTAACCCTAACCCTAACCCTAACCCTAACCCTAACCCTAACCCTAACCCTAACCCTAACCCTAACCCTAACCCTAACCCTAACCCTAACCCTAACCCTAACCCTAACCCTAACCCTAACCCTAACCCTAACCCTAACCCTAACCCTAACCCTAACCCTAACCCTAACCCTAACCCTAACCCTAACCCTAACCCTAACCCTAACCCTAACCCTAACCCTAACCCTAACCCTAACCCTAACCCTAACCCTAACCCTAACCCTAACCCTAACCCTAACCCTAACCCTAACCCTAACCCTAACCCTAACCCTAACCCTAACCCTAACCCTAACCCTAACCCTAACCCTAACCCTAACCCTAACCCTAACCCTAACCCTAACCCTAACCCTAACCCTAACCCTAACCCTAACCCTAACCCTAACCCTAACCCTAACCCTAACCCTAACCCTAACCCTAACCCTAACCCTAACCCTAACCCTAACCCTAACCCTAACCCTAACCCTAACCCTAACCCTAACCCTAACCCTAACCCTAACCCTAACCCTAACCCTAACCCTAACCCTAACCCTAACCCTAACCCTAACCCTAACCCTAACCCTAACCCTAACCCTAACCCTAACCCTAACCCTAACCCTAACCCTAACCCTAACCCTAACCCTAACCCTAACCCTAACCCTAACCCTAACCCTAACCCTAACCCTAACCCTAACCCTAACCCTAACCCTAACCCTAACCCTAACCCTAACCCTAACCCTAACCCTAACCCTAACCCTAACCCTAACCCTAACCCTAACCCTAACCCTAACCCTAACCCTAACCCTAACCCTAACCCTAACCCTAACCCTAACCCTAACCCTAACCCTAACCCTAACCCTAACCCTAACCCTAACCCTAACCCTAACCCTAACCCTAACCCTAACCCTAACCCTAACCCTAACCCTAACCCTAACCCTAACCCTAACCCTAACCCTAACCCTAACCCTAACCCTAACCCTAACCCTAACCCTAACCCTAACCCTAACCCTAACCCTAACCCTAACCCTAACCCTAACCCTAACCCTAACCCTAACCCTAACCCTAACCCTAACCCTAACCCTAACCCTAACCCTAACCCTAACCCTAACCCTAACCCTAACCCTAACCCTAACCCTAACCCTAACCCTAACCCTAACCCTAACCCTAACCCTAACCCTAACCCTAACCCTAACCCTAACCCTAACCCTAACCCTAACCCTAACCCTAACCCTAACCCTAACCCTAACCCTAACCCTAACCCTAACCCTAACCCTAACCCTAACCCTAACCCTAACCCTAACCCTAACCCTAACCCTAACCCTAACCCTAACCCTAACCCTAACCCTAACCCTAACCCTAACCCTAACCCTAACCCTAACCCTAACCCTAACCCTAACCCTAACCCTAACCCTAACCCTAACCCTAACCCTAACCCTAACCCTAACCCTAACCCTAACCCTAACCCTAACCCTAACCCTAACCCTAACCCTAACCCTAACCCTAACCCTAACCCTAACCCTAACCCTAACCCTAACCCTAACCCTAACCCTAACCCTAACCCTAACCCTAACCCTAACCCTAACCCTAACCCTAACCCTAACCCTAACCCTAACCCTAACCCTAACCCTAACCCTAACCCTAACCCTAACCCTAACCCTAACCCTAACCCTAACCCTAACCCTAACCCTAACCCTAACCCTAACCCTAACCCTAACCCTAACCCTAACCCTAACCCTAACCCTAACCCTAACCCTAACCCTAACCCTAACCCTAACCCTAACCCTAACCCTAACCCTAACCCTAACCCTAACCCTAACCCTAACCCTAACCCTAACCCTAACCCTAACCCTAACCCTAACCCTAACCCTAACCCTAACCCTAACCCTAACCCTAACCCTAACCCTAACCCTAACCCTAACCCTAACCCTAACCCTAACCCTAACCCTAACCCTAACCCTAACCCTAACCCTAACCCTAACCCTAACCCTAACCCTAACCCTAACCCTAACCCTAACCCTAACCCTAACCCTAACCCTAACCCTAACCCTAACCCTAACCCTAACCCTAACCCTAACCCTAACCCTAACCCTAACCCTAACCCTAACCCTAACCCTAACCCTAACCCTAACCCTAACCCTAACCCTAACCCTAACCCTAACCCTAACCCTAACCCTAACCCTAACCCTAACCCTAACCCTAACCCTAACCCTAACCCTAACCCTAACCCTAACCCTAACCCTAACCCTAACCCTAACCCTAACCCTAACCCTAACCCTAACCCTAACCCTAACCCTAACCCTAACCCTAACCCTAACCCTAACCCTAACCCTAACCCTAACCCTAACCCTAACCCTAACCCTAACCCTAACCCTAACCCTAACCCTAACCCTAACCCTAACCCTAACCCTAACCCTAACCCTAACCCTAACCCTAACCCTAACCCTAACCCTAACCCTAACCCTAACCCTAACCCTAACCCTAACCCTAACCCTAACCCTAACCCTAACCCTAACCCTAACCCTAACCCTAACCCTAACCCTAACCCTAACCCTAACCCTAACCCTAACCCTAACCCTAACCCTAACCCTAACCCTAACCCTAACCCTAACCCTAACCCTAACCCTAACCCTAACCCTAACCCTAACCCTAACCCTAACCCTAACCCTAACCCTAACCCTAACCCTAACCCTAACCCTAACCCTAACCCTAACCCTAACCCTAACCCTAACCCTAACCCTAACCCTAACCCTAACCCTAACCCTAACCCTAACCCTAACCCTAACCCTAACCCTAACCCTAACCCTAACCCTAACCCTAACCCTAACCCTAACCCTAACCCTAACCCTAACCCTAACCCTAACCCTAACCCTAACCCTAACCCTAACCCTAACCCTAACCCTAACCCTAACCCTAACCCTAACCCTAACCCTAACCCTAACCCTAACCCTAACCCTAACCCTAACCCTAACCCTAACCCTAACCCTAACCCTAACCCTAACCCTAACCCTAACCCTAACCCTAACCCTAACCCTAACCCTAACCCTAACCCTAACCCTAACCCTAACCCTAACCCTAACCCTAACCCTAACCCTAACCCTAACCCTAACCCTAACCCTAACCCTAACCCTAACCCTAACCCTAACCCTAACCCTAACCCTAACCCTAACCCTAACCCTAACCCTAACCCTAACCCTAACCCTAACCCTAACCCTAACCCTAACCCTAACCCTAACCCTAACCCTAACCCTAACCCTAACCCTAACCCTAACCCTAACCCTAACCCTAACCCTAACCCTAACCCTAACCCTAACCCTAACCCTAACCCTAACCCTAACCCTAACCCTAACCCTAACCCTAACCCTAACCCTAACCCTAACCCTAACCCTAACCCTAACCCTAACCCTAACCCTAACCCTAACCCTAACCCTAACCCTAACCCTAACCCTAACCCTAACCCTAACCCTAACCCTAACCCTAACCCTAACCCTAACCCTAACCCTAACCCTAACCCTAACCCTAACCCTAACCCTAACCCTAACCCTAACCCTAACCCTAACCCTAACCCTAACCCTAACCCTAACCCTAACCCTAACCCTAACCCTAACCCTAACCCTAACCCTAACCCTAACCCTAACCCTAACCCTAACCCTAACCCTAACCCTAACCCTAACCCTAACCCTAACCCTAACCCTAACCCTAACCCTAACCCTAACCCTAACCCTAACCCTAACCCTAACCCTAACCCTAACCCTAACCCTAACCCTAACCCTAACCCTAACCCTAACCCTAACCCTAACCCTAACCCTAACCCTAACCCTAACCCTAACCCTAACCCTAACCCTAACCCTAACCCTAACCCTAACCCTAACCCTAACCCTAACCCTAACCCTAACCCTAACCCTAACCCTAACCCTAACCCTAACCCTAACCCTAACCCTAACCCTAACCCTAACCCTAACCCTAACCCTAACCCTAACCCTAACCCTAACCCTAACCCTAACCCTAACCCTAACCCTAACCCTAACCCTAACCCTAACCCTAACCCTAACCCTAACCCTAACCCTAACCCTAACCCTAACCCTAACCCTAACCCTAACCCTAACCCTAACCCTAACCCTAACCCTAACCCTAACCCTAACCCTAACCCTAACCCTAACCCTAACCCTAACCCTAACCCTAACCCTAACCCTAACCCTAACCCTAACCCTAACCCTAACCCTAACCCTAACCCTAACCCTAACCCTAACCCTAACCCTAACCCTAACCCTAACCCTAACCCTAACCCTAACCCTAACCCTAACCCTAACCCTAACCCTAACCCTAACCCTAACCCTAACCCTAACCCTAACCCTAACCCTAACCCTAACCCTAACCCTAACCCTAACCCTAACCCTAACCCTAACCCTAACCCTAACCCTAACCCTAACCCTAACCCTAACCCTAACCCTAACCCTAACCCTAACCCTAACCCTAACCCTAACCCTAACCCTAACCCTAACCCTAACCCTAACCCTAACCCTAACCCTAACCCTAACCCTAACCCTAACCCTAACCCTAACCCTAACCCTAACCCTAACCCTAACCCTAACCCTAACCCTAACCCTAACCCTAACCCTAACCCTAACCCTAACCCTAACCCTAACCCTAACCCTAACCCTAACCCTAACCCTAACCCTAACCCTAACCCTAACCCTAACCCTAACCCTAACCCTAACCCTAACCCTAACCCTAACCCTAACCCTAACCCTAACCCTAACCCTAACCCTAACCCTAACCCTAACCCTAACCCTAACCCTAACCCTAACCCTAACCCTAACCCTAACCCTAACCCTAACCCTAACCCTAACCCTAACCCTAACCCTAACCCTAACCCTAACCCTAACCCTAACCCTAACCCTAACCCTAACCCTAACCCTAACCCTAACCCTAACCCTAACCCTAACCCTAACCCTAACCCTAACCCTAACCCTAACCCTAACCCTAACCCTAACCCTAACCCTAACCCTAACCCTAACCCTAACCCTAACCCTAACCCTAACCCTAACCCTAACCCTAACCCTAACCCTAACCCTAACCCTAACCCTAACCCTAACCCTAACCCTAACCCTAACCCTAACCCTAACCCTAACCCTAACCCTAACCCTAACCCTAACCCTAACCCTAACCCTAACCCTAACCCTAACCCTAACCCTAACCCTAACCCTAACCCTAACCCTAACCCTAACCCTAACCCTAACCCTAACCCTAACCCTAACCCTAACCCTAACCCTAACCCTAACCCTAACCCTAACCCTAACCCTAACCCTAACCCTAACCCTAACCCTAACCCTAACCCTAACCCTAACCCTAACCCTAACCCTAACCCTAACCCTAACCCTAACCCTAACCCTAACCCTAACCCTAACCCTAACCCTAACCCTAACCCTAACCCTAACCCTAACCCTAACCCTAACCCTAACCCTAACCCTAACCCTAACCCTAACCCTAACCCTAACCCTAACCCTAACCCTAACCCTAACCCTAACCCTAACCCTAACCCTAACCCTAACCCTAACCCTAACCCTAACCCTAACCCTAACCCTAACCCTAACCCTAACCCTAACCCTAACCCTAACCCTAACCCTAACCCTAACCCTAACCCTAACCCTAACCCTAACCCTAACCCTAACCCTAACCCTAACCCTAACCCTAACCCTAACCCTAACCCTAACCCTAACCCTAACCCTAACCCTAACCCTAACCCTAACCCTAACCCTAACCCTAACCCTAACCCTAACCCTAACCCTAACCCTAACCCTAACCCTAACCCTAACCCTAACCCTAACCCTAACCCTAACCCTAACCCTAACCCTAACCCTAACCCTAACCCTAACCCTAACCCTAACCCTAACCCTAACCCTAACCCTAACCCTAACCCTAACCCTAACCCTAACCCTAACCCTAACCCTAACCCTAACCCTAACCCTAACCCTAACCCTAACCCTAACCCTAACCCTAACCCTAACCCTAACCCTAACCCTAACCCTAACCCTAACCCTAACCCTAACCCTAACCCTAACCCTAACCCTAACCCTAACCCTAACCCTAACCCTAACCCTAACCCTAACCCTAACCCTAACCCTAACCCTAACCCTAACCCTAACCCTAACCCTAACCCTAACCCTAACCCTAACCCTAACCCTAACCCTAACCCTAACCCTAACCCTAACCCTAACCCTAACCCTAACCCTAACCCTAACCCTAACCCTAACCCTAACCCTAACCCTAACCCTAACCCTAACCCTAACCCTAACCCTAACCCTAACCCTAACCCTAACCCTAACCCTAACCCTAACCCTAACCCTAACCCTAACCCTAACCCTAACCCTAACCCTAACCCTAACCCTAACCCTAACCCTAACCCTAACCCTAACCCTAACCCTAACCCTAACCCTAACCCTAACCCTAACCCTAACCCTAACCCTAACCCTAACCCTAACCCTAACCCTAACCCTAACCCTAACCCTAACCCTAACCCTAACCCTAACCCTAACCCTAACCCTAACCCTAACCCTAACCCTAACCCTAACCCTAACCCTAACCCTAACCCTAACCCTAACCCTAACCCTAACCCTAACCCTAACCCTAACCCTAACCCTAACCCTAACCCTAACCCTAACCCTAACCCTAACCCTAACCCTAACCCTAACCCTAACCCTAACCCTAACCCTAACCCTAACCCTAACCCTAACCCTAACCCTAACCCTAACCCTAACCCTAACCCTAACCCTAACCCTAACCCTAACCCTAACCCTAACCCTAACCCTAACCCTAACCCTAACCCTAACCCTAACCCTAACCCTAACCCTAACCCTAACCCTAACCCTAACCCTAACCCTAACCCTAACCCTAACCCTAACCCTAACCCTAACCCTAACCCTAACCCTAACCCTAACCCTAACCCTAACCCTAACCCTAACCCTAACCCTAACCCTAACCCTAACCCTAACCCTAACCCTAACCCTAACCCTAACCCTAACCCTAACCCTAACCCTAACCCTAACCCTAACCCTAACCCTAACCCTAACCCTAACCCTAACCCTAACCCTAACCCTAACCCTAACCCTAACCCTAACCCTAACCCTAACCCTAACCCTAACCCTAACCCTAACCCTAACCCTAACCCTAACCCTAACCCTAACCCTAACCCTAACCCTAACCCTAACCCTAACCCTAACCCTAACCCTAACCCTAACCCTAACCCTAACCCTAACCCTAACCCTAACCCTAACCCTAACCCTAACCCTAACCCTAACCCTAACCCTAACCCTAACCCTAACCCTAACCCTAACCCTAACCCTAACCCTAACCCTAACCCTAACCCTAACCCTAACCCTAACCCTAACCCTAACCCTAACCCTAACCCTAACCCTAACCCTAACCCTAACCCTAACCCTAACCCTAACCCTAACCCTAACCCTAACCCTAACCCTAACCCTAACCCTAACCCTAACCCTAACCCTAACCCTAACCCTAACCCTAACCCTAACCCTAACCCTAACCCTAACCCTAACCCTAACCCTAACCCTAACCCTAACCCTAACCCTAACCCTAACCCTAACCCTAACCCTAACCCTAACCCTAACCCTAACCCTAACCCTAACCCTAACCCTAACCCTAACCCTAACCCTAACCCTAACCCTAACCCTAACCCTAACCCTAACCCTAACCCTAACCCTAACCCTAACCCTAACCCTAACCCTAACCCTAACCCTAACCCTAACCCTAACCCTAACCCTAACCCTAACCCTAACCCTAACCCTAACCCTAACCCTAACCCTAACCCTAACCCTAACCCTAACCCTAACCCTAACCCTAACCCTAACCCTAACCCTAACCCTAACCCTAACCCTAACCCTAACCCTAACCCTAACCCTAACCCTAACCCTAACCCTAACCCTAACCCTAACCCTAACCCTAACCCTAACCCTAACCCTAACCCTAACCCTAACCCTAACCCTAACCCTAACCCTAACCCTAACCCTAACCCTAACCCTAACCCTAACCCTAACCCTAACCCTAACCCTAACCCTAACCCTAACCCTAACCCTAACCCTAACCCTAACCCTAACCCTAACCCTAACCCTAACCCTAACCCTAACCCTAACCCTAACCCTAACCCTAACCCTAACCCTAACCCTAACCCTAACCCTAACCCTAACCCTAACCCTAACCCTAACCCTAACCCTAACCCTAACCCTAACCCTAACCCTAACCCTAACCCTAACCCTAACCCTAACCCTAACCCTAACCCTAACCCTAACCCTAACCCTAACCCTAACCCTAACCCTAACCCTAACCCTAACCCTAACCCTAACCCTAACCCTAACCCTAACCCTAACCCTAACCCTAACCCTAACCCTAACCCTAACCCTAACCCTAACCCTAACCCTAACCCTAACCCTAACCCTAACCCTAACCCTAACCCTAACCCTAACCCTAACCCTAACCCTAACCCTAACCCTAACCCTAACCCTAACCCTAACCCTAACCCTAACCCTAACCCTAACCCTAACCCTAACCCTAACCCTAACCCTAACCCTAACCCTAACCCTAACCCTAACCCTAACCCTAACCCTAACCCTAACCCTAACCCTAACCCTAACCCTAACCCTAACCCTAACCCTAACCCTAACCCTAACCCTAACCCTAACCCTAACCCTAACCCTAACCCTAACCCTAACCCTAACCCTAACCCTAACCCTAACCCTAACCCTAACCCTAACCCTAACCCTAACCCTAACCCTAACCCTAACCCTAACCCTAACCCTAACCCTAACCCTAACCCTAACCCTAACCCTAACCCTAACCCTAACCCTAACCCTAACCCTAACCCTAACCCTAACCCTAACCCTAACCCTAACCCTAACCCTAACCCTAACCCTAACCCTAACCCTAACCCTAACCCTAACCCTAACCCTAACCCTAACCCTAACCCTAACCCTAACCCTAACCCTAACCCTAACCCTAACCCTAACCCTAACCCTAACCCTAACCCTAACCCTAACCCTAACCCTAACCCTAACCCTAACCCTAACCCTAACCCTAACCCTAACCCTAACCCTAACCCTAACCCTAACCCTAACCCTAACCCTAACCCTAACCCTAACCCTAACCCTAACCCTAACCCTAACCCTAACCCTAACCCTAACCCTAACCCTAACCCTAACCCTAACCCTAACCCTAACCCTAACCCTAACCCTAACCCTAACCCTAACCCTAACCCTAACCCTAACCCTAACCCTAACCCTAACCCTAACCCTAACCCTAACCCTAACCCTAACCCTAACCCTAACCCTAACCCTAACCCTAACCCTAACCCTAACCCTAACCCTAACCCTAACCCTAACCCTAACCCTAACCCTAACCCTAACCCTAACCCTAACCCTAACCCTAACCCTAACCCTAACCCTAACCCTAACCCTAACCCTAACCCTAACCCTAACCCTAACCCTAACCCTAACCCTAACCCTAACCCTAACCCTAACCCTAACCCTAACCCTAACCCTAACCCTAACCCTAACCCTAACCCTAACCCTAACCCTAACCCTAACCCTAACCCTAACCCTAACCCTAACCCTAACCCTAACCCTAACCCTAACCCTAACCCTAACCCTAACCCTAACCCTAACCCTAACCCTAACCCTAACCCTAACCCTAACCCTAACCCTAACCCTAACCCTAACCCTAACCCTAACCCTAACCCTAACCCTAACCCTAACCCTAACCCTAACCCTAACCCTAACCCTAACCCTAACCCTAACCCTAACCCTAACCCTAACCCTAACCCTAACCCTAACCCTAACCCTAACCCTAACCCTAACCCTAACCCTAACCCTAACCCTAACCCTAACCCTAACCCTAACCCTAACCCTAACCCTAACCCTAACCCTAACCCTAACCCTAACCCTAACCCTAACCCTAACCCTAACCCTAACCCTAACCCTAACCCTAACCCTAACCCTAACCCTAACCCTAACCCTAACCCTAACCCTAACCCTAACCCTAACCCTAACCCTAACCCTAACCCTAACCCTAACCCTAACCCTAACCCTAACCCTAACCCTAACCCTAACCCTAACCCTAACCCTAACCCTAACCCTAACCCTAACCCTAACCCTAACCCTAACCCTAACCCTAACCCTAACCCTAACCCTAACCCTAACCCTAACCCTAACCCTAACCCTAACCCTAACCCTAACCCTAACCCTAACCCTAACCCTAACCCTAACCCTAACCCTAACCCTAACCCTAACCCTAACCCTAACCCTAACCCTAACCCTAACCCTAACCCTAACCCTAACCCTAACCCTAACCCTAACCCTAACCCTAACCCTAACCCTAACCCTAACCCTAACCCTAACCCTAACCCTAACCCTAACCCTAACCCTAACCCTAACCCTAACCCTAACCCTAACCCTAACCCTAACCCTAACCCTAACCCTAACCCTAACCCTAACCCTAACCCTAACCCTAACCCTAACCCTAACCCTAACCCTAACCCTAACCCTAACCCTAACCCTAACCCTAACCCTAACCCTAACCCTAACCCTAACCCTAACCCTAACCCTAACCCTAACCCTAACCCTAACCCTAACCCTAACCCTAACCCTAACCCTAACCCTAACCCTAACCCTAACCCTAACCCTAACCCTAACCCTAACCCTAACCCTAACCCTAACCCTAACCCTAACCCTAACCCTAACCCTAACCCTAACCCTAACCCTAACCCTAACCCTAACCCTAACCCTAACCCTAACCCTAACCCTAACCCTAACCCTAACCCTAACCCTAACCCTAACCCTAACCCTAACCCTAACCCTAACCCTAACCCTAACCCTAACCCTAACCCTAACCCTAACCCTAACCCTAACCCTAACCCTAACCCTAACCCTAACCCTAACCCTAACCCTAACCCTAACCCTAACCCTAACCCTAACCCTAACCCTAACCCTAACCCTAACCCTAACCCTAACCCTAACCCTAACCCTAACCCTAACCCTAACCCTAACCCTAACCCTAACCCTAACCCTAACCCTAACCCTAACCCTAACCCTAACCCTAACCCTAACCCTAACCCTAACCCTAACCCTAACCCTAACCCTAACCCTAACCCTAACCCTAACCCTAACCCTAACCCTAACCCTAACCCTAACCCTAACCCTAACCCTAACCCTAACCCTAACCCTAACCCTAACCCTAACCCTAACCCTAACCCTAACCCTAACCCTAACCCTAACCCTAACCCTAACCCTAACCCTAACCCTAACCCTAACCCTAACCCTAACCCTAACCCTAACCCTAACCCTAACCCTAACCCTAACCCTAACCCTAACCCTAACCCTAACCCTAACCCTAACCCTAACCCTAACCCTAACCCTAACCCTAACCCTAACCCTAACCCTAACCCTAACCCTAACCCTAACCCTAACCCTAACCCTAACCCTAACCCTAACCCTAACCCTAACCCTAACCCTAACCCTAACCCTAACCCTAACCCTAACCCTAACCCTAACCCTAACCCTAACCCTAACCCTAACCCTAACCCTAACCCTAACCCTAACCCTAACCCTAACCCTAACCCTAACCCTAACCCTAACCCTAACCCTAACCCTAACCCTAACCCTAACCCTAACCCTAACCCTAACCCTAACCCTAACCCTAACCCTAACCCTAACCCTAACCCTAACCCTAACCCTAACCCTAACCCTAACCCTAACCCTAACCCTAACCCTAACCCTAACCCTAACCCTAACCCTAACCCTAACCCTAACCCTAACCCTAACCCTAACCCTAACCCTAACCCTAACCCTAACCCTAACCCTAACCCTAACCCTAACCCTAACCCTAACCCTAACCCTAACCCTAACCCTAACCCTAACCCTAACCCTAACCCTAACCCTAACCCTAACCCTAACCCTAACCCTAACCCTAACCCTAACCCTAACCCTAACCCTAACCCTAACCCTAACCCTAACCCTAACCCTAACCCTAACCCTAACCCTAACCCTAACCCTAACCCTAACCCTAACCCTAACCCTAACCCTAACCCTAACCCTAACCCTAACCCTAACCCTAACCCTAACCCTAACCCTAACCCTAACCCTAACCCTAACCCTAACCCTAACCCTAACCCTAACCCTAACCCTAACCCTAACCCTAACCCTAACCCTAACCCTAACCCTAACCCTAACCCTAACCCTAACCCTAACCCTAACCCTAACCCTAACCCTAACCCTAACCCTAACCCTAACCCTAACCCTAACCCTAACCCTAACCCTAACCCTAACCCTAACCCTAACCCTAACCCTAACCCTAACCCTAACCCTAACCCTAACCCTAACCCTAACCCTAACCCTAACCCTAACCCTAACCCTAACCCTAACCCTAACCCTAACCCTAACCCTAACCCTAACCCTAACCCTAACCCTAACCCTAACCCTAACCCTAACCCTAACCCTAACCCTAACCCTAACCCTAACCCTAACCCTAACCCTAACCCTAACCCTAACCCTAACCCTAACCCTAACCCTAACCCTAACCCTAACCCTAACCCTAACCCTAACCCTAACCCTAACCCTAACCCTAACCCTAACCCTAACCCTAACCCTAACCCTAACCCTAACCCTAACCCTAACCCTAACCCTAACCCTAACCCTAACCCTAACCCTAACCCTAACCCTAACCCTAACCCTAACCCTAACCCTAACCCTAACCCTAACCCTAACCCTAACCCTAACCCTAACCCTAACCCTAACCCTAACCCTAACCCTAACCCTAACCCTAACCCTAACCCTAACCCTAACCCTAACCCTAACCCTAACCCTAACCCTAACCCTAACCCTAACCCTAACCCTAACCCTAACCCTAACCCTAACCCTAACCCTAACCCTAACCCTAACCCTAACCCTAACCCTAACCCTAACCCTAACCCTAACCCTAACCCTAACCCTAACCCTAACCCTAACCCTAACCCTAACCCTAACCCTAACCCTAACCCTAACCCTAACCCTAACCCTAACCCTAACCCTAACCCTAACCCTAACCCTAACCCTAACCCTAACCCTAACCCTAACCCTAACCCTAACCCTAACCCTAACCCTAACCCTAACCCTAACCCTAACCCTAACCCTAACCCTAACCCTAACCCTAACCCTAACCCTAACCCTAACCCTAACCCTAACCCTAACCCTAACCCTAACCCTAACCCTAACCCTAACCCTAACCCTAACCCTAACCCTAACCCTAACCCTAACCCTAACCCTAACCCTAACCCTAACCCTAACCCTAACCCTAACCCTAACCCTAACCCTAACCCTAACCCTAACCCTAACCCTAACCCTAACCCTAACCCTAACCCTAACCCTAACCCTAACCCTAACCCTAACCCTAACCCTAACCCTAACCCTAACCCTAACCCTAACCCTAACCCTAACCCTAACCCTAACCCTAACCCTAACCCTAACCCTAACCCTAACCCTAACCCTAACCCTAACCCTAACCCTAACCCTAACCCTAACCCTAACCCTAACCCTAACCCTAACCCTAACCCTAACCCTAACCCTAACCCTAACCCTAACCCTAACCCTAACCCTAACCCTAACCCTAACCCTAACCCTAACCCTAACCCTAACCCTAACCCTAACCCTAACCCTAACCCTAACCCTAACCCTAACCCTAACCCTAACCCTAACCCTAACCCTAACCCTAACCCTAACCCTAACCCTAACCCTAACCCTAACCCTAACCCTAACCCTAACCCTAACCCTAACCCTAACCCTAACCCTAACCCTAACCCTAACCCTAACCCTAACCCTAACCCTAACCCTAACCCTAACCCTAACCCTAACCCTAACCCTAACCCTAACCCTAACCCTAACCCTAACCCTAACCCTAACCCTAACCCTAACCCTAACCCTAACCCTAACCCTAACCCTAACCCTAACCCTAACCCTAACCCTAACCCTAACCCTAACCCTAACCCTAACCCTAACCCTAACCCTAACCCTAACCCTAACCCTAACCCTAACCCTAACCCTAACCCTAACCCTAACCCTAACCCTAACCCTAACCCTAACCCTAACCCTAACCCTAACCCTAACCCTAACCCTAACCCTAACCCTAACCCTAACCCTAACCCTAACCCTAACCCTAACCCTAACCCTAACCCTAACCCTAACCCTAACCCTAACCCTAACCCTAACCCTAACCCTAACCCTAACCCTAACCCTAACCCTAACCCTAACCCTAACCCTAACCCTAACCCTAACCCTAACCCTAACCCTAACCCTAACCCTAACCCTAACCCTAACCCTAACCCTAACCCTAACCCTAACCCTAACCCTAACCCTAACCCTAACCCTAACCCTAACCCTAACCCTAACCCTAACCCTAACCCTAACCCTAACCCTAACCCTAACCCTAACCCTAACCCTAACCCTAACCCTAACCCTAACCCTAACCCTAACCCTAACCCTAACCCTAACCCTAACCCTAACCCTAACCCTAACCCTAACCCTAACCCTAACCCTAACCCTAACCCTAACCCTAACCCTAACCCTAACCCTAACCCTAACCCTAACCCTAACCCTAACCCTAACCCTAACCCTAACCCTAACCCTAACCCTAACCCTAACCCTAACCCTAACCCTAACCCTAACCCTAACCCTAACCCTAACCCTAACCCTAACCCTAACCCTAACCCTAACCCTAACCCTAACCCTAACCCTAACCCTAACCCTAACCCTAACCCTAACCCTAACCCTAACCCTAACCCTAACCCTAACCCTAACCCTAACCCTAACCCTAACCCTAACCCTAACCCTAACCCTAACCCTAACCCTAACCCTAACCCTAACCCTAACCCTAACCCTAACCCTAACCCTAACCCTAACCCTAACCCTAACCCTAACCCTAACCCTAACCCTAACCCTAACCCTAACCCTAACCCTAACCCTAACCCTAACCCTAACCCTAACCCTAACCCTAACCCTAACCCTAACCCTAACCCTAACCCTAACCCTAACCCTAACCCTAACCCTAACCCTAACCCTAACCCTAACCCTAACCCTAACCCTAACCCTAACCCTAACCCTAACCCTAACCCTAACCCTAACCCTAACCCTAACCCTAACCCTAACCCTAACCCTAACCCTAACCCTAACCCTAACCCTAACCCTAACCCTAACCCTAACCCTAACCCTAACCCTAACCCTAACCCTAACCCTAACCCTAACCCTAACCCTAACCCTAACCCTAACCCTAACCCTAACCCTAACCCTAACCCTAACCCTAACCCTAACCCTAACCCTAACCCTAACCCTAACCCTAACCCTAACCCTAACCCTAACCCTAACCCTAACCCTAACCCTAACCCTAACCCTAACCCTAACCCTAACCCTAACCCTAACCCTAACCCTAACCCTAACCCTAACCCTAACCCTAACCCTAACCCTAACCCTAACCCTAACCCTAACCCTAACCCTAACCCTAACCCTAACCCTAACCCTAACCCTAACCCTAACCCTAACCCTAACCCTAACCCTAACCCTAACCCTAACCCTAACCCTAACCCTAACCCTAACCCTAACCCTAACCCTAACCCTAACCCTAACCCTAACCCTAACCCTAACCCTAACCCTAACCCTAACCCTAACCCTAACCCTAACCCTAACCCTAACCCTAACCCTAACCCTAACCCTAACCCTAACCCTAACCCTAACCCTAACCCTAACCCTAACCCTAACCCTAACCCTAACCCTAACCCTAACCCTAACCCTAACCCTAACCCTAACCCTAACCCTAACCCTAACCCTAACCCTAACCCTAACCCTAACCCTAACCCTAACCCTAACCCTAACCCTAACCCTAACCCTAACCCTAACCCTAACCCTAACCCTAACCCTAACCCTAACCCTAACCCTAACCCTAACCCTAACCCTAACCCTAACCCTAACCCTAACCCTAACCCTAACCCTAACCCTAACCCTAACCCTAACCCTAACCCTAACCCTAACCCTAACCCTAACCCTAACCCTAACCCTAACCCTAACCCTAACCCTAACCCTAACCCTAACCCTAACCCTAACCCTAACCCTAACCCTAACCCTAACCCTAACCCTAACCCTAACCCTAACCCTAACCCTAACCCTAACCCTAACCCTAACCCTAACCCTAACCCTAACCCTAACCCTAACCCTAACCCTAACCCTAACCCTAACCCTAACCCTAACCCTAACCCTAACCCTAACCCTAACCCTAACCCTAACCCTAACCCTAACCCTAACCCTAACCCTAACCCTAACCCTAACCCTAACCCTAACCCTAACCCTAACCCTAACCCTAACCCTAACCCTAACCCTAACCCTAACCCTAACCCTAACCCTAACCCTAACCCTAACCCTAACCCTAACCCTAACCCTAACCCTAACCCTAACCCTAACCCTAACCCTAACCCTAACCCTAACCCTAACCCTAACCCTAACCCTAACCCTAACCCTAACCCTAACCCTAACCCTAACCCTAACCCTAACCCTAACCCTAACCCTAACCCTAACCCTAACCCTAACCCTAACCCTAACCCTAACCCTAACCCTAACCCTAACCCTAACCCTAACCCTAACCCTAACCCTAACCCTAACCCTAACCCTAACCCTAACCCTAACCCTAACCCTAACCCTAACCCTAACCCTAACCCTAACCCTAACCCTAACCCTAACCCTAACCCTAACCCTAACCCTAACCCTAACCCTAACCCTAACCCTAACCCTAACCCTAACCCTAACCCTAACCCTAACCCTAACCCTAACCCTAACCCTAACCCTAACCCTAACCCTAACCCTAACCCTAACCCTAACCCTAACCCTAACCCTAACCCTAACCCTAACCCTAACCCTAACCCTAACCCTAACCCTAACCCTAACCCTAACCCTAACCCTAACCCTAACCCTAACCCTAACCCTAACCCTAACCCTAACCCTAACCCTAACCCTAACCCTAACCCTAACCCTAACCCTAACCCTAACCCTAACCCTAACCCTAACCCTAACCCTAACCCTAACCCTAACCCTAACCCTAACCCTAACCCTAACCCTAACCCTAACCCTAACCCTAACCCTAACCCTAACCCTAACCCTAACCCTAACCCTAACCCTAACCCTAACCCTAACCCTAACCCTAACCCTAACCCTAACCCTAACCCTAACCCTAACCCTAACCCTAACCCTAACCCTAACCCTAACCCTAACCCTAACCCTAACCCTAACCCTAACCCTAACCCTAACCCTAACCCTAACCCTAACCCTAACCCTAACCCTAACCCTAACCCTAACCCTAACCCTAACCCTAACCCTAACCCTAACCCTAACCCTAACCCTAACCCTAACCCTAACCCTAACCCTAACCCTAACCCTAACCCTAACCCTAACCCTAACCCTAACCCTAACCCTAACCCTAACCCTAACCCTAACCCTAACCCTAACCCTAACCCTAACCCTAACCCTAACCCTAACCCTAACCCTAACCCTAACCCTAACCCTAACCCTAACCCTAACCCTAACCCTAACCCTAACCCTAACCCTAACCCTAACCCTAACCCTAACCCTAACCCTAACCCTAACCCTAACCCTAACCCTAACCCTAACCCTAACCCTAACCCTAACCCTAACCCTAACCCTAACCCTAACCCTAACCCTAACCCTAACCCTAACCCTAACCCTAACCCTAACCCTAACCCTAACCCTAACCCTAACCCTAACCCTAACCCTAACCCTAACCCTAACCCTAACCCTAACCCTAACCCTAACCCTAACCCTAACCCTAACCCTAACCCTAACCCTAACCCTAACCCTAACCCTAACCCTAACCCTAACCCTAACCCTAACCCTAACCCTAACCCTAACCCTAACCCTAACCCTAACCCTAACCCTAACCCTAACCCTAACCCTAACCCTAACCCTAACCCTAACCCTAACCCTAACCCTAACCCTAACCCTAACCCTAACCCTAACCCTAACCCTAACCCTAACCCTAACCCTAACCCTAACCCTAACCCTAACCCTAACCCTAACCCTAACCCTAACCCTAACCCTAACCCTAACCCTAACCCTAACCCTAACCCTAACCCTAACCCTAACCCTAACCCTAACCCTAACCCTAACCCTAACCCTAACCCTAACCCTAACCCTAACCCTAACCCTAACCCTAACCCTAACCCTAACCCTAACCCTAACCCTAACCCTAACCCTAACCCTAACCCTAACCCTAACCCTAACCCTAACCCTAACCCTAACCCTAACCCTAACCCTAACCCTAACCCTAACCCTAACCCTAACCCTAACCCTAACCCTAACCCTAACCCTAACCCTAACCCTAACCCTAACCCTAACCCTAACCCTAACCCTAACCCTAACCCTAACCCTAACCCTAACCCTAACCCTAACCCTAACCCTAACCCTAACCCTAACCCTAACCCTAACCCTAACCCTAACCCTAACCCTAACCCTAACCCTAACCCTAACCCTAACCCTAACCCTAACCCTAACCCTAACCCTAACCCTAACCCTAACCCTAACCCTAACCCTAACCCTAACCCTAACCCTAACCCTAACCCTAACCCTAACCCTAACCCTAACCCTAACCCTAACCCTAACCCTAACCCTAACCCTAACCCTAACCCTAACCCTAACCCTAACCCTAACCCTAACCCTAACCCTAACCCTAACCCTAACCCTAACCCTAACCCTAACCCTAACCCTAACCCTAACCCTAACCCTAACCCTAACCCTAACCCTAACCCTAACCCTAACCCTAACCCTAACCCTAACCCTAACCCTAACCCTAACCCTAACCCTAACCCTAACCCTAACCCTAACCCTAACCCTAACCCTAACCCTAACCCTAACCCTAACCCTAACCCTAACCCTAACCCTAACCCTAACCCTAACCCTAACCCTAACCCTAACCCTAACCCTAACCCTAACCCTAACCCTAACCCTAACCCTAACCCTAACCCTAACCCTAACCCTAACCCTAACCCTAACCCTAACCCTAACCCTAACCCTAACCCTAACCCTAACCCTAACCCTAACCCTAACCCTAACCCTAACCCTAACCCTAACCCTAACCCTAACCCTAACCCTAACCCTAACCCTAACCCTAACCCTAACCCTAACCCTAACCCTAACCCTAACCCTAACCCTAACCCTAACCCTAACCCTAACCCTAACCCTAACCCTAACCCTAACCCTAACCCTAACCCTAACCCTAACCCTAACCCTAACCCTAACCCTAACCCTAACCCTAACCCTAACCCTAACCCTAACCCTAACCCTAACCCTAACCCTAACCCTAACCCTAACCCTAACC
>JAFEUB010001647.1:0-45000 GCA_024529925.1 Ophthalmolycus amberensis | reverse complement strand
CTCGAAGCTCAGAGTTAAAGAATGGGAAGCTCCTTTTCAAATAGCCTCAAATTGGGCTAGAAAGAGCCTGGGAAAGAGATTAGCTGGTGACACACTAGAAAATGCAAAGCAGGTGGTCACAGACACATTGAGGCAGCTCACGGAAGAGGAAGAGGAGGGCGATGATTCCTCCAGCAGCACAGATCCGGAGTCAGCAGATGAATCACCAACACCGAGGGACAGGTCTCCTGTGCCTGTAGCACAGGGGGCGACGGCAACAGGTGAGGCAGAGCAGAGTGCACCCAGCACCCCCATCTTGTCCCAGTCCCAGAGGGAGGACCTCCCCCCTCCAGCACGAGGGGATGAGGACACGCCTGGCATCGCTGGGGCCACGCCCACTAACCCTCAACATCTTTCCCCACGTCCACAGAGGATACAGGACCGAACTGCCGGCCGCCGTTACACGGGAGGCTCCTTCTTCTCTCTCGTGCCGAGAAAACCAACAGGACCCAACCCTCTGACCCGCCCCAGAGTGGCCCCTCCCAGGACACAAAGTCCTGACAGCCAAAATGCGCTGTCCACCACCAGCTCCCCTGAGGAACTCTCCCAGGAGGAGCTCACAGCTCCTGGGGACCGAGATTCGGGCAACACATCCCACACAAGCGGGAATATGGGCCCAGTGTCACTCACCCCTGGTGGAGGGAACAGACTCCAGACTGCAGTACAGACCCAACTGGGCCGCACACCTGGGGACGTCACCACGCCACAGGGAGCCGGACCCTGTCATCCCACCAGACACCTGACATCATCCAGAAAGGCACACGATTGGATCCTCTATATTAAAGAAAAATGCATCATAATTGGAGACTCGAATGTTAACAGATTTCCCGCATATAACGTCACAGGGCTGCAGGTCGACGGCTTCCCGGGAGCCAACCTCAGAAATGCTGAAGACATTCTGGAAAACACCAGGACCACAGGACCAGTGGAGAAAATCATCCTCGCCTTCGGCCTGAACAACAGAGCTCAGAAATCCAAAGAGACTGCAGTCAAACAGCTGCAGAGAACACTGAGAATGTGTAAGCTCAGGTTTCCTCTTGCACAGGTACTGGTCCCACAAATCAACTTCTCCCCCGGCCTCCCTCTGCAGGAAAAACGGCGGCTGACTCACCTGAACACCCACATTGCCGCCCTGGAGAACAACATCCCTACAGTGCAGGAGGAGGTATTCAACACGGACCACAACCACATCCATTGGACACCTCGAACAGCAAAGGTCATCTTTAATCATTGGTGTAGTCATCTTGGTTTAAACTAGAAGCCCCCACTAACCTACCTGCTAAGGAGGGGGACAAAATAGTTATCAATTTGGCCACAAATTTCAGATGCACCGCTAACCAACTTTCTCTCCTGAATAAAGGATTGAGTTTTATTCCCACTAAAGGCACTAATGAGGACATCAAATTACAAGCTAGATTTGACTTACAACAGTATCACAGGAGACTGAAATTAGCAGCCTATTACGAGGACTCACCTGAAACAACCGGATTAAGATTCATTCGCAAATCTAACTGGTCTCCCCCACAATCAGTAATCCCCCAAGAGATAGTTAAAATTATCAGGGCCGACACAAAGTACTTTCAAGAGTACTTCACTAATCACCAGACACCTCCAAATTTGACCCCTCAAGAACATCTGGCCCTATTGGAATTGACAAAAAACAAAAGATTAGTCATTAAACCAGCGGATAAAGGCAGCTCAATTGTAATTATGGACAGAGAACAGTACTTATGGGAGGGTTACAGACAATTGAACGATCCTAAATATTATGTCAAATTAGACAAACCTATCTATTTGGAAACAATACCTATGGTGAACAAAATCCTAAATTCTCTCTGGGTAAAGGGTTTCATAAATAAAAAACAAAAGCATTATCTGATGGGGGACAATGAACCCAGAGCCAGAATATTTTACATGTTGCCAAAAATCCACAAGGATGCGGCAAAGTGGAGCATACCACATATCATTCCTCCGGGGAGACCTATAGTTTCAGACTGCAGTAGTGAGACATATTATACAGCAGAATACTTGGACTACTTTCTCAATCCACTCTCAATTATACATCCAAGCTACATCAAAGACACGTATCACTTTGTAAACCTGGTGAAAGAACTAACTATTCCAGAAGATGCTATTCTATTTACCATCGACATCGACAGCTTGTACACAAATATAGATATTAAGGAGGGCATGCAAGCCATAAAAAATATCTTTCAAAGAAATCCCAACAAGCACAGGCCAGACAAGGAGCTATTGCAACTCCTAGAAATTAATCTCATGAGAAACGACTTTGTTTTCAATCAAGATATCTTTTTGCAGATCAAGGGAACAGCTATGGGTAAGAAATTCGCTCCAGCATACGCAAACATCTTCATGGCAGAGTGGGAAGAATCAGCCCTTAAGGCCTGCACACTGAGACCACTGCATTATTACAGGTTTCTAGACGACATCTGGGGAATATGGCCACATTCCAGAGAAGAATTTGACACATTTCTCAATACTCTACATAATCACAGAGAATCTATAAAAATTAAATCCACACATAGCCTCACAACAGTTGATTTTTTGGACACAACCACTTATAAAGGAGACAAATTCAAAGAAAAAAACACACTGGACGTTAAGGTCTTCTTTAAAGAAACAGACACACATGCTCTACTTTTCAAGACCAGTTTCCACCCCAAACATACATATGCAGGACTCATAAAGTCACAACTACTTAGATTTCATAGGATTTGCACCAGGTCTGAAGATTTCCACAAAGCGGTCAAAATCCTATTCACAGCTTTGTCCACCAGGGGGTACTCCAGGACCTTCTTCAGAAACTGTTACAGGACATTTCTGGAAACCAAACCTATCATGGTCACATGTAACATTCCGCTGATCACCAGGTTTTCACCATCCACCAGGGAGCTATCCAATAAATGTAAAAAAAACTTCCAGAGAATCACCACAGGGTCGAAGATTTTACAAAATCATAGCATTCTTCCTGCATACAGGAGAAATAAAAATTTAAAAGATCTCCTCGTGAGGGCCAAACTAGGATCTGCCTCGGTCCCTATACTTAATAAATCAGAGACATACTTTAAACACAAACAGTGGATACAGAACCAAAAGACGGAAGAAACTTTCCAAAATAAGACGAGGGGGAGTCGGAAAACCACAAATTGTGTTTATTTAATTTATTGTACAGCATGCAAGTCTCAATATGTGGGAGAAACGGGTAACTCAGTCTCCACCAGGTTTACCCAGCACAGATACAACATTATCAGGAAGAAAAAGGCAGACACACACCTGGTGAAGCATTTCATAGCACATGGCTGGGACTCACTCAGGACCACTGTTATAGAAAGCAACACAGAGTGGAATGTGTCACAAAGGAGACACAAGGAGAGAGTCTGGATCGCCAGATTAGGCACCAGAACACCGGGGGGCCTCAATGAGTGCTGAGGGTTCCTGGGTTGGGCGGGTTATGTGACAGTGCATCGGCAAACCCATTGCTTTACGGCAGTGGGCTAGCCAAAACAAACGATTTTCCTAACCCTAACCCTAACCCTAACCCTAACCCCTAACCCTAACCCTAACCCTAACCCTAACCCTAACCCAACCCCAACCCTAACCCTAACCCTAACCCTAACCCTAACCCTAACCCAACCCTAACCCTAACCCTAACCCTAAACGGTCACGAAATTCACGTGACCGAGAATTAAGCCATTTGCCTGAAGAAGGAGTAATGTCTCCGAAACGTTGCACGATTGGCTTAATTTGGAGAGCAGGGCCAAGACCATTTAGTCTGCGAGGAGTGCAGGACAAGTTCGGTCTGCTCTGAGCGCAGGGTTGCGACCACAGTCTGCTTGGAGAGCAGGGTTCATACCATCATACCATACAGTCTGCGATAATGTTTATGAAGACAAAACAGTCTAAATTTTTATGCGTGTGTGTACGCTGAAGTGTGCTTGTGGAACATCGGGGGTTACGTCGGTGGGAGAATGGACGGATCAATTTGGTTAAGGCCAGGACACCGGGGGTGGTGGTCGCTTTGCTGGCAACTCAGAGTCGGTTTATGGACAGTGCATTTCTCTCGGACGTTGTCATGACGTTCGGGAGGCAAAAAACCCTAACCTAACTTAGCCCGTGCCTTTACCGGACTCGCTGCGTGGAATGTTGTCGGTGAGGTGGCTATCGCCCTCCGGCCCAGCCTCCATTTTATTATCCAGTCCCTGTACTGTTGCCCTAAACTTAACCTCACTGGGGGAGACGGCAATTAGATACAGTTCCGCAAGGCACAAGTAAACGGTCACGAAATTCACGTGACCGAGAATTAAGCCATTTGCCTGAAGAAGGAGTAATGTCTCCGAAACGTTGCACGATTGGCTTAATTTGGAGAGCAGGGCCAAGACCATTTAGTCTGCGAGGAGTGCAGGACAAGTTCGGTCTGCTCTGAGCGCAGGGTTGCGACCACAGTCTGCTTGGAGAGCAGGGTTCATACCATCATACCATACAGTCTGCGATAATGTTTATGAAGACAAAACAGTCTAAATTTTTATGCGTGTGTGTACGCTGAAGTGTGCTTGTGGAACATCGGGGGTTACGTCGGTGGGAGAATGGACGGATCAATTTGGTTAAGGCCAGGACACCGGGGGTGGTGGTCGCTTTGCTGGCAACTCAGAGTCGGTTTATGGACAGTGCATTTCTCTCGGACGTTGTCATGACGTTCGGGAGGCAAAAAACCCTAACCTAACCCTAACCCTAACCCTAACCCTAATCCAAGGAGCAAAGCCGTTACGATACTCAGCAGTATCACAGGAAGTTGAAACTGGCAGCTTATTATGAACATGCAAGAGACTCTGAAGCGTTGCCTTTCATGCAGAAATCAACCTGGACTCCCCCCCAGGGACAAACACCCAGTGAAATCACTGCTCTCATCAAGGAGGACCTGAAGTATTTTGATACTGAGTTTAAGGTTCATTGTGTATCACCCAACCTGAGTACTGAAGAGGTAAGAGCACTGACAGAACTGAACAGTAATAAACATATCATCATCAAGCCAGCTGATAAGGGCAGTGCTATGGTCATTATGGACAGAGAACAATATGCATGGGAGGGTTATCGACAACTTCACGACCCCAAATATTACACTAAATTGACCAAACCTATTTATCCAGAGACTATTCCTATTATCAACAAAATCATTCAAACTCTTTATGAGAAAAGATTCATCAAGGCAAAACAGAAATATTATTTAATGGGCAGCTCGGAACCCAGAGCCAGATTATTCTATATGCTGCCTAAAATCCACAAGGATCCAAACAAGTGGAGCAAGCCACATGAAATCCCTCCAGGTAGACCCATCGTGTCTGACTGCAGCAGTGAAACATATTGCACTGCAGAGTACCTGGATTACTTCCTCAATCCTCTCTCGACCACACATCCTAGTTACATAAAGGACACGTACCACTTTGTCAACATAGTGAAAAAACTACACATTCCTGACAACTCTATTCTATTCACGATTGACATAGACAGTCTATATACTAACATTGACTTCAAAGAAGGCATGCAGGCCATAAAAAATGTATTTCGGAAACACCCAAACAAAAAAAGACCAGAAAAAGAATTATTACAGTTATTAGAGATTAATTTGACCAAAAATGATTTCACATTTAATGGAGAATTCTTCCTTCAAATTAAAGGTACAGCCATGGGGAAGAAATTTGCTCCCGCATATGCAAATATCTTCATGGCGGAATGGGAGGCGTCGGCTCTGAAGATATGTCCTAAAAAACCTCTGTACTATTACAGATTTTTAGATGACATCTGGGGGGTGTGGCCTCACTCGAGAGAGGATTTTGACAGCTTTCTGAAGACGCTTAATAATCACAGTGAATCAATCAAGCTAAAATCCACCAGCAGTTTGAATTCGGTTGATTTCCTAGACACCACCACTTTTAAGAACGAAAGGTTCCAGGAGACTCACACACTAGCGATTAAAGTATTCTTTAAGGAGACAGACACACACGCTCTGCTCCACAAAACCAGTTTCCACCCAAAACACACCTATGCAGGCCTGATTAAGTCGCAGCTGTTGAGATTCCACAGAATTTGCACTGAAGAAGAGGATTTTAGTTCAGCAGTTAGAGTGTTGTTTCGAGCTTTGTCCACCAGGGGGTACTCTAGGACCTTTCTTAGAAAATGCAGGAGGTCATTTCAGCAAACTAAAGTACCAGCAGTAACTTGTAACCTTCCATTTGTGACGACATTTTCCCCGTCAACGGTTGAACTGATTAGAGAGAGTAGGAGGAACTTTCACAAACATATTACAGGAACCTCAACATTACAAAACTATAGTGTTATTGCTGCATTCAGGAAAAATAAGAATTTACAGGATCTCCTGGTAAAAGCGAAGATTAAACCCCTCTCGGATCCTAAATCCAGAGTACAGGGCCAGTATTTTAAACACCAAAACTGGTTCACTAATCGATACACAAAAGAGGTCTTTCAGACAATGACCCGGGGCAGTCTGAAGTCAAAAAATTGTATATATCTGATTTCTTGTAAAAAGTGTGGTTTACAGTATGTGGGTGAAACAGGCAACACCATATCTATTCGTTTCATTCAACACAAACACAATATACTGAAGAGGAAAAAGATGGAGACACCTTTGGTGAAACACTTTTTATTACATGAATGGAAATCTGTTTTAACGACTGTCATTGAGTGTAACCCCAGGTGGAACATCGCCCAGAGGAAAAGGGCTGAAAGGATCTGGATTGCCAGACTGGATACAAGACAGCCTAAGGGCTTGAATGAGAGGTAGGTGCTTCGGGGGCTGAGGCGGCGATGGACAGTGCACAGATAGCTATGCTGGCTTCCAGCAGAGTTATCACAATCCCCTAACACCTAACCCTAACCCCCATGGTCTCCAAAGTGTGGGCCTGGAGAGCAGCGGGCAGTGGAGCACGGCACAGCGGCAAGCAGCGGAGAGGAAGTGGATCCACAGACTGGGAACCATAGACCCCCTTGGGCTAAATGAAAAATATTAACTCCCAGTCTGTTTTTATTGGAGCCTCGCCTGCCATCCCCTCGTCCCTTCTCTCACCCCCATTACATCTCCACCATGGTATTTCCCTTATATTATATACATGTTTATTTATTTATTTATTTATATTTTATATATATTCATATATTTATACTTGTCTTTCACGTGTGGTTTTAATATATTATGCATGTTTTTATTCACCCGTTTAACTATTTTAATTGTGTATTATTGTTAAATTATTTATTTATATTTTTTATGATCTTTTATTTATTTATTTATTTTAATCTTCCCATGTTGGAGATGCACCCTATGTCCTTCCCTCTCCCCCACAGGCAGACGAGGCCCATTTTTTAGACTCCCGTTACGGCTGACTTTTGAATAGGGTTATTTGGCATAATTTTACACATTTTTCCACTTTTGCATGTTTTTACATTTTAAAGCACTTATTACTTAATTAATTTTTTTAAAGCACTTATCTATTTATTTATTTATCTTTTTAAAGTTTTAGATGTGGGTTGTGTGTATATATATTTATTATATGTTAAATTATCTTTTTATTTGACATATCAGTGTTTTAATTTTATTTATACTTGTTATTTATACATTTGTTGGGGAATTACTGTGTGTGATTATGCTTTTATTCCCTTGTCCCCTTGTTTGCCTGCTTTTTAAACTCCCCTTCCCTTTTTAGCATCTCCTCTCCGTCTGTCCCGCTGGCGGTTACTCTGCTGTCAGGCTGTTTTTAATAAAATTGTTTCAATTGCTTTTTAAGGGTTTTTATTAAAGCCTTTTTAAAGGACAGCCCCCTTGTGCCAGTGCCCCTCGTGGCCCTCTTAGGAGGGCCCCGCTCTTAACTAAACCTAACCCTAACCCTAACCCTAACACTCACACAATGGCGTCCCCCTACACACACGCAATCCAACATTAGCCAGGAACATCAACGCATCATTAAAACACTAAGTAACAACAAACACATAGTCATCAAACCAGCAGATAAAGGGGGACAAATAGTTTTACAGGACAGACACAACTACATTTTAGAAGCCGAAAGACAGTTAAATGACAACACATACTATAAACCACTTACACATTCTATACAACTAGAAACAACAACTTGTAAGGAACATTACACATAGTCTACACCATAACAAACATATCACTGCAAAACAAAAGCAATACCTGGACGGTCCAGATGAACCCAGGCCTCGCCTCTTCTACCTTCTCCCCAAGATCCACAAGCCTCCTGGGACGTGGACGGTCCCCTCTGTTGTTCCGGTCGGCCGCCCCATTGTTAGTGACTGTAGCTCCGAATCATATAGAATAACAGAATACATAGACCATTTCATTAACCCACTCTCCAGACTTCATCCCAGTTATCTCCAAGACACCTACCAGTTTGATAATAAAATAAAAAACCTTCAAGTACCCGGTCACACTTTCCTTTTTTCCATAGACATAGACTCCCTTTATACAAATATTGAAACACCACTCGGCCTTGCTGCCATTCAAAACATTTTCAATAAACACCCAGATCCAGCCAGACCCGACAAAGAAATCATACAGTTATTACAAATCACCCTCACCAGAAATGACTTCAAATTCAACAATAAGCACTATCTCCAGCTGTGTGGCTGTGCAATGGGCCGGAAATACTCACCATCGTATGCCGACATCTACCTGGCCCATTGGGAGGAGGAGGCCTTCACCAAAATCCAACATAAACCCCTCCTGTACTTCCGGTACCTGGACGACATCTTCGGCCTCTGGAATCACACAGAACAGGACTTTCATACATTTCTGGACACCCTCAACTCACATCATCCCAGGATCAAACTTAAACACAATATCCAGGCAGACACGGTCGAGTTCCTTGACACACGGGTCTTCTTCCGTGACTCCGGCGACCAGCAGAAAACACTAGCCACCAGGGTATATTTTAAGGACACTGACCGCCACGCACTCCTTCACAAGTCGAGCTATCACCCCAAGCACACGTACAGAGGTCTCATCAAATCCCAGCTGATCCGCTTCCACAGAATCTGCACCTTCCCGGAGCATGTGGAGGAGGCTACCAGCACCCTCTTTGGTGCGTTGAGGCTCAGGGGTTACTCGAAGCGCTTCCTCAGAAGTACTAAGGCGGAGGTCGCCGGCACCTTTAACAACAACAACACCCAGGTGCGGCCGTCCGACCTATCCCTTGTCCCCTTAATTACAACCTTCTCAGATGGGACACACAACTTTCTAAAGACACTGAGAAGCAACTTCCAGGGGACGAGGGAGGACTGTGCCGCCCTGGTTGGGTGCCGGATGATCTCCGCCTTAAGTAGGAATAAAAATTTAAAGGATATCCTGGTCCACACTGACCTTAACAAAAAAGAGACCAGGAGGGAGGCGCTTCGAGGTTCGGAGATCGGTTTTATGCGTCTCCCCCACGTTTTTAACCCCCAGAGCAGACTCGGTTTTAACTTGGGGCAGGCCCTACCACCCACAGCTTCAAATGTGGTTTATGCTCTTAGATGCGGGGCCTGCCACAAACTGTACGTGGGGGAGACAAAGAATGAGCTACACCTGAGAATTAAGCAGCATTTTTATATGATCAATAGTGGGAATGGCACGAGTGTCCTCTATGCACATTTTAAACTCCATGGCTCACATGGTCTCCAAAGTGTGGGCCTGGAGAGCAGCGGGCAGTGGAGCAGGGCGCAGCGGCAAGCAGCGGAGAGGAAATGGATCCACAGACTGGGTACTATAGACCCTCACGGGCTGAATGAAAAATATTAACTCCCAGTCTGTTTTTATTGGAGCCTCGCCTGCCATCCCTTTGTCCCTTCTCTCACCCCCATTACATCTCCACCATGGTATTTCCCTTATATTATATACATGTTTATTTATTTATTTATTTATATTTTATATATTCATATATTTATACTTGTCTTTCACGTGTGGTTTTAATATATTATGCATGTTTTTATTCACCCGTTTAACTATTTTAATTGTGTATTATTGTTAAATTATTTATTTATATTTTTAATTATCTGATCTTTTAATTTATTTATTTTAATCTTCCCATGTTGGAGATGCACCCTATGTCCTTCCCTCTCCCCCACAGGCAGACGAGGCCTCCAATCAAACCTAACCCCTAACCCCTAACCGTGTGGCTGAAGTTGGATAGGGTTATTTGGCATAATTTTACACATTTTTCCACTTTTGTATGTTTTTACATTTTAAAGCACTTAGCACTTAATTTATTTAAATATTTTTTTATTTTTTTATTATATGTTAAATTATCTTTTTATATAACTTATTTATATCACTGTCTTAATTTTATTTAAATATTTATTGTGCCTTTTAACCTCCCTTCCCCTTTTAGCATCTCCTCTCCGTCTGTCCCGCTGGCGGTTGCTCTGCTGTCAGGCTGTTTTTAATAAAATTGTTTAATTGTTTTTTATTTCTTAGGGTTTTTATTAAAGCCTTTTTAAAGGACAGCCCCCTTGTGCCAGTGCCCCTCGTGGCCCTCTTAGGAGGGCCCCGCTCCCAATTAAACCTAACCCTATTACAGGACCGCAATATTATTGCACCATTCAGGAGAAATAATAATTTACAAGATCTCCTCATTAAAGCAATATTAAAACCCCTTTCTAAACCTAAATCCATAGGACAGGGAGAATATTTTCAACACCGCAACTGGTTTACTAATCAATATACAAAGGAGGTCTTCCATACAATGACCGTGGCAGTCTGAAATCTAAAAACTGTATTTATCTGATTACATGTAAAGAGTGTGGTTTGCAATATGTGGGTGAAACCGCCAACACCATTTCAATTTGATTTACCCAACACAATTATAATATATTGAATAAGAAAAAGGAAATCACTCCCTTTGTGAAACATTTCCTTCAACATGGCTGGAAATATGTTCAAACAACAGTTATACAGTGCAATCCTACATGGAGCACTCCCCAAAGAAAGAGGGCGGAAAGGATCTGCATTTCCAGATTGGACAACACACATCCCAAAGGCCTTAATGACAGATAGGAGCTTCATGGTGTGAGGTACTGCTGGACAGTGCACAGAACACAATCTCCTAACTCCTAACCCTCTAACTCTTGATTTGATGAAAAATGAAGAAACCATTTATTTTCATTAATTAAAGTCTGAATTAAATATCACAATTTGGACTTCAAATTGTTTATTTTACAAGCGTTTTAAATATTTGGATAATTCATTTCTAAAATGAACTACTGAATTGAAAAGGCTTGAGAACTCATGAACATGTGACCGTGTATGTGTGCGTGTGTGAGAGAGATGACACAGTACCTGACATCTCAAGTTTCAGTCAGAGAGGCGAAGCAAGGCGAGGCCAGAAGACACCAGACAGACAGAGTGAGAGACAGACAGAGTGAGAGACAGACAGAGTGAGAGACAGAGAGAGACAGTTAGACAGTTGGATGGACAGTCGGACGGACAGACAGACACTCTGCGGAAACTGAGGTTTTCTGGAATTATAAATTAACAACAGAAGCAGGTAAGTTTGAACCACCATCTGTTTACCACAACTGATAGTGTGTGTGTGTGTGTGTGTTAAGTCTTTGATGTTTGATGACATTGACATATGTCATGAACCCTGTGTCTACATGAGTGTGTGTAGATATTAAGACCTCTGTGTTCACTATGATGTGACGAGTTTTAATCCAGAGATTTCTGGTTTATGTCTCCACCGGTCTTGATCAAAAGGTCAGATATAGGTCTAAAATGGGTCCAGGTCTACATGACGACATAGTGTTAAAGCTCTTTGAGTGGTCAGAAGACTAGAAAAGCACAATACAAGTAAAGTGCATTTACTGTTTAGGTCTACAACTACAAGAATCTGAATCTAAAGAAACGGTAAATAAAACAATGAAATAAGAATCACAAATCATAAGTCTGAACTGACTTTAATTGTATCATTAAGGCAAGGCAAGTTTATTTGTACGGCACATTTCAACAACAAGGTAATTCAAAGTGCTTCACATAAAACCATTAAAAGCATCAAAACATAAGGCAAAAGAAAAGGAGATTTAAAAACAATTAAGAACATTCATTGAAACATTAAAAAGAGTCATTAAAACACTAAAAAGCAGTGTACGAAATAAAATACAGGACTAAAATGCAGGAAATTGATTAATATCCTTGAATATGGTTAAATTAAAGGCAGCAGCAAACCACCGTTCCACACTTCTGTAACGCACCTGAACGCACCGTGATCTTATATGTGTGTGTGTGTGTTTGTGTTGTACACCTGCTGTTAAACTGATACTCTCTCAAACTGATTAGGGTTAGGGTTAAACACAGAGCAGAGCGGAACAGGACGAGGAGCAACACAGGGAACATACCATAATCAGGGTTACAGGTGATTAGACATGTTGAGGCTTGAATCTACCCCACATAGAGAGTAGGCCTGAGCGCACGCGGTACTGAAGTCTTCAGCAGCGCCGCTTCTTAATAAATCTACCGAAACTGGTTTACAATTAAAAATAATTTAATCCTACTGAAGCTAATACAATTACACAATGAAGTACACTACTAACAGTATCGATAGATATATATTCTCTGCGCAGAGAGGCATTTTACCCATCATCCCAGCCGGGAACCACAGCTGTTCCCATCTTAGGAGGAGGACAAAGAGACCGAAAACCTCCCCAGTCCTCCCGCATACAGTTTGAAAATCCCCTCCCCTTTTGTCTATCTCAATTCCCATTGGCTAACTTCAACAGTCTCCTCCTCCTCGCAGGACCCTCGCACGGGTGGGATCTGTAATTGCTTGTCTCGAAATCTCTCTGTCCCTCTGCTATTCTAAATACATTCAATGACTGTCTTTTATGGCTTAACACGTCAATGATAAACATTCTATATAAAGACAAGGATTTGCAACTTTTGGCAAAAGCTTCACATAGATATGAAGGTGCTACAAATTCTACTAAGATACACTTCTAACTACTAATCCTAAAACACTTCTACAATTATGATTATTCTAATTATGTATTTCCAAAACACTTCTAATTATGACAAATTATGAATTCTTAATTATGAATCATTAAACACTTCTATTATAATTTCTTAAAACACACTTCTAAACTCAAATTTCCTACAGACACAGGTGGAGTCAATCAGGGGCGGGGCAAACAATCACACAGGCGGGAAAACATACAAAGGCAGGAAGTGAAGAGAACACAGGACACAAGCAGAAAAAACAACTAAACAAAACCCAAAAACGTGACACTCCCAAATCCTTTTCACACTGCCGGTGTTGCAGCGGAAGGCTAATATTTTATTCTATTAGATTACATCCAAGCAGCACATTAACGTAACAGAATACACAAATGTAATTATAATCACATCTAGTCGTGCCCTGGATGGCGCAGTGATATTGAATTATTTTCATTTACACATTCAAACAGTCTGTAATCTGGTCCTTCCTGTGGTTTATGGAACTTCTTTGTATTTGTCTAATATTATATTTTTGTCTTAGTTTGTGAACTATGCAGCTCTGCTGACTGTAGACTGTTTGTGATTGGTGCTACAAACACTTTTCATGTGAACGCACTTATAGCCAGGATTAGAAAACTGGGTTGATCCATCACCACCAGAAGCAGTCACTTGTTCAGCATATTATACGTATACATTGTAGTCTATTACATTGCCTATAAATAACAGGCAAAAAGCAAGATGTTGTTATTGCACACAAAATGACAAATTGTTGTGTCATTTATACAAATTACAGAGACCGGGCCGGCTTCTTATGAATGGAGCGCACTGCAGTGCTCAGGTGGTCGAGACCTAAGCACCTTTACAGAGGTGAAAGGGATCCTGGTTGGGTGGTGATCACCATGTTTTTAGCCTGTGTATGATATGTGAAGCAGAAAAACGCTACAATATCTAAAATGTGTGATAAAACAGGAAAACACAGTAAAATGGGCTTAAAACAGTAGTGGAAATTAAATCAGCAAGACAAGCGGCAGACAGTATAAAAACAGTTAAAAGTTTAAAGGTCTCACATACCTGAGCCACAGGTGAGACATAACTGTACATACCTTATGTACAGGCATGTACAGGGTACAGGTATGTCTTATGTCCACAGTTCCTTGTGACAGCACTAAGGCAAACCCACAAACGTGTAAGGATCACAAACTCTTTGATGACAGTTTATTTTCTGGAATAATCCAGTATCCAATGGAAAAATCCAATTGGCTTTTTGTCGAGAGAACCACTGCGCTGCTAATTTCTGGGTTGGCCTACAAAAATATGTCCTCCCTGCAGCACTCTATTATATCCATGTCACATCATGATTCATCCATCCTTAAGAATTGTCCTTCACACATTTCTTTGATCTCATGACATCTTCCACCGAGGTCAAGGAAAAGTGTTACCAAGAAACATGTCTTTTTTTGACTATACGGCCGCAGCCTCTGAGTCGAGGTGACATATTGGAAGACACTCAGTATTTATAGGCCAACTGACTGTGTTCAACAAGCTGATCAGATATTAACAACTGCTGCCACCAACAACTGCTGCAGTGATTTAGCTCAGTGTGGCTGTGATAAGGAAAACCGCTAACTGAGCAGGGTCACACTGAAAGGTTAACAGCCTGCAACACCAAATACCGTTTAGCTAGTCGGATGAGCAGCGCTTGCTTCAGTTTAGGATAATATGTATGCTATAAAAGGAGGCGGCAGGTCCTGAAAAGGAAAGCTTTAATATCAATGGATGATCCCACATATCTGGTAGCTAAAGTTAAATCTGCTGCAGAAGTATTGACAGATGCCTGACAGAGCAGCTACCTTTGTTAAGCTAACAAGCTAAGACCTATAGAAGCTAACAGGTTGAACTTTGAACTCGGAATTGAAGTGAAAGACATGCAACTTTGTTCCTGTTTTTCATTCAAATGATTGCATGTATACACAAACGGTTTAAATCTCCTTCCAAGGGACAGAGGAAGTCATCCAACTATTGAAATGAATGTGGATTTTTGTCTCAAAGGTACTAGTATCATATGAAGCTAGTAAACCTAAGGGTGTTGTGGCAAAATGACGAGAAGAGACGATCAACTGGAGTTGCAACCAGCGGGAATCGTTTTAATGCATATTCGTCAACATCAACGAGTTTGGCACATCGAAACAGATTCAAATATATTACTGTTCACAGATCACTTTTATAGTCAAAATTCACGCCCCTTTAGCTGCGTTCCACCAATCAAACCAGTCCGTTGAATCGAAAAACAAAGCACATCTGGTCTCTTCATTATGGTCATGTTCTTATGTTGTTCTGATCACTTGCCCTTTTGGCAGAACACAGCTCCATGTACGGAAATGTTTTGGTACACTTTAAGAAAAAATTAAGGAAATGTTTTGGTACACTTTAAGAGAGATTTATTACATTGTGTCTGGCCCTGATCACTTCTTAAGAATGTTGTTTTGTACCAGAATATGTGTTACATAACACGTTATATTAACTGTTTACTTGTGATATGAGGTTTTACATCTCAAATAATTCTGGATACTTTGACATAAAGAGGAACACTCGTGTTTACTGCAATCATGGAAATTAAGATCGTAACAACAGTTGGATTCACAAGTTATATGATGATTTTCTTCAACAAGGGATGGTACATGGTATTGGTCATGCTGGCTTGTCTAGAAGGGGGCTGAATAATGCTGAACAATGTAGTTTGGCTACATTTTGGCAAAGGGAAACTGGCATGGCGATTTTCAAAGAGGCCCCTTGACCTGAATGAAAAAGATTTATATGGGTACCCACGAGTCTCTGATTTACAAAGATGCCCATTTTATGCTAATCCCATGCAGCTTTTTTGCATGCAATATATATTAGTTATTTTTGCCTATTCTAAAAATGTGTATTTGAATATTTCTGAATACTGGTCTCCCTAAAAGTCTAGGAATTGCATAAATTGGGTATGGCCCAATCCCAATCTCTACACTCACAGACTCAAACACTCGACGACTAGACAGTGAGACAGAACTAAACCCTCAAGGACTTTGTGGGATCGTGCCTCAAAGGCTGTGAGGGTTTTCCCAGAACTGATTGAGTCTCTCGCAGAGATTTTAAACCCTTTATGAACACTTTCTTGAAGACCGCATGTCACGGGGTGGTGTGGTGGACCCAAATACAGACATGACCAGATTGCAGAGTGAAAACAGGTTTTAATGAACGTGAACACAAAGGGAAACTTAACAGAAAATCCAAGGACGTGAGGGTGAAAATCAGGCAGGGCGAGGCAGGGCAGGCAGACTGGGGAACCGGGAGGATGGACCAAACTGCAGGCAGAGGGAGACAAGGTGAGAATAACGGCAACAGAACTCAGCATGCAAAAACACTGCGCGACCGAGAACAAACTGGATACCGAGCAGGTTGAAACGACAATGATCTGGCAGCGAGTGGATGAGAAATCGGGGTAGATATACTGCTGGGAGATGAGTGGATTGAAGGCAGCTGGGAGGACTGGGCAGGTGAGTAGAATGTGAGTGCAATCAGGAGGGAGTCGGGAGGAGACCAGGGCGGAGCCACACAGACACAGAGACACAGAAAGCAAAGCCTAATCATGACACCGCATTCACACGGGGGTTACCAGTGGAAGCCGGAAACGTAAATAAAAAGGTAAAGAATGGGGCACATGAGTGCGTGAGACTTTCATTACACAGCTGGTTTATTCATCAACCATTTCATTTTGTTATTGAAGCTGTTTTGACTTGAAATAAAGAACCTGGAAGATGATGAAATCAGGGAGTAAAAAATATAAAATAAATACCCACATAACATAACATGCTTTTACGTTGTCATGGTAACGTGATATATCGCAGCAAAGTGCTGTCCCATTCATATTTACACCATTTCAAGCCCAAAAACCTTAGATACCAAATCACAGCACGATTGTTCTATGGTTCTCCTCAAGGTCTTGTAATCTTAATGTGGTATTTTGGAGGGATTTTTTATAATTTTGTTGAATTCTTAAGTTGCAAGAAGTTGTGAAATTTAGCACCAAATCTGTGTAACAAATGGTATCAAGGGTTAGGGTTCTTGAGATAGTGTGGCAAACCAGGAGAAGCCGAGCAGATCCAGCACAGGGGGGCGGATCTCCAAGCTCAGATTGGAGGAGGTGATGGAGGGAGTCTTCTATCCAATTCAGGTATATCATATAGATATATATATATATATATATATAACAGGTATATTAGGTTTATCCAGTTCAGGTGCTGCAGCCACCAGAAACGAGGCATTGGTCACACCTGCAGCCCATCAGGTGATTAGAGTGAGCACATGTTCACAGAGCTGAGAAGCAGCAGCGGCAGACAGACTGAGCTGAAGACCAGGAGGATCTCCTTAACCACTAGAGACAAGCTGCATGAAACAGGAGGTAATCCAGCAGACTCACCGCTCTCCTCTGCTCGTCCCACACAGGTCCCCCGGGTTGCCACATTATATAGAGCAAAACTATGGCCATGATATCCTCCCAGCATAACGTTGTTGTCTTGAAGCTGTTTGCCCTCCCCACCAACGACCTGCAGATCTTAAGGGGGGAGAGTCCTCCCTGCTTCTTCCTAAAGTCCTCTATCAGCTCCGTAGTCTTGCTGACTTCAGGAGTAGGTTGTTATTCTGACACCAGCCGATCACGTCTTCTACTTCCTTCAGGTCGGCCTTTTCATTGTGTGCAGGTCCACCACAACTATGTCATCAGTAAAGTTGATGGTGTAGGAGTTGGCTACCCAATCGTGTGTACTGGGTGTAAAGCAGGGGCTTAAATCGCAGCTCTTGGGTGATTTGTTGTTAAAGTTGAGAGTGGAAGAAGTGTGTCTTCCCGCCTTCACCACCTGGGACCTGAAGTCAAGGATTCACATGAGGGGGTTCAAAGTTCATCTGACTGCTGTACCCAATAAATACATTTCTGTCAGAAGAGGTTTTGAAAATAAAAAATAGCACTTTCCTTCAGTTCAACCTGTAATGTTTGAATTTGCTTTAATCAGGATATTTTTAAATGGAACTGAATGAAGCTGCTGCAGAGACTCAGAGATCACTCTCTCACTCTCTCTCACACACACAACCACACACCTACACAGATGTAATTGCAGCACATTTGGAGGTTTTAGAGTTACAAGTTGGCATCTGAATCGCAATGTGATCCTCAAAAGACACACACACAGCAAACACACACGTTAACACACACACAACCTTGTACTCCTATCTTTGTGAGGACACTCATGGACCCTAAACCACATATCTTCAGAACATTCTGTCACTAAAATTTAGGGCTGGGTCTGAATATTTGACTCCTTGGTTATTCGTTCGTTGAGTTGGCATTCTGTTTTGAGTTTTGGGATTCTGCTGTTCGTTGTGGTTTTTTTAACCCCCTGGGATTACCAACACTCCAAACCTTCTATAAAATGCTTCATATTGAATAGCAAATACAAATGGACAAACAACAATAATTTAGAATAAGAGAATTCTTTAACATGATTGCCTTCATTTAAACCCCAAAACACGTGTTGCAGCACTATGTTTAGGATGTTACATAAAGTAAGGATCACGAAAAATATATTTAAAAAGCGCAAAACCTACAACTTCATTTCAAATGGAAGGAAGAGTTTATTTTCTCTGTCCATCGACAGACCATCCACCCCTCCATTCCTCCATCCATCCAGTATCTTATGTTGGAACAGGAGGGGTATTATGAGGGTATTCCAGACCTCTTCCTGGGGAACCCTGAGGCTTTCCCAGAAGAGAGTCCTGATCAGAAACCCCTCAGCTGTCCCATTTCGACGTGAAGGAGCAGCTGCTCTTCTCTGAGCTACCTCAACAAGCCTATCTTCAAAGAGCACAGACACAAATCTGGGGTCTCCAAACTGGACAATCGGCTTCCTCCAGATGCGCCTTGAGATCCTGTCCTTTAAAATCACAAACAAAATGGTCCCAAGGGAGGTTAACACCCACTGGAATCATGTTTGACTTTGTGCCGGGTAGTTGGACATATCTTTCACTTTGGTTATACAAAGACTGGATGGCTCGAAAGCACTTCACTACTGTGTTCCTACAGTACCTGTGGGGCAAAGAATACTCCGGGGACACGGTCATAAGATTTCTACAAGTCCACAAAACATGTAGACTGGATGGGCAAAATCCAATGACCCTCAACTGCTCTGCAAGAGTACAGATCTGGTCCACTGTTCCATTGGCATTACTGTTTGACATTTGGATGGAGCCTCTTTTCTCATAACTTATAATTAACTTTTTCCTGGGAGGGAAAGTAGTGTAATACTCCGATAGTTAGAGCTCCCTCTCCCTTTCCCCTTTTTAAAAATGGAAACTTCCACCCCGGGCTAACCCGGTCCCTGACCTTAACGCGACACAGAAAATGTGTGTTAACCAAGATGGCTACAATGTCTAGAGCCTTCAGAATCTCAGAGAGAATCTCATCAATCTCAGACGCTTTTGGACCAACTCAGCAAACTCTGCCAGAGATATGGGCTCTTTCTAAAGTTCTCACCTCTGTCACTGAGAACATGTAGGTTCAGGAGTTCAAAGTGCTCTTTCCAAAGCTCTAAAATATCCCCAGTACGGGTCTGCAGTTCTCCTCCCCTCCTGAACACAGTCTGATGCAAACCCTGCTCTCTAGTTCTGAGATGTCTAACGATTTGCCAGAAGCCAGCAGTAAGTCTGACTCCATCATCTCAGCCATTCCTTCCACCGTAACCACAAACCTTAGCTGGGGGTTCTAGAGTAACAAGGCTACAGTCCCTCTCCAGGAGTTTGAAGGTAAGACCAATTATATCTATAACTATTGATTCTTAACGCATCTTGGAAGCCATTTTTTTTACTGATTTATTCATTTAACATTCGAAAGTAGAGATAAGTAGCCAACAAGTGTACTAATAAAACGTTTTTTCAATGATTAACAGAATCAAAATAAAAAAATGTTAAACCCATGGGAGCATTTTTTTCACATACATATATGTGTGTATATATATATTAGTGCTGGGCAAGTTAACACGTTATCGCGTTAACGCATTCATTAATTAACACCGAAAATTATTTTATCGCGCGTTGACGCAGTTTATTTTTTATTATTAAGCGGACATTTTTAACACAAGAACCGGCCGGCAGCGAGCGGTGAACAGCTGTTTGTGTGGCGTCTCTTCCTGTTTCCTTCACCTACATTCCCCTCCATGTACAGCTTCTTATCACCCTCTATGTACCAACGTACATTTATAACAAATACCACACATATTACGGTAATCAGCGTTGCACATGTGTCTGACCTAAATACCAAAAAAAGCCAAAAAGCAATGGTTCATTTAAATTATTATTTTTAGAGTTTTTAAAGTGTTTTGTTTGTAATATGTATAATAAGCATCATTTAGTTATCACTACTGAGACAAACATAAAAACATGACGTAGATAGGTTTGCAGTTTTCAAGAAGTATATTTAAATATCATCTCTTATACACATGAAGATAAAGTTATGAACACCGGCTGAATATCTATGATCAGAATCATTATAACTGCTACTGTGTAAAGGGAATACTGCTGCTAACAATAACCTGATGTGTTTAAACCAAATGTTATTGACCTTTTGTTCATATAGCAGTACTTTCACAATAAAAGTGCTCAATACACTACTTTTGAAATCATTGTTGAATTTTTGTGCATAACAATGAGATTAATCGCAAAAAAATCATGTGATTAATCGCGATTAAAATTGTTGATCGTTGCCCAGTGTAACAGAGTTAATGATTCCACTTGCCATCACTGGCCATTGGTTGCTAGTATTACTATATTATTTAAGTTATTGCTAATCCTTATCATTTTCATATTATTTCCTTGTTTAAATATCATTTACAACGTATCATTAGTTCCCCATGGAGACAAGTGGGTTGTGTGTAACAGCGCCCTCTGCTGGCTGCTTGCAGACTCTAGTGGTGCGCCCAGCTTTCATGAACTAGTCTGAAGCAAGCTGTTTTCATGTGTTCCGGAGCTTGTGACCACAACGTTGTCTATGAGAGTCACTGAAGCTGTTCTGTCTTTTACCAGCTATATTCTGTCCGATGAATAAACGTCTGGTTGGAGCCATCAAAAGATATCGTGTCCTGAATTAAACACAACGCAACGGAGAGTACACAACTGCTACAATGGTGCCGTGACCCGGATTTTACTACTTATCTCTACTTTCGAATGTTAAATGAATAAATGCCGTGACTGCGGCTCCTCAGAAATTGGGAAAAACTCACCATGAACACAGGTGTCCTGTATCGTGTTTCCAAAGACGCTGTTACAAAGAGAAAAACCTATCAATATGTTGTGCCCTCTGCGCTGAAGGAGAAGGTTCTCAAAGGTGTACATGATGAGGCAGGTCACCAATGTCAGAGACGAACATTCTATCTGACGAGGCAAAGGTTCTACTGGCAAGGAATGGAGAAAGACGTGGTACAGTATGTGCGATGCTGTCGCCGCTGTGTGTTCAGCAAGTCTCCCGAGCCTGAGGCCAGAGCACCGCTTGAGAGTGTTACAACTTCCAGACCCCTTGAGCTGGTGTGTGTGGACTTTTGGTCAGCTGAAGACTCTTCCAACAAGTCCCTTGATGTGCTTGTGGTTACTGACCATTTCACTAAGCTGGCCCAAGCCTACCTCTGTCCCAATCAGTCAGCTAAGGTTGTCGCTCAACAACTCTGGAACAACTTCTTCTGTGTGTACGGTTTTCCTGAACGTGTACACTCTGATCAAGGAGCTAACTTTGAGAGCAGTCTGATTGAGGAGATGCTCCTAGTTGCTGGTGTTGAAAAATCTCATACAACACCTTACCACCCCATGGGCAACGGAGCTGTTGAGAGGTTCAATCGCACGCTTGGAAATATGATCAGAGCACGACCACCAAAGGCCAAGCACCGATGGCCCCAGCAGCTGAAATCTCTCACCTTCTCCTACAACTCAACAGTGCATGAGACCACAGGCTTTGCCCCATTCCAACTGATGTTTGGCAGGACCCCTAGGCTGCCTGTTGACTTGATGTTTGACTCTGTCCTTTTGGATGATCAGGTGGTGGATTATGATGCCTATGTGCAGTGTCTCCAGCGGGATTTGGCAGAGGCTATGAGGGTTGATCAGTCCTCCACCACAAAGCAGCAGCAGAGGCAGACTGACCTTTACAACAGGAAGCTTAAAGGTGCCCCTGTGGATGTTGGCGACAGAGTCCTGTTAGCTAACAAAGGCGAACGAGGAAGGAGGAAACCAGCTGATCGTTGGGAGAGACACCTCTACACTGTTGTGGCAAAACAAGAGAACACGCATACCTTTAGGATCAGGAACTGTGCCACAGGCCAGGAGAAAGTGGTCCACAGGAATCTTATCATGCCTGTGAACTTCCTGCCTCTGCCGACTGAGTCTGAAGATGGTGGTTCTTGTGGTAGTGATCTGGCCACTGGGGCTCCCTTCAGGGTGATGATGTGGACTCTGTTGCACTGCCTTCCTGTGCACCTGAGGACAGGACTGTGTCATGGGTCTCCACACTTCCAGCCTCCACTGGTGATCAGCTGATTGCTTCCGTGGATGTTCCTGCTGTTGAGGACTTGCAAGAGACTGATGAGAGACCAGGCCAAACTGGTTCTTGTGACCTGCCTGTTGACATAGACTGTCCTGCTGACTTGACTGACTCTCGACCTGTTACTTCTGTGCCTTCGCTTGACATGCAGCCTTCTGACGTCAGTTCTCTTGTCGGATCGGGTGCAGAGTGTACTCGACCTGACACTGCTTGTAGTGAGGAGACACTAGGAGTAGGAACTAGGTGTGGCAGGGCTGTTAGACCTGTTTTGAGGCTTATTCAGCAAATGCACCAGAAGGTTCTTGCAGGGTTATAGTGTTTTCTGTTCTGAGGTTTAATGTACTCTGTGGAGATGTCATTTTCAACGCCTCTTTTGAACTGTGGGGTTATTTTGTTTTGTTGTATTTGATTTTTTTTTTCTCCTGAAGATATGAGAACCTGTGAGACCACTAGTAGTGTGTAACTCTGGATAGGTTGTGATTGTACTGTAATTACTGTATTTATTGTGTGATATCTAGTGACTTTAACATGTAGATCGGCATGTTTTCCTATGAGTGTTGAAAGGACTTGCTACCCTTTCCCATTCTAATTCTTCGGGAATAGTCATTGACTGGACTACTTGGTATCCATATTCTGAACAGTACTCTACATAATTTTTCAAGTTGTTTTTAAATAGTCAATCTTACCTGGTATGTTCCTGTTTGGTGGTATTCTCATGGCACTGGTCAAGCATTTTTGTTGAGTTTCTTTTAATTAATTGTATTTTTGTTTTGGTTGGATGAGCAAGTGGAGATCAGTAGGGGGGAATGTAACAGAGTTAATGATTCCACTTGCCATCACTGGCCATTGGTTGCTAGTATTACTATATTATTTAAGTTATTGCTAATCCTTATCATTTTCATATTATTTCCTTGTTTAAATACCATTTACAACGTATCATTAGTTCCCCATGGAGACAAGTGGGTTGTGTGTAACAGCGCCCTCTGCTGGCTGCTTGCAGACTCTAGTGGTGCGCCCAGCTTTCATGAACTAGTCTGAAGCAAGCTGTTTTCATGTGTTCCGGAGCTTGTGACCACAACGTTGTCGATGAGAGTCACTGAAGCTGTTCTGTCTTTTACCAGCTATATTCTGTCCGATGAATAAACATCTGGTTGGAGCCATCAAAAGATATCGTGTCCTGAATTAAACACAACGCAACGGAGAGTACACAACTGCTACACCAGCATTAATATATATATTATACGCATTCCCTTTTTCCATATTTGATGGATAGTGAGCTGTTTATGGTCCATACATACTGAAATAATTTGAACTTCATGAAGGACACTCATACACACATACTTACACACACACACACACACAAAAGTACACGGTGTTAATATGGACTCTCTCACACACACATCGTTTTATTTTAGCGTGGAGAGCTAACAGAGAGAGGAAATGCCTGGCGTCTCTGACTGCGTCCAACAACATTCTGCAGTCTACAGTTGCACATATACACACCCCAACACGCAATTGCACACACACACACACACACTCACACACACAGACACACACAGTGTGCGCATAAAACCAGAATGACTTTTCTCTATCAGTGTGACACAGCGTCACACTGCTCGAACAACACTGATAACAGCTGTTTGTGTATGTGTGTTTGTGTGTGTGTGTGTGTGTGTGATTATGTCTGTGTGTGTGTGTGTGTGGCAGGCAGACAGCATCGCCTCTGACTCTAAGAGAAAAGAAGACTGCGATCATTTTCATCCCGGTTACTCCAGGATAGATGACAGGTTTAGCCTAGCTTAGCACAAAGGCTGGGAGCAGAGGGAGACTGTTAGCCTAGCTTAGCACAAAGGCTCGGATCAGAGGTTAACTGTTAGCTTAGCTTAGCACAAAGGCTGGGAGCAGAGGTTAACTGTAAGCTTCACTTAGCACAAAGGCTGGGAGCAGAGGGAAACTGTTAGCCTAGCTTAGCACAAAGGCTGGGATCAGAGGTAAACTATTAGCCTAGCTTAGCACAAAGGCTGGGAGCAGAGGGAAACTGTTAGCCTAGCTTAGCACAAAGGCTGGGAGCAGAGGGAAACTATTAGCCTAGCTTAGCACAAAGGCTGGGAGCAGAGGTAAACTATTAGCCTAGCTTAGCACAAAGGCTGAGAGCAGAGGTAAACTATTAGCCTAGCTAAGAGGAACTCTGACTGACAGACTGACTAGATTTCAGCAGAAAACAGGAAACAGAAGCTTTCAAACGAATACTCAGCTGATCGTCAGATTAAGAACAGGCCTAATGAGACTAATGAGGAAGGAAATATTTTAAAAAACTTTGTTATAGTGGATAAATCATTAAAAGACCTACACTGGTTAACACATGTTTGTCATTACATGTATAAGCAGTTATTAAACCAGCCAACATGAGAAATAAAATGCGTATCAAAGTATGACCTGAATGTTGTGCAGTAGTAAACTCGTACCTGTCAGTTTTAAATTTGTACGCTGATTACTATTTGTATTAATTCTAATTTTCTCTGGAGCCATCTTGTGGTGAAAAACAACTCTGTGACATTAATGCAGTTTGTCTCAGACTCTGTGTGGCGCCTGTTATCACAAAGACAAGAGGCTGAATGACATGTGAGTGATGGACACACACACACACCTCCAGTTGAAAGCAGTGAACAAACCAACAGCTACTGGACACAGTAAGACTCATGTTTTCTAACATAATTAATGGTTCTCTAGCTGCATATTTAGTCAGTTGTATCTTCACAAATGTTGTATTTATATAAGATCTTCATCTGGCTCGTGAGTCTCATGCATTTATTTTGGTCATTAATAGTTTTACACTCTTAACTTCATACAAACTACTGTCGATGTTTGTCATCATGCTCATAATCACAGAAAGCGCTGCGGTACTTGCTCTGCTAACGTTAGCCACATCCAGCTAACGTTATCCAAAGTGTTAGCTAGCTTTGTTTTAGCTACCAATGTCAAACCATTTATTCATATAAAAACCTGTCTCTAATCAGTGCGACATACGAGAGCAACAGTTGTAGCTTAGTGCCATGGTTAATTGAATCTGAGGACTTTATCAGACCAAAGATGAGACAAGTATTTCATAGGAGAGACCTTCATTTACTGGCTGTAGCCACTAAAGCCCCAGTGTCAGGGGTCACAGTGGGCTGCTCGGTCGGACCTGTGTACCAGAAAGGTTTCTGATCGCCCAGTGAGACCCCCCTGCGAGGTTCAGGGGAAAGAAAGCTCTTCTCCATCTAAGTGATGGAAGAAGACCAGAAGCTGTGTGAAGTGTTCAAGGTGTGATTCTTGTCAGTTGAGATTGTGAGTGTGTGTGATGCTGGTGAGTTTGTTTTGTTGGAGATTACAGGGGAACAACACAGTAGATAATGATATGGTGATGCTGTGATGATGCTGTGGTGATGCTAACCCTATAACAAGAACAGGAGGGGGAGCACAACAGAAAGTGTTTTCAGTGTCCCGATGATCTTTTCTGGATGTCAGTGATGTGTTGATAGAAACTGAGTTCATTGTCTATGATGAGGCCAAGATATTTTAAGCTGTGGATGGAGGTGTTGGCTGTGTTCTTTTGTCTTGTCCATGAAGTCAAGTGAGAAATGCAGTGTCAGTATTTGAAGTATGTGTGTGTGTGTGTGGGGAGGGGGTGGGGCTGAGGACACGGCGTTGATGATGATGGTGATGATGATGGTGATGGTGGTGATGTTGATGTTGATGATAGTGGTGATGGTGGTGATGATGATGGTGATGATGCTGGTGATGTTGATGTTGATGATAGTGGTGATGATGGTGTTGATATTGATGATAGTGATGATGATGATGATGGTGATGGTGGTGATGTTGATGATAGTGGTGATGATGGTGATGATGATGATGGTGATGATGATGGTGAACTTTCTTGATCATTTGATGTCGTTGGATTGAAAGCAGAGCTGAAGTCAACAAGAAGAGCAGAAGCGAAGTAGCCTGGTAATTCCAGATGTTGGATGAATGTGGAGGAGTCATGTCCCAGCATGTGGTCTGACTGCTGGATGGATGGTGTTCATTGGGCTTTGAGCGATTGGTGATCAGATTTTATATCAATGATTGAATAGCTGATCTTGTTCGCTTTCAAAGACATTATCACCCAAAAAAAGTACTATAAGCTCCTTAAGATATGATAGTGCTCTCTAGTAGGGTAATATGGTACTATAAGCTCCTTAAGATATGATGGTGCTCTCTAGTAGGGTAATATGGTACTATAAGCTCCTTAAGATATGATGGTGCTCTCTAGTAGGGTAATATGGTACTATAAGCTCCTTAAGATATGATGGTGCTCTCTAGTAGGATAATATGGTACTATAAGCTCCTTAAGATAATGATGGTGCTCTCTAGTAGGATAATATGGTACTATAAGCTCCTTAAGATATGATGGTGCTCTCTAGTAGGATAATATGGTACTATAAGCTCCTTAAGATATGATGGTGCTCTCTAGTAGGATAATATGGTACTATAAGCTCCTTAAGATATGATGGTGCTCTCTAGTAGGATAATATGGTACTGTAAGCTCCTTAAGATATGATGGTGCGCTCTAGTAGGGTAATATGGTACTATAAGCTCCTTAAGATATGATGGTGCTCTCTGGTAGGATAATATGGTACTATAAGCTCCTTAAGATATGATGGTGCTCTCTAGTAGGATACTATCAGTGGCGGGCCGTCAGGGCCTGCAAGGCCTTCTCTGCTGGCCTAAACAGAATCACAAAGCTATATCTGTTTTATAATTTAATAATTTTTCTTAAATACACTACATGTATTATAATTTATAAACATATTTTTCCCATTATCTTATTTTCTCATTGCACAGCTACTGTCTTCCTCAGTTGCTCTGCTTCCAGTGCAGCTTGTCTTAAGTAGAGCTTTTATCCAATCAGATTTCACCTCTGTGTCTCTAGGTAAGAACAGAGGCCAGAGGCCTGCACACTCTCACCTGCAGCCAGTGCAGATTAAAGTAAATGGGGACGATATTGTTGATTGTCATAGTGTTCAACCGATGAGATCTTTAGTTTGACATGTTGGGCGTATTCTTTGACGTATCAGAGCCTGCGCGCCGGCCTATAATGACGTCAGCATTACATGCCGCTCAGTGTCCCTGTGTAGCTCTGCCACGAGGTGCAGAGTGTGCTGTGATTGGTCAGTGAGCGAGCACGTGACTATCGTGAAATGAAATTTAACAGCCAGCAGAGGCTGATGGGTAGTGAATCACATCTTGTGATGCAGCTCAGCCAATCAAATATGGGCATTCTGACTGAGTGAGATGCACCATGACACAGGGGGCTGAGACGAGGAAAGACATTGCAGAGCAGTACGTTCAATGTTCAAGTTGTGAAAGTAAAATCCTATGATAATCTCTTTGGGTCGCGGCTAGTCATTAAGGAATGACGGTGGATCCCACAGCCAGACCAGCTGAGAACATTATATTTACCTGAATTTAGGCTTTTGCATTTACTAAATGCTCTAGCATTATTCAAACGACTCGTACTGAACGGTTTAGTACGAAGACGTACATAGTTACAGCCTTAAAAGTGAATAATAGCTGTGGCGCCATAATGTGGTTATAAGGTGGTATTTCAGCTGCAGGACAGCAGTGAAGGCCCAGGTATAAAATGCACGGCCCGCCACTGGATATTATGGTACTATAAGCTCCGATATGATGGTGCTCTCTAGTTGGATAATATACTATAAACTGCTTAAGTTATGATGGTGCTCTCTAGTAGGATAATATGGTACTATAAGCTCCTGAAGATATGATGGTGCTCTCTAGTAGAGTAATATGGTACGATAAACTTCTTAAGATCTCTCGTCTTTCAGTCTTTTATTTCCTCCAACACTGCAATCAGATTTGAACAGTATATGTATTTGGTTTTTCATTTATTTGGAGCAGAATGTAATATTTTCCATTCTGTTATGAATGTAAATTGAGTGAAGTTTAAAAGATTACTGTATTCTGGTCAAAGTAATGAAACTGATGCTGCTCTGTGGAGACGTGGAGTCAGTGTGGGACAGCTGTAAAACCTCTACCGTGTGTTTGTGTGTGTGTGTTGCTGTATTTAGCTGCCTGAAGCCTAATATTTGTGGGAACCAGCAGAGTCACTGAGCTGATAGCCGATCTGACTGACAGACAGACAGACAGACAGGTGAACTCTATGTTATCTGAGGGTAATGAACAGTGAGAATGCAGATAATCTGTTTTGTAGTGAAAATATTCATTTTGATGAAGACAGTTAGATAAACAACTGTCTGTTTGGTTTTCAGGAGGATTTTTTACCCAAATGATTTTTAAACATTTTATTAACTCAAATGATTTAAAATGAGCAGGAAGCTTCAGTTTCCTTTTGTCTTCCTCTTTGTCCTTAAAGTAATCAAAAACATTTTAAAATGATTTGGTCAAACATGTCGTCTGTCTTCGTTCTGGATCTGAGAAGGTAACTACTTCTTATTTGTGATATAATTACTATGAAATACGACACCACCAACGATAGCTGTGACAGATGACCAGTAGATCCTTCAGAAGATCGGAGGTTCAAATCACGGCTCCTCCAGTCTATGTCGATGTGTCCTTCAGCAAGACACTTAACCCGCAGTAGCTCCTGCAGTAGCTCCTGTGTGCCATCAGGGTGGTAATGGGTGTGAATGGGTGTGAATGAGTGGTGTTAGAGCACGTTACATTTACCATTTCTATGAGTTTGTTTTGAGCAACAACTCTTTCTGTGTTTTTACAGTTTAGACTTTCACTTTTCATGTTAGTCAGTCGTGTACAGAAGTGAATCTCTTCCAGTTACTACAATCCCAGAAGAGTTTGTTTAGCTCCGTGACACATTTCACACTTACAGTAAGTCTCCAGGAAATGAATGGAAGTCTATGCAATGTCCCCAACAGTTCCCTCAGTAAACGTGTGTGTGTGTGTGTGTGTGTGTGTGTGTGTTTTGGAATGAGCTGGGTCATCGTAGCGACTGCAACTTTACACCAGAGGGTCAAACTGATGACTCGCAACAGCTGCTGCTGCCATGGCAACGCAAGGGTGGGGTCAACCCTGGCAACGATGAAGACACCAGAGACTGTGTGTGTGTGTGTGTGTGTGTGTGTATGTGTGTTTGTGTTTATTTCTTGGAGCAGCTGTGTGTCTGGCTATCAAACTGACTGTAGATCCCTAACCCTTTTTTAAATTTTTTTTATAATTTTATTAAAAATGAATCATTGTTATGGCAAAGTTCAATAATGAATTCAAAAGTAGTGTATTGTGCACTTTTATTTGAAAGTACTGCTATATCAACAAAGGTCAATGACATTGTGTGTAAAACACTTTAAACACATCAGGTTGTTGTTAGCAGCAGTGTTCTCTTCACACAGCAGCAGTTCTATCTCTTCTATATCTGTGCTGTGTGTGACTGTGTGTGAAACGTTCCACTGCTGTGCAACAGGAACAACATGTTTCACACGTTCATCTACATGTGTGTGTTGAGTCTTCATCACAGTCAGAGCATGTGATGCAGCTCTACTCTTCATCACTATGATGCAGCTCTACTCTTCATCACTATGATGCTGCTCTACTCTTCATCACTATGATGCAGCTCTACTCTTCATCACTATGATGCTGTAACTCAGAGGTGATGAAGGTGACCCAGCTCTACTCTTCATCACTATGATGCTGTAACTCAGAGGTGATGAAGGTGACCCAGCTCTACTCTTCGTCACTATGATGCTGTAACTCAGAGGTGATGAAGGTGACCCAGCTCTACTCTTCATCACTATGATGCTGTGACTCAGAGGTGATGAAGGTGACCCAGTGATGTCCAGTAGTCTCCAGTGAGAGCAGCAGCTGCTGCTCGTTGTAACGCGTCGCTTTAGTCGTCCTCTCCTTTAACACAACTCGTGTGTTCTTCTGGTGACGGTGCATCTTGAGGCTCATACGTGACGTCATTCGTTGAGATCCTAAAGCTGCGTTCACACCAAACGAGACGTGAACGCAGCTTGAGAACGTTCCTCAGACCGACATCTTCCACAACACTAACCTGCAGTTTGTCTCCACTTGTCTGTAGCATCTGTTAGCTTGTGTTGCTTTAGTTTATCTAAACTCCTCCCACACGCTGCACCAACGCAGTCTGAAGACTTCCTCCACCGCTGCCAGTGAGCAACGCACTTTACAAATAATTTAAAAAAGAAAATGCCTTAACACGCGATAAAATAATTGTCGCCGTTAATTAATTAATGTGTTAACGCGATAATAACGGGTTAACTAGCCCAGCACTAATTCTGATAACCCTGTACTACAGACAGACAGCTAGTAACAAGCTGAAATGACCTGAGACAAACTAAGAGCAGCAGATGTTCGAGGTTCCACTAATGAACATCAGCAGAACAAGATGAAACCATCACAAATACTAATGATGGTTATGTCATTATCTTCATCATCACCATCATCATGATTTTATCAAAACCACAGATTACAAAAGACTTTACAAATAATGATAAAAGACGAAATCTAATTCACACTTGATGAAGATAAAAACAAAGTGAACCATCTGGAAGCAGGACTTTGACTTTGACCCCCACCCCCGTGTTGTGTGTCCTCGATGTCTCGATGATGACCCTCCATCTTGTGACCCTGAAATCTATCTCAGTCCTCCATCTTGAAGTCCGTTCCGATTCCTGCAAAGCATCTGGAGGAGCAAGGGGCTATAAGAGGAAACACCGGCGTCTCCTTTGTGGAAGAGCTATAAGAGGAAACAGGAAAACACTGGTGTCTCCTTTGTGGAAGAGCTATAAGAGGAACCAGGAAACACTGGTGTCTCCTTTGTGGAAGAGCTATAAGACGAAACAGGAAACACTGAATCAGAATCAGAAACCGTTTATTGCCATTGTATGTTGAACATACAAGGAATTTGACATGACGGGAGGTGCGTAACATTTAACAACAATCAACAACGAGCAACAATGCAAAGTAGAAAAAATTAAATTTACAGAAAATATAAGATCAAGTAAAATATAAATAAAGTGAAATATAAGATAAAGTGAAATATAAAATAAAGTGAAGTCGAGTGCACAAGCGGACAGGTAACAGGACTATAGACCAGTGAGATGTAAGTGTAGTGTGAAAGTGTCGAGTGTGATAGAAGGGATGTGCGGGGGAGTGACCGGTGGGAAATTGTCCTGGGGATGACAGAGTTAGTGGGGGTCCCGGGCTCTGTTAATGAGCCCGACTGCCGACGGGAAGAAACTGTTCATGTGTCGTGAGGTCTTGGTCCTGATGGACCTCAGCCTCCTACCAGATGGAAGGGGCACAAACAGTTTATGTCCAGGGTGAGAGGGGTCGGCTACAATCCTTCTTGCTCGCTTCAGGGTTCTTAAAGTGAACAAGTCCTGGAGGGACGGCAGATTGCAGCCAATCACCTTCTCGGCAGAGCGAATGATGCGCTGCAGCCTGCCCTTGTCCTTGGCTGTGGCTGCAGCGTACCAGACCGTGATGGAGGAGCAGAGGATGGACTCGATGATGGCTCTGTAGAAATGCACCAACATCTGTTGGCTCTGTAGGCGAACTGCAGGGGGTCCAGGAGTGGGTCGGTGAGGGTTTTTAGGTGGGACAGGACAAGGCGCTCAAAAGACTTCATGACCACAGAGGTCAGGGCGACGGGCCTGTAGTCATTAAGTCCTGTGATCCTTGGTTTTTTAGGGACAGGGATGATGGTGGAGACCTTGAAGCATGCTGGTACGTGGCATGTCTCCAGGGAGGTGTTGAAAATGTCTGTAAACACCGGAGACAGCTGGTCAGCACAATACTTCAGGGTGGAGGGGGAGATCAAGTCTGGACCGGCTGCTTTGCGGGGATTCTGTTTTTTAAAGAGCCTGTTTACATCTCTCTCCTGAATAGAGAGAGTCGTCACTGGGGGTGGGGGGGGCGCTGGAATGGGTGGTACAGAGGCATGGGCCCCTGCTGAGCTGGGGGAGGGGGGGCTGGTGGACTGGTGATGGTTGATGGGGCTGTGGGGGATGGAGTCAGGACTGTCCCATTGTCTTTCAAAGCGGCAGTAGTGCTCACTCAGCTCGTCTGCCAGGCGGAGGTCGTTCATGGAGTGGGGGCGTTTTGGGCTTGTAGTTGGTGATCTGTCTGAGACCTCTCCAGACAGAAGCAGAGTCGTTGGCTGAGAGCTGATGTTGGAGTTTCTCAGAGTACAGTCGTTTAGCATCTCTCACTGCCTTGCTAAACCTGTATTTCGACTCTTTGTACAAGTCCTTGTCCCCACTCTTAAAGGCCTGATCTTTTTGCAGCCTTATGCTGCGTTCACACCGGTCGCGTTGATTTTTTGACGCACGTCGAGATTACATACAAAGTCTATGCACAGACGCGATGAGACTGGCGCGCCGTGATTTTGCGATGGCGCGGCGCGTTGGACGCGTTTTTGCGTTGGACGCCGCAAAATCGCCAACACGCGAGTTGAAATTTTTCAACTTCTGCGAAATAATCGCGTGACGCTGTGGCGCGATAGCCTATCAGCGTTGAGTTGCTCCCCCTGTCATCACTGACTTCCTGCCGTTGTTGAATCAGGAAATAAATCCTGTAGCCGTCTGTGTTCACCCAGAGCTCTACGATACCTCATATCAACAGAGACCGGACCAAACTATGTGTATACATGTGTGTGTGTAAACCATACGGTACAAACAATGAATAGACGCTGCCGTATTTACGTCTACATGACGTTATTGAGTGCTGGTGGAGCTGCTACGATGTTAGCATAGCCTAGCACCGATCCATCAGAGCTCCATTGAGAAGACAAGTAGCCTACAAATCGGTATCATTACGTAGTTATTTCGGAGTCCCTTTTTGTCGGAGAAGACAAGTACAAATCGGCATCATTATGTAGTTATTTCGGAGTCCCTTTTTGTCGGTTTATTTTCCGTTGAATCACAGCCAAATCAGTTTATGTTGTGTTCCTACAGCTGTAGTAAACAGCGACCGGTGGCTTGCTAGACACAGTGAATACAGCTCGATGAAATCCACGGAGCTCCTCTGAACAATATTATGAACCAGACATGACGGCGTTTGGCATTCCGACGTTTGAGGGACTTCCACAACACGTACAAAGCAGCAATTGTCCTTATTCCTTTCACGGTTGAAAGCGGAAAGAAATGACGGCCAGGTGAACGGCTTCCAGTCGATAAACCACGCCCCCTCTCTGGCGCCACGCGATTTTGCGGCGTTTGGTGTGAACACGACCGGCGGCGCGTTGGACGCGATTTTGCAGAGCGTCAAAAAATCAACGCGACCGGTGTGAACGCAGCATTAGCTGTCTGAGTTCTGCTGTGAACCAGGGTTTGTCATTTGTGGTGTCTCCTTTGTGGAAGAGCTATAAGAGGAAACAGGAAACACCGGCGTCTCCTTTGTGGAAGAGCTATAAGAGGAAACAGGAAACACTGGTGTCTCCTTTGTGGAAGAGCTATAAGAGGAAACAGGAAACACTGGTGTCTCCTTTGTGGAGGACTTTTTTTTCATACGTAAACAAATAAAAGAGGCGTTGCACACAGCTCAATAATCCACAGCTGGACTCTACAAACGTCATTGTTGCTTTTTGTTATTGTAGTTTTTAAAGACGATCAAACTTTCTGCCGTTGACAGTTCTTCAAGCCGCATTCATTAAAAACATTCCCCCAATATTATTTGTTTTTATCTTGAATGTTTCTACATTCAATTCAGTTCATGTTTACAAGTTCAAACTGCTGCTGTCGTAAATTTATTATTTCAATATTTTATTTCTACACTTAGCACTAATTTGTTGTATTTTATGTTGACATAAAGATAAACAGGACTGTATATGTATTTATATATTAAATAAAATAAAATAAATATAAATTTAATACAAAGTCACTAGCTATGATCAGTGCATAGTCACACGGATGCCTTCAATTCAATTCAATTCAATTCAATTCAAAGCTTTATTGTCATATGTGCAGTAAAGAAACACGTTTCCCTGTACAATGAAATTCTTACTTTGCTGCCCACACTGGATGCCGTCAATTTGTGTGTCCATCATCAATTGACTTTCCGTTGCCATTGTCTGCATCCTGAGCAACACGAAAAAAAACAATAGATTGCATTTGGTGATGATTTCACAAACAGGCATCATCCCCTCTCTTCTCCTACAGGAGGTGATTGCTAGAAGACGGTGGCGCTCAAGCGGCGCTGCGTGATGCCAGGATGGCCCCTCTGCTGCCCCCTGTTGGTTCGGAGGTCTTAAAACACTTCACGCCGTCCTCGCTGGAGGAAATTCAGCGACGACACGAAGTTGCAGAGAAGGAGCAACAGGGGAGGAAGGAGAAGAACATAGAGGTACAAAAAACATTGATCAGCTATCGTTACAATTAATCAATACACTGAAAATGAGCAATGAATTCTCTGAGAATAAGTAATCAATTAATCCTTCAAGTTCCGCACTCAAATGCAGATCGGCCAATCATCTCATGACAACTATCCGGCTCCAAAGACTCTCATGCAAGAATTGTAGATTTTCTTCATTTTCTGGCTGGTTTTGTGGATTTGGAGCTCGTTCTAGAACGATACGTTTCTACATAACAACCTGTAGAGCTAACATTGTAAATAACACAGATGACCTGTAGAGCTAATATTGGAGATGGGATGTATTAGTTTGTCTATGCTACTCTAGAAGGTATACTAAATGTATACATATGCTGCTTTCTAATGATTGTTTTTTCCAACATTAGATAACATTTATTCAGGGAGTGCAGTTAGTAACAGTGTGGACTCCAGTGTAGATTGATGGAGTCTCAGCAGGGGGCGGGGCTTAGCAAAGGGTTGATCACAATTTAATAATAATATAAATGAATGAAAAATTGTTCCTTTGAATGACAGATAGCGGAGGAAGATCTTCCTAAACCAGCCAGTGACCTAGAGGCCGGGAAACCCCTCCCATTCATCTACGGAGACCCGCCTACTGGGCTTCTCAACACCCCACTGGAGGAGCTGGATCCCTTCTACCAATCACAGAAGGTCTCTCTCTCTTTGACAAATGACATTCCCTGTGACCCAGGGACTGATCAGTATTAATCAATAAATCAATCAATTTATTCTCAGCTTCAGCTGCAGAAGTCACATTCGAAAGTAAATCTGATCATTGATTCATTTTTAGATTGTTTGTCTCAGTAAAGGTTTCAATCATCAGCTAAGTAATGTAATGAATCAGTATACCTGTCTGTCTCTCTGACCTGTCTGTCTCGCTCAACTGTCTGTCTGTCTCTACCTCTCTTACCTGAGTGTCTCTCTTACCTGTCTGTCCCTCTGAATGGTCTGTCTGTCTCTCTTTGTCTCTCTTACCTGTCTGTCTCTCTTTGTTTTTCTTACCTGTCTGTCTCTGACCTGTCTGTTTCGATGCAGACGTTCATCGTGCTCGGTAAAGGAAACGTCATTTACAGGTTTAATGCTGAGTCGGCGTGTTACCTGCTGAGTCCGTTCAACCCGCTGAGGACCATCGCCATCAAGATCCTAATTCACTCATATCCTTTATGATGTCACACTGTGCTTCTCCTTCATTGGCCGGTTTGCTTTGATTTGCATGTTATTGCTAAACAATCAGCTGATGATGTTTTTTGTTCCTTAAAACCTTAAAAACGTTATTCAGTTTGTTCATCATGGTAACGATTCTGGCCAACTGTGCGTTCATGACTCTGAGTGATCCTCCAGCGTGGAGCAAAACTGTGGAGTGAGTCAACACACACAAAGTTTACAGACAAATACACACACATACACACAAATATACACAAATACACACGAGAATACACACAAATATACACACAGCAGCGGTGGGTAATAATAAAACACATAAGAGTTTCCTCTATGGGTCCATGTAACTCTGACGATGCTGGATGACATCATCAAAACTGTCCAATCAGTGACCTCGGCATCCGCCATGTGACGTCATTTTTTTTCCTCTTGGTTTGTTAGTAAAACACATGTGTTTGTAATGAGGGGGGGGCACCACACTGTGTTTGTATTGAGGGGGGGGCCACACTGTGTTTGTTCTGAGGGGGGGCACCACACTGTGTTTGTCATGAGGGGGGGGGGCACCACACATGTGTTTGTCATGAGGGGGGGCACTACACTGTGTTTGTCATGAGGGGGGGCACCACACTTTGTAATGAGGGGGGGCACCACACTGTTTGTAATGAGGGGGAGGCGCCACATTTTGTTTGTAATGAGGGGGGGCACCACACTGTGTTTGTATTGAGGGGGGGCACCACACTGTGTTTGTTCTGAGGGGGGGCACCACACTGTGTTTGTCATGAGGGGGGGGGGCACCACACATGTGTTTGTCATGAGGGGGGGGCACCACACTGTTTAAATGAGGGGGGGCACCACACTGTTTGTAATGAGGGGGAGGCGCCACATTGTGTTTGTAATGAGGGGGGGCACCACACTGTGTTTGTATTGAGGGGGGGCACCACACGGTGTTTGTTCTGACGGGGGGCACCACACTGTGTTTGTATTGAGGGGGAGTCGCCACACTGTGTTTGTTCTGAGGGGGGGCACCACACTGTGTTTGTAATGAGGGGGGGCACCACACTGTGTTTGTATTGAGGGGGGGCACCACACTGTGTTTGTAATGAGGGGGGGCACCACACTGTGTTTGTTCTGAGGGGGGGCACCACATTGTGTTTGTAATGAGGGGGGGCACCACACTGTGTTTGTATTGAGGGGGGGCACCACACTGTGTTTGTAATGAGGGGGGGCACCACACTGTGTTTGTTCTGAGGGGGGGCACCACATTGTGTTTGTAATGAGGGGGGGCACCACACTGTGTTTGTTCTGAGGGGGGGCACCACACTGTGTTTGTAATGAGGGGGGGCACCACACTGTGTTTGTATTGAGGGGGGGCACCACACTGTGTTTGTAATGAGGGGGGGCACTACAGTGTGTTTGTCCTGAAGGGGGCACTAGAGGACGTCCCATCAGGAGAGGAGACCTTATCAGTGGTAATAGTTTAGCACTACTGTGCAGGCTTCATATAAACACCATCAGGATGTCATTTGTATTATAAGTTATTTAATTATAAATGTGTGTTGATTGCTGAAGCCTTTATGAAGCACTAAAAGTCCAGACAAATATTTGATCTCTCTCCATCTGTAGTTTCAGCTTTTTTTTTATGTGTCAATGTCTGACGTATTTTTCTGTCGTTGAACAGATACGTGTTTACGTTCATCTACACGTTTGAAGCAACGATCAAAGTTGTGTCCAGAGGATTTTGTGTTGGTGGGTTCACCTTCCTGAAAGACCCCTGGAACTGGTTGGACTTCATGGTCATCAGCATGGCGTAATACTCATAATACACATACTTTATACACAATAATACACTTACTTTATACACATTAATACACGTACTTTATACACAATAATACAAATACTTTATACACAATAATACACGTACTTTATACACAATAATACAAATACTTTATACACAATAATACACATACTTTATGCACAATAATACACGTACTTTATACACAATAATACAAATACTTTATACACAATAATACAAATACTTTATAAACAATAATACACATACTTCATGCACAATAATACAAATACTTTAGAAACAATAATACAAATACTTTATACACAATAATACACATACTTTATAAACAATAATACAAATACTTTATACACAATAATACACATACTTAACCTATTTCGAGCTTTAGCACAAGAGAACCTATTGTTTTTTAGTGTTATTTTAATATCATTATTATAATCGTCATTATTATCATTATTATAATTGTTATTGTTATTAATCGCTTTAATTGAAATTATAAATGCTTTTTACTACTTTATAAAGAACCTAGGGTCAAAAGATGACTCTTTCTATTTAAAACAGTTAAGATCAACTTTCTAATCTAGAAGTCGTCTGCTTGGTATTGAGATATTTCTCGATGATGGTGGTGATGGTGATGATGATGATGATGTCTCTGTGTTTCAGATACCTGACAGAGTTTGTCGATTTGGGAAATCTTTCTGTGTTGAGAACATTCAGGGTTCTTCGAGCTCTGAAGACCATCACAGTCATCCCTGGTCAGTGTGTGCGTGTGTGTGTGTGTGTGTGAGTTTACAATTCCGATTTAGATTGGTCGGTCAGTTTTTAATTCCCCCCCCCACCCGTCAGGTCTGAAGACGATTGTCGGAGCTCTCATCCAATCAGTGAAGAAGCTGGCTGATGTCATGATTCTGACGGTGTTCTGTCTCAGCGTCTTCGCTCTGATTGGTCTGCAGCTCTTCATGGGAAACCTGCGTCAGAAATGTGTTCTGATACCACCACTGTTGCTCGGCAACAACACATCTAACACATCCGACCTCGGTACTGGTTACCATGGCAACGTCACCCAAAGCAACAATACAGAAAGCAGCGGCTTTGATTACTCCAAGTACATCAGCAACCCAGGTATGATACAAATACTACTACCATTAATACCCCAAGTACATCAGCAACCCAGGTATGATACAAATACTACTACTATTAATACTCCAAGTACATCAGCAACCCAGGTATGATACAAATCCTACTACCATTAATACTCCAAGTACATCAGCAACCCAGGTATGACACAATACTACTACCATTAATACCCCAAGTACATCAGCAACCCAGGTATGATACAAATACTACTACCATTAATACTCCAAGTACATCAGCAACCCAGGAATGATACAAATACTACTACCATTAATACTCCAAGTACATCAGCAACCCAGGTATGACACAATACTACTACCATTAATACTCCAAGTACATCAGCAACCCAGGTATGATACAATACTACTACCATTAATACTGCAAGTACATCAGCAACCCAGGTATGATACAATACTACTACCAATAATACCCCAAGTACATCAGCAACCCAGGTATGATACAAATCCTACTACCATTAATACTCCAAGTACATCAGCAACCCAGGTATGATACAATACTACTACCATTAATACTGCAAGTACATCAGCAACCCAGGTATGATACAATACTACTACCATTAATACCCCAAGTACATCAGCAACCCAGGTATGATACAAATCCTACTACCATTAATACTCCAAGTACATCAGCAACCCAGGTATGATACAATACTACTACCATTAATACTGCAAGTACATCAGCAACCCAGGTATGATACAAATACTACTACCATTAATACTGCAAGTACATCAGCAACCCAGGTATGATACAATACTACTACCATTAATACTGCAAGTACATCAGCAACCCAGGTATGATACAAATACTACTACCATTAATACTCCAAGTACATCAGCAACCCAGGTATGATACAAATACTACTACCATTAATACTCCAAGTACATCAGCAACCCAGGTATGATACAAATACTACTACCATTAATTCCCCAAGTACATCAGCAACCCAGGAATGATACAAATACTACTACCATTAATACTCCAAGTACATCAGCAACCCAGGTATGATACAATACTACTACCATTAATACCCCAAGTACATCAGCAACCCAGGTATGATACAAATCCTACTACCATTAATACTCCAAGTACATCAGCAACCCAGGAATGATACAAATACTACTACCATTAATACTCCAAGTACATCAGCAACCCAGGTATGATACAATACTACTACCATTAATACCCCAAGTACATCAGCAACCCAGGTATGATACAAATACTACTACCATTAATACCCCAAGTACATCAGCAACCCAGGTATGATACAAATACTACTACCATTAATACTCCAAGTACATCAGCAACCCAGCCCAGGTATGATACAATACTACTACCATTAATACCCCAAGTACATCAGCAACCCAGGTATGATACAAATACTACCACCATTAATACTCCAAGTACATCAGCAACCCAGGTATGATACAAATCCTACTACCATTAATACTCCAAGTACATCAGCAACCCAGGTATGATACAATACTACTACCATTAATACCCCAAGTACATCAGCAACCCAGGTATGATACAAATACTACTACCATTAATACTCCAAGTACATCGGCAACCCAGGTATGATACAAATCCTACTACCATTAATACTCCAAGTACATCAGCAACCCAGGTATGATACAAATACTACTACCATTACTGTCGTATTTTATTACTGTTCTACTGTTTACTGTTTAGTTTATTATATTACTTGTTTTTTATCTTTATTTTATTACTTGTGAGCAATGCTGCTGTAATCCTGTAATTTCCCCACTGAGGGACTAATAAAGGATTATCTTATCTCTCTCTTATCTTATTAATACCCCAAGTATATCGGCAACCCAGGTATGATACAAATACTACTACCATTAATCAGTGGTGGGCCGTCAGGGCCTGCAAGACCTTCTCTGCTGGCCGAAACAGAATCACAAAGTTATATCTGTTTTATAATTTAATAATTGTTCAAAAGTACACTACATGTATTATAATTTATATAAATATTTTTCCCATTATCTTATGTTCTCATTGCACAGCTCCTGTCTTCCTCAGTTGCTCTGCTTCCAGTGCAGCTTGTTTTAAGTAGAGCTTTTATCCAATCAGATCTCACCTCTGTGTCTCTAGGTAAGAAGCGAGGCCCGAGGCCTGCAGACTCACAAGTGCATCCATGAGCAGTTTAAGTGAATGGGGACGATATTGTTGATTGTCATAGTGTTCAACCAATCAGATCTTTAGTTTGACATGTTGGGCGTATTCTTTGACGTATCAGAGCCTGCTAGCCGGCCTATAATGACGTCAGCATTACATGCCGCTCAGTGTCCATGTGTAGCTCTGCCGCGAAACTTAACAGCAGAGGCTGATGGGTAGTGAATCACATCACGTGATGCAGCTCAGCCAATCAAATATGGGCATTCTGACCCGAGTAAGATGTACCACACCATGACACAGGGGGCTGAGACGAGGAAAGACACTGCAGAGCAGTACGTTCAATGTTCAAGTTGTGAAAGTAAAATCCTATGATAATCTCTTTGGGTTGTGGCTAGTCATTAAGGAATGATGGCGGATCCCACAGCCAGACCAGCTGAGCACATTATATTATCCTGAATTTAGGCTTTTGCATTTACTAAATGTTCTAGCATTATTCAAACGACTCGTACCGAACGGTTAAAAATGAATAATAGCTGTGGCGCCATAATGTGGTTATAAGGTGGTATTTCAGCTGCAGGACAGCAGTGAAGGCCCAGGTATAAAATGCACGGCCCGCCACTGCAATATCGTAACCTTCGTAACTTGATTTGACAGAGTCCAATCTGTCCAATCCTGAAGACATCTACACATGTTGAGACGGACTCTGTCTCTCTCTCTCTGCCTGTCTGTCTCTCTGTCCATCTGACTGTCCCTTTCTCTGTCTGTCTGCCTGTCTGATAGAGAACTACTACTACCAGCCAGGTCAGCTTGATGCTCTGCTGTGTGGAAACAGCTCTGATGCCGGGTGAGTTCACAACAATCAATGATCAATGATCAATAATAATAATACCGATAGTGATGATGATGAAGATGATGATGTGTTCAGGGTCTGTCCTGAGGGTTACGTCTGTCTGAAGGCGGGGAGAAACCCAAACTACGGATACACGAGCTATGACTCGTTTGGTTGGGCGTTCCTGTCTCTGTTCAGACTGATGACTCAGGACTTCTGGGAGAACCTGTTCCAGCTGGTCAGTAAGGGACTGGTCCCAGTACTAACTGGTCCCATGACTAACTGGTCCCATGACTAACTGGTCTTTGATTTTCACTCACATTCTAATGATTTCTTAGTTTCATGACTTTTTTGTTAGAGTGAACGTTGTGGGAATACATCTGCTCTCTTTGTGTAGACAGTTTAAAGATGGAGAGGACAGACAACCAATCATAGAGGAGGACATGAACAGAAACAGTTTGATTTATTTCACCTGTCTGTATGGCACCTGTCTGTCTCTCACCTGCCTTTATATCACCTATCTGTCTCTCATCCACCTGGGTTGCAGACACTGCGAGCCGCCGGTAAAACCTACATGATCTTCTTCGTGGTCATCATCTTCCTCGGCTCCTTCTACCTCATTAACCTCATTCTCGCCGTGGTCGCCATGGCGTACGCTGAGCAGAATGAGGCCACGATGGCCGAGGCCAAACAGAAGGAGGAGGAGTATGCTCAGATCCTGGAGATGCTGAAGATGAGAGAGGAGGAGGTCTGAAATGATGAAACTACATTCAATCAGCTGACAGTGAAAACACACTCAACATTTATTCTGCTTGTTGTTACAGCAGGTGGCCTGCAGGGAACAAGGTACGGCACCACAGAAGAAGAATTCATCTGCAGAAATAAATGGCCACGAGGAAGACCACACTGCCGTTGAAGGTACACACAGACATGTACACGCATACATGTACACACAGACATGGAAGGTATACACTTTAATTCGAAAACAAACAACAGATCCACCACAGTGTTCCTGAACACATGAGAGCAACATGTGAATCTCCAACGATCAATCCGCCAAATGTATTGATCGTTTATTGGAACGAGACGAGGAGATAAAACGGATGAAGAAAGGAGGCAAACTGATGACGTAACGTTCTGTTCACAGACTGATGACGTAATATTCCTGTTGAGGATCTCTGCTTCGTTTCTACACTAATGATCGACAGACTTAGTTTCATTTCAAAAACAACTTTCTATTTGCATCGTCTCTAACTCGCTGTGTGTTTCAGACTTTGCAGACGACCAGAGACCGTGTCCTCCGTGTTGGTATGTCTTTGCCGACATCTTCCTGAAATGGAACTGTTGTGGCTGCTGGCGGTGGATTAAACGGTACCTCTACCTCATCATCATGGACCCGTTCGTTGACCTGGGAATCACCATCTGTATCGTCCTCAACACCGTCTTCATGGCCATGGAGCATTACCCGATGACTGAGGAGTTTGAGGAGCTTCTGAGCATCGGAAATCTGGTCAGTGATGAAGAGAAGTCAGAGAGTTGGTTTCTTTTCTGTTTCTTTTTTCAAGTGAGATCACAGCTTCAACACAGGCTGAGCATCTGTGAGGTAAAAGTACTGTTGATCTGTAAAACAAGTACAAGTAGCACTTTTTATGACACAATGTCTATAAATGTTTTTTATACTATATTGATCCATTTAATTAAGGGGGAAATTTGTCTCTGCATTTGACCCATCCCTGTATATAGGGAGCAGTGGGCTGCCAATGACAGGCGCCCGGGGAGCCGGGGGTTCAGTGTATTGCTCAGGTACACTTTGACACGTGACACGTCCCAGTCGAGGATCGAACCATTGACCTTGCGGTTACCAGACAACCCTCTTAACCCAGTGAGCCACGGTCGCCCCAATATATATATAATATATAATGTACTATAAACTCAACAGACGGAATGTCTGATTTTCATTAGTTCATTTTTAGTACATTTTATTTATTATTACTTTTGTCAGTTTCAAGTTATTTCAGTGACCATTGTGGGTTTTTCTTTCTTTAACGGAAGGGTACCAACAATTTGGTCCACGTGTGTAGCGTCATATAGCTGGAAACCTCACGAGCTGAACATGAGGATTGATGATTGATTTGTTTCACTGAGGCAACCAAAAGAAGTCAGAGCTGCCTACTTCCTGGCTGAACATTTGAAAATGTTCTTTTGTATATTCTCACTCAAAAGTTCTGTCAGCTAAGAATCCAAAGCGGACAGCTTCCGTTTATTTGTGCCATCGGCTGTAAACCCCATTCATTTAATAGCTTCTTCTGCTGACCTCTGACCCCCCCTCAGGTCTTCACAGGGATCTTCACAGCTGAGATGGTCCTCAAACTTCTGGCCATGGACCCGTACTACTACTTCCAGGTCAGACTTCTTGTTTGTTGACTGGTGGTTCTCTAACCAGCACCATGGCTTGAAGTCTTAAGAATCCTCATTCACATCTTTGCTTCACCTCATGACAGATATTCTCATGGATACATGACACATGATACATGGACACGTGTCTGTCATTGTTTTTGTTGCCATGGTAACACGTGTCTGTCATTGTTTTGTTGCCATGGTAAGATGTGTCTGTCATTGTTCTGTTGCCATGGCTGCAGGTGGGCTGGAACATCTTTGACAGCATCATCGTCACCATGAGTCTGGTGGAGCTGGGATTGGCTAACGTTCAGGGCCTGTCTGTGCTGCGCTCCTTCCGATTGGTCGGTGTGAACTCATCACTCAAATTACTTTTTACCTTCTGTCTGTCTATATGTCTGTCTTCTCACCTGTCTCCCTGCCTGTCTCATGTCCAGATGCGAGTGTTT
>JAFEUB010001646.1:0-61202 GCA_024529925.1 Ophthalmolycus amberensis | reverse complement strand
ATAAGAGATGATTTATGACTATAACAATATAAAGATATCAACTAAGAGATGATTTATGACTATAACAATATAAAGATATCAATAAGAGATGATTTATGACTATAACAATATAAAGATATCAATAAGAGATGATTTATGACTATAACAATATAAAGATATCAACTAAGAGATGATTTATGACTATAACAATATAAAGATATCAACTAAGAGATGATTTATGACTATAACAATATAAAGATATCAATAAGAGATGATTTATGACTATAACAATATAAAGATATCAACTAAGAGATGATTTATGACTATAACAATATAAAGATATCAATAAGAGATGATTTATGACTATAACAATATAAAGATATCAACTAAGAGATGATTTATGACTATAACAATATAAAGATATCACTAAGAGATGATTTATGACTATAACAATATAAAGATATCAACTAAGAGATGATTTATGACTATAACAATATAAAGATATCAACTAAGAGATGATTTATGACTATAACAATATAAAGATATCAATAAGAGATGATTTATGACTATAACAATATAAAGATATCAATAAGAGATGATTTATGACTATAACAATATAAAGATATCAATAAGAGATGATTTATGACTATAACAATATAAAGATATCAACTAAGAGATGATTTATGACTATAACAATATAAAGATATCAATAAGAGATGATTTATGACTATAACAATATAAAGATATCAATAAGAGATGATTTATGACTATAACAATATAAAGATATCAATAAGAGATGATTTATGACTATAACAATATAAAGATATCAATAAGAGATGATTTATGACTATAACAATATAAAGATATCAACTAAGAGATGATTTATGACTATAACAATATAAAGATATCAATAAGAGATGATTTATGACTATAACAATATAAAGATATCAACTAAGAGATGATTTATGACTATAACAATATAAAGATATCAATAAGAGATGATTTATGACTATAACAATATAAAGATATCAATAAGAGATGATTTATGACTATAACAATATAAAGATATCAACTAAGAGATGATTTATGACTATAACAATATAAAGATATCAATAAGAGATGATTTATGACTATAACAATATAAAGATATCAATAAGAGATGATTTATGACTATAACAATATAAAGATATCAATAAGAGATGATTTATGACTATAACAATATAAAGATATCAACTAAGAGATGATTTATGACTATAACAATATAAAGATATCAATAAGAGATGATTTATGACTATAACAATATAAAGATATCACTAAGAGATGATTTATGACTATAACAATATAAAGATATCAATAAGAGATGATTTATGACTATAACAATATAAAGATATCAACTAAGAGATGATTTATGACTATAACAATATAAAGATATCAATAAGAGATGATTTATGACTATAACAATATAAAGATATCAACTAAGAGATGATTTATGACTATAACAATATAAAGATATCACTAAGAGATGATTTATGACTATAACAATATAAAGATATCAACTAAGAGATGATTTATGACTATAACAATATAAAGATATCACTAAGAGATGATTTATGACTATAACAATATAAAGATATCAACTAAGAGATGATTTATGACTATAACAATATAAAGATATCAACTAAGAGATGATTTATGACTATAACAATATAAAGATATCACTAAGAGATGATTTATGACTATAACAATATAAAGATATCAACTAAGAGATGATTTATGACTATAACAATATAAAGATATCACTAAGAGATGATTTATGACTATAACAATATAAAGATATCAATAAGAGATGATTTATGACTATAACAATATAAAGATATCAATAAGAGATGATTTATGACTATAACAATATAAAGATATCAATAAGAGATGATTTATGACTATAACAATATAAAGATATCAACAAGAGATGATTTATGACTATAACAATATAAAGATATCAACTAAGAGATGATTTATGACTATAACAATATAAAGATATCACTAAGAGATGATTTATGACTATAACAATATAAAGATATCAATAAGAGATGATTTATGACTATAACAATATAAAGATATCAACTAAGAGATGATTTATGACTATAACAATATAAAGATATCAACTAAGAGATGATTTATGACTATAACAATATAAAGATATCAACTAAGAGATGATTTATGACTATAACAATATAAAGATATCAACTAAGAGATGATTTATGACTATAACAATATAAAGATATCAACTAAGAGATGATTTATGACTATAACAATATAAAGATATCAACTAAGAGATGATTTATGACTATAACAATATAAAGATATCAATAAGAGATGATTTATGACTATAACAATATAAAGATATCAACTAAGAGATGATTTATGACTATAACAATATAAAGATATCAACTAAGAGATGATTTATGACTATAACAATATAAAGATATCAACTAAGAGATGATTTATGACTATAACAATATAAAGATATCAACTAAGAGATGATTTATGACTATAACAATATAAAGATATCACTAAGAGATGATTTATGACTATAACAATATAAAGATATCAACTAAGAGATGATTTATGACTATAACAATATAAAGATATCACTAAGAGATGATTTATGACTATAACAATATAAAGATATCACTAAGAGATGATTTATGACTATAACAATATAAAGATATCAATAAGAGATGATTTATGACTATAACAATATAAAGATATCAATAAGAGATGATTTATGACTATAACAATATAAAGATATCACTAAGAGATGATTTATGACTATAACAATATAAAGATATCAATAAGAGATGATTTATGACTATAACAATATAAAGATATCACTAAGAGATGATTTATGACTATAACAATATAAAGATATCAACTAAGAGATGATTTATGACTATAACAATATAAAGATATCAATAAGAGATGATTTATGACTATAACAATATAAAGATATCAACTAAGAGATGATTTATGACTATAACAATATAAAGATATCACTAAGAGATGATTTATGACTATAACAATATAAAGATATCAACTAAGAGATGATTTATGACTATAACAATATAAAGATATCACTAAGAGATGATTTATGACTATAACAATATAAAGATATCAATAAGAGATGATTTATGACTATAACAATATAAAGATATCACTAAGAGATGATTTATGACTATAACAATATAAAGATATCAATAAGAGATGATTTATGACTATAACAATATAAAGATATCAATAAGAGATGATTTATGACTATAACAATATAAAGATATCAACTAAGAGATGATTTATGACTATAACAATATAAAGATATCACTAAGAGATGATTTATGACTATAACAATATAAAGATATCAACTAAGAGATGATTTATGACTATAACAATATAAAGATATCACTAAGAGATGATTTATGACTATAACAATATAAAGATATCACTAAGAGATGATTTATGACTATAACAATATAAAGATATCAATAAGAGATGATTTATGACTATAACAATATAAAGATATCACTAAGAGATGATTTATGACTATAACAATATAAAGATATCACTAAGAGATGATTTATGACTATAACAATATAAAGATATCAACTAAGAGATGATTTATGACTATAACAATATAAAGATATCAATAAGAGATGATTTATGACTATAACAATATAAAGATATCAACTAAGAGATGATTTATGACTATAACAATATAAAGATATCAACTAAGAGATGATTTATGACTATAACAATATAAAGATATCAATAAGAGATGATTTATGACTATAACAATATAAAGATATCAACTAAGAGATGATTTATGACTATAACAATATAAAGATATCAACTAAGAGATGATTTATGACTATAACAATATAAAGATATCAACTAAGAGATGATTTATGACTATAACAATATAAAGATATCACTAAGAGATGATTTATGACTATAACAATATAAAGATATCAATAAGAGATGATTTATGACTATAACAATATAAAGATATCAATAAGAGATGATTTATGACTATAACAATATAAAGATATCAATAAGAGATGATTTATGACTATAACAATATAAAGATATCAATAAGAGATGATTTATGACTATAACAATATAAAGATATCAATAAGAGATGATTTATGACTATAACAATATAAAGATATCAATAAGAGATGATTTATGACTATAACAATATAAAGATATCAATAAGAGATGATTTATGACTATAACAATATAAAGATATCAATAAGAGATGATTTATGACTATAACAATATAAAGATATCAATAAGAGATGATTTATGACTATAACAATATAAAGATATCAACTAAGAGATGATTTATGACTATAACAATATAAAGATATCAATAAGAGATGATTTATGACTATAACAATATAAAGATATCAATAAGAGATGATTTATGACTATAACAATATAAAGATATCAATAAGAGATGATTTATGACTATAACAATATAAAGATATCAACTAAGAGATGATTTATGACTATAACAATATAAAGATATCACTAAGAGATGATTTATGACTATAACAATATAAAGATATCAACTAAGAGATGATTTATGACTATAACAATATAAAGATATCAATAAGAGATGATTTATGACTATAACAATATAAAGATATCAATAAGAGATGATTTATGACTATAACAATATAAAGATATCAACTAAGAGATGATTTATGACTATAACAATATAAAGATATCAATAAGAGATGATTTATGACTATAACAATATAAAGATATCAATAAGAGATGATTTATGACTATAACAATATAAAGATATCAATAAGAGATGATTTATGACTATAACAATATAAAGATATCAATAAGAGATGATTTATGACTATAACAATATAAAGATATCAACTAAGAGATGATTTATGACTATAACAATATAAAGATATCAACTAAGAGATGATTTATGACTATAACAATATAAAGATATCAACTAAGAGATGATTTATGACTATAACAATATAAAGATATCAATAAGAGATGATTTATGACTATAACAATATAAAGATATCAACTAAGAGATGATTTATGACTATAACAATATAAAGATATCAACTAAGAGATGATTTATGACTATAACAATATAAAGATATCAATAAGAGATGATTTATGACTATAACAATATAAAGATATCAACTAAGAGATGATTTATGACTATAACAATATAAAGATATCAATAAGAGATGATTTATGACTATAACAATATAAAGATATCAACTAAGAGATGATTTATGACTATAACAATATAAAGATATCAACTAAGAGATGATTTATGACTATAACAATATAAAGATATCACTAAGAGATGATTTATGACTATAACAATATAAAGATATCAACTAAGAGATGATTTATGACTATAACAATATAAAGATATCAACTAAGAGATGATTTATGACTATAACAATATAAAGATATCAACTAAGAGATGATTTATGACTATAACAATATAAAGATATCAACTAAGAGATGATTTATGACTATAACAATATAAAGATATCACTAAGAGATGATTTATGACTATAACAATATAAAGATATCAACTAAGAGATGATTTATGACTATAACAATATAAAGATATCAATAAGAGATGATTTATGACTATAACAATATAAAGATATCAACTAAGAGATGATTTATGACTATAACAATATAAAGATATCAACTAAGAGATGATTTATGACTATAACAATATAAAGATATCAACTAAGAGATGATTTATGACTATAACAATATAAAGATATCAACTAAGAGATGATTTATGACTATAACAATATAAAGATATCACTAAGAGATGATTTATGACTATAACAATATAAAGATATCAACTAAGAGATGATTTATGACTATAACAATATAAAGATATCAACTAAGAGATGATTTATGACTATAACAATATAAAGATATCAACTAAGAGATGATTTATGACTATAACAATATAAAGATATCAACTAAGAGATGATTTATGACTATAACAATATAAAGATATCACTAAGAGATGATTTATGACTATAACAATATAAAGATATCAACTAAGAGATGATTTATGACTATAACAATATAAAGATATCAACTAAGAGATGATTTATGACTATAACAATATAAAGATATCACTAAGAGATGATTTATGACTATAACAATATAAAGATATCAACTAAGAGATGATTTATGACTATAACAATATAAAGATATCAATAAGAGATGATTTATGACTATAACAATATAAAGATATCAACTAAGAGATGATTTATGACTATAACAATATAAAGATATCAATAAGAGATGATTTATGACTATAACAATATAAAGATATCAACTAAGAGATGATTTATGACTATAACAATATAAAGATATCAACTAAGAGATGATTTATGACTATAACAATATAAAGATATCACTAAGAGATGATTTATGACTATAACAATATAAAGATATCAACTAAGAGATGATTTATGACTATAACAATATAAAGATATCACTAAGAGATGATTTATGACTATAACAATATAAAGATATCAACTAAGAGATGATTTATGACTATAACAATATAAAGATATCAATAAGAGATGATTTATGACTATAACAATATAAAGATATCAACTAAGAGATGATTTATGACTATAACAATATAAAGATATCAACTAAGAGATGATTTATGACTATAACAATATAAAGATATCAACTAAGAGATGATTTATGACTATAACAATATAAAGATATCAACTAAGAGATGATTTATGACTATAACAATATAAAGATATCAACTAAGAGATGATTTATGACTATAACAATATAAAGATATCAACTAAGAGATGATTTATGACTATAACAATATAAAGATATCAACTAAGAGATGATTTATGACTATAACAATATAAAGATATCAACTAAGAGATGATTTATGACTATAACAATATAAAGATATCAACTAAGAGATGATTTATGACTATAACAATATAAAGATATCAACTAAGAGATGATTTATGACTATAACAATATAAAGATATCAACTAAGAGATGATTTATGACTATAACAATATAAAGATATCAACTAAGAGATGATTTATGACTATAACAATATAAAGATATCAACTAAGAGATGATTTATGACTATAACAATATAAAGATATCAACTAAGAGATGATTTATGACTATAACAATATAAAGATATCAACTAAGAGATGATTTATGACTATAACAATATAAAGATATCAACTAAGAGATGATTTATGACTATAACAATATAAAGATATCAACTAAGAGATGATTTATGACTATAACAATATAAAGATATCAACTAAGAGATGATTTATGACTATAACAATATAAAGATATCACTAAGAGATGATTTATGACTATAACAATATAAAGATATCAACTAAGAGATGATTTATGACTATAACAATATAAAGATATCAATAAGAGATGATTTATGACTATAACAATATAAAGATATCAACTAAGAGATGATTTATGACTATAACAATATAAAGATATCAACTAAGAGATGATTTATGACTATAACAATATAAAGATATCAACTAAGAGATGATTTATGACTATAACAATATAAAGATATCAATAAGAGATGATTTATGACTATAACAATATAAAGATATCAACTAAGAGATGATTTATGACTATAACAATATAAAGATATCAACTAAGAGATGATTTATGACTATAACAATATAAAGATATCAACTAAGAGATGATTTATGACTATAACAATATAAAGATATCAACTAAGAGATGATTTATGACTATAACAATATAAAGATATCAACTAAGAGATGATTTATGACTATAACAATATAAAGATATCAACTAAGAGATGATTTATGACTATAACAATATAAAGATATCACTAAGAGATGATTTATGACTATAACAATATAAAGATATCAACTAAGAGATGATTTATGACTATAACAATATAAAGATATCAACTAAGAGATGATTTATGACTATAACAATATAAAGATATCAACTAAGAGATGATTTATGACTATAACAATATAAAGATATCACTAAGAGATGATTTATGACTATAACAATATAAAGATATCAACTAAGAGATGATTTATGACTATAACAATATAAAGATATCAATAAGAGATGATTTATGACTATAACAATATAAAGATATCACTAAGAGATGATTTATGACTATAACAATATAAAGATATCAACTAAGAGATGATTTATGACTATAACAATATAAAGATATCAACTAAGAGATGATTTATGACTATAACAATATAAAGATATCAACTAAGAGATGATTTATGACTATAACAATATAAAGATATCAACTAAGAGATGATTTATGACTATAACAATATAAAGATATCAACTAAGAGATGATTTATGACTATAACAATATAAAGATATCACTAAGAGATGATTTATGACTATAACAATATAAAGATATCAACTAAGAGATGATTTATGACTATAACAATATAAAGATATCAACTAAGAGATGATTTATGACTATAACAATATAAAGATATCAACTAAGAGATGATTTATGACTATAACAATATAAAGATATCAACTAAGAGATGATTTATGACTATAACAATATAAAGATATCACTAAGAGATGATTTATGACTATAACAATATAAAGATATCAACTAAGAGATGATTTATGACTATAACAATATAAAGATATCAATAAGAGATGATTTATGACTATAACAATATAAAGATATCAACTAAGAGATGATTTATGACTATAACAATATAAAGATATCAACTAAGAGATGATTTATGACTATAACAATATAAAGATATCAATAAGAGATGATTTATGACTATAACAATATAAAGATATCAATAAGAGATGATTTATGACTATAACAATATAAAGATATCACTAAGAGATGATTTATGACTATAACAATATAAAGATATCAACTAAGAGATGATTTATGACTATAACAATATAAAGATATCAATAAGAGATGATTTATGACTATAACAATATAAAGATATCAACTAAGAGATGATTTATGACTATAACAATATAAAGATATCAATAAGAGATGATTTATGACTATAACAATATAAAGATATCAATAAGAGATGATTTATGACTATAACAATATAAAGATATCACTAAGAGATGATTTATGACTATAACAATATAAAGATATCAACTAAGAGATGATTTATGACTATAACAATATAAAGATATCACTAAGAGATGATTTATGACTATAACAATATAAAGATATCACTAAGAGATGATTTATGACTATAACAATATAAAGATATCAACTAAGAGATGATTTATGACTATAACAATATAAAGATATCAACTAAGAGATGATTTATGACTATAACAATATAAAGATATCAACTAAGAGATGATTTATGACTATAACAATATAAAGATATCAACTAAGAGATGATTTATGACTATAACAATATAAAGATATCAACTAAGAGATGATTTATGACTATAACAATATAAAGATATCAACTAAGAGATGATTTATGACTATAACAATATAAAGATATCAACTAAGAGATGATTTATGACTATAACAATATAAAGATATCAACTAAGAGATGATTTATGACTATAACAATATAAAGATATCAATAAGAGATGATTTATGACTATAACAATATAAAGATATCAACTAAGAGATGATTTATGACTATAACAATATAAAGATATCAACTAAGAGATGATTTATGACTATAACAATATAAAGATATCAACTAAGAGATGATTTATGACTATAACAATATAAAGATATCAACTAAGAGATGATTTATGACTATAACAATATAAAGATATCAACTAAGAGATGATTTATGACTATAACAATATAAAGATATCACTAAGAGATGATTTATGACTATAACAATATAAAGATATCAATAAGAGATGATTTATGACTATAACAATATAAAGATATCAACTAAGAGATGATTTATGACTATAACAATATAAAGATATCAATAAGAGATGATTTATGACTATAACAATATAAAGATATCAACTAAGAGATGATTTATGACTATAACAATATAAAGATATCAATAAGAGATGATTTATGACTATAACAATATAAAGATATCACTAAGAGATGATTTATGACTATAACAATATAAAGATATCAACTAAGAGATGATTTATGACTATAACAATATAAAGATATCAACTAAGAGATGATTTATGACTATAACAATATAAAGATATCAACTAAGAGATGATTTATGACTATAACAATATAAAGATATCAACTAAGAGATGATTTATGACTATAACAATATAAAGATATCAATAAGAGATGATTTATGACTATAACAATATAAAGATATCAACTAAGAGATGATTTATGACTATAACAATATAAAGATATCAATAAGAGATGATTTATGACTATAACAATATAAAGATATCAACTAAGAGATGATTTATGACTATAACAATATAAAGATATCAATAAGAGATGATTTATGACTATAACAATATAAAGATATCACTAAGAGATGATTTATGACTATAACAATATAAAGATATCAATAAGAGATGATTTATGACTATAACAATATAAAGATATCAATAAGAGATGATTTATGACTATAACAATATAAAGATATCAACTAAGAGATGATTTATGACTATAACAATATAAAGATATCAATAAGAGATGATTTATGACTATAACAATATAAAGATATCAATAAGAGATGATTTATGACTATAACAATATAAAGATATCAATAAGAGATGATTTATGACTATAACAATATAAAGATATCAACAAGAGATGATTTATGACTATAACAATATAAAGATATCAACAAGAGATGATTTATGACTATAACAATATAAAGATATCAATAAGAGATGATTTATGACTATAACAATATAAAGATATCAACTAAGAGATGATTTATGACTATAACAATATAAAGATATCAATAAGAGATGATTTATGACTATAACAATATAAAGATATCAATAAGAGATGATTTATGACTATAACAATATAAAGATATCAATAAGAGATGATTTATGACTATAACAATATAAAGATATCACTAAGAGATGATTTATGACTATAACAATATAAAGATATCAATAAGAGATGATTTATGACTATAACAATATAAAGATATCAATAAGAGATGATTTATGACTATAACAATATAAAGATATCAATAAGAGATGATTTATGACTATAACAATATAAAGATATCAACTAAGAGATGATTTATGACTATAACAATATAAAGATATCAACTAAGAGATGATTTATGACTATAACAATATAAAGATATCAATAAGAGATGATTTATGACTATAACAATATAAAGATATCAACTAAGAGATGATTTATGACTATAACAATATAAAGATATCAATAAGAGATGATTTATGACTATAACAATATAAAGATATCAACTAAGAGATGATTTATGACTATAACAATATAAAGATATCAACTAAGAGATGATTTATGACTATAACAATATAAAGATATCAATAAGAGATGATTTATGACTATAACAATATAAAGATATCAATAAGAGATGATTTATGACTATAACAATATAAAGATATCACTAAGAGATGATTTATGACTATAACAATATAAAGATATCAACAAGAGATGATTTATGACTATAACAATATAAAGATATCAACTAAGAGATGATTTATGACTATAACAATATAAAGATATCACTAAGAGATGATTTATGACTATAACAATATAAAGATATCAACAAGAGATGATTTATGACTATAACAATATAAAGATATCAATAAGAGATGATTTATGACTATAACAATATAAAGATATCAATAAGAGATGATTTATGACTATAACAATATAAAGATATCAACTAAGAGATGATTTATGACTATAACAATATAAAGATATCAACTAAGAGATGATTTATGACTATAACAATATAAAGATATCAACTAAGAGATGATTTATGACTATAACAATATAAAGATATCAACAAGAGATGATTTATGACTATAACAATATAAAGATATCACTAAGAGATGATTTATGACTATAACAATATAAAGATATCAACTAAGAGATGATTTATGACTATAACAATATAAAGATATCAATAAGAGATGATTTATGACTATAACAATATAAAGATATCAACTAAGAGATGATTTATGACTATAACAATATAAAGATATCAACTAAGAGATGATTTATGACTATAACAATATAAAGATATCAACTAAGAGATGATTTATGACTATAACAATATAAAGATATCAACAAGAGATGATTTATGACTATAACAATATAAAGATATCACTAAGAGATGATTTATGACTATAACAATATAAAGATATCAATAAGAGATGATTTATGACTATAACAATATAAAGATATCAACAAGAGATGATTTATGACTATAACAATATAAAGATATCAATAAGAGATGATTTATGACTATAACAATATAAAGATATCAATAAGAGATGATTTATGACTATAACAATATAAAGATATCAACTAAGAGATGATTTATGACTATAACAATATAAAGATATCAACTAAGAGATGATTTATGACTATAACAATATAAAGATATCAATAAGAGATGATTTATGACTATAACAATATAAAGATATCAACAAGAGATGATTTATGACTATAACAATATAAAGATATCACTAAGAGATGATTTATGACTATAACAATATAAAGATATCAATAAGAGATGATTTATGACTATAACAATATAAAGATATCAATAAGAGATGATTTATGACTATAACAATATAAAGATATCAACAAGAGATGATTTATGACTATAACAATATAAAGATATCAATAAGAGATGATTTATGACTATAACAATATAAAGATATCAACTAAGAGATGATTTATGACTATAACAATATAAAGATATCACTAAGAGATGATTTATGACTATAACAATATAAAGATATCAACAAGAGATGATTTATGACTATAACAATATAAAGATATCACAAGAGATGATTTATGACTATAACAATATAAAGATATCAATAAGAGATGATTTATGACTATAACAATATAAAGATATCAATAAGAGATGATTTATGACTATAACAATATAAAGATATCAATAAGAGATGATTTATGACTATAACAATATAAAGATATCAATAAGAGATGATTTATGACTATAACAATATAAAGATATCAATAAGAGATGATTTATGACTATAACAATATAAAGATATCACTAAGAGATGATTTATGACTATAACAATATAAAGATATCAATAAGAGATGATTTATGACTATAACAATATAAAGATATCAATAAGAGATGATTTATGACTATAACAATATAAAGATATCAATAAGAGATGATTTATGACTATAACAATATAAAGATATCAACAAGAGATGATTTATGACTATAACAATATAAAGATATCACTAAGAGATGATTTATGACTATAACAATATAAAGATATCAATAAGAGATGATTTATGACTATAACAATATAAAGATATCAATAAGAGATGATTTATGACTATAACAATATAAAGATATCAATAAGAGATGATTTATGACTATAACAATATAAAGATATCAACAAGAGATGATTTATGACTATAACAATATAAAGATATCAACAAGAGATGATTTATGACTATAACAATATAAAGATATCAACAAGAGATGATTTATGACTATAACAATATAAAGATATCACTAAGAGATGATTTATGACTATAACAATATAAAGATATCAATAAGAGATGATTTATGACTATAACAATATAAAGATATCAATAAGAGATGATTTATGACTATAACAATATAAAGATATCAATAAGAGATGATTTATGACTATAACAATATAAAGATATCAATAAGAGATGATTTATGACTATAACAATATAAAGATATCAATAAGAGATGATTTATGACTATAACAATATAAAGATATCAATAAGAGATGATTTATGACTATAACAATATAAAGATATCACTAAGAGATGATTTATGACTATAACAATATAAAGATATCAACAAGAGATGATTTATGACTATAACAATATAAAGATATCAATAAGAGATGATTTATGACTATAACAATATAAAGATATCAATAAGAGATGATTTATGACTATAACAATATAAAGATATCAACAAGAGATGATTTATGACTATAACAATATAAAGATATCACTAAGAGATGATTTATGACTATAACAATATAAAGATATCAACAAGAGATGATTTATGACTATAACAATATAAAGATATCAATAAGAGATGATTTATGACTATAACAATATAAAGATATCAATAAGAGATGATTTATGACTATAACAATATAAAGATATCAACAAGAGATGATTTATGACTATAACAATATAAAGATATCAATAAGAGATGATTTATGACTATAACAATATAAAGATATCAAAGAGATGATTTATGACTATAACAATATAAAGATATCAACAAGAGATGATTTATGACTATAACAATATAAAGATATCAACAAGAGATGATTTATGACTATAACAATATAAAGATATCAATAAGAGATGATTTATGACTATAACAATATAAAGATATCAATAAGAGATGATTTATGACTATAACAATATAAAGATATCAATAAGAGATGATTTATGACTATAACAATATAAAGATATCAATAAGAGATGATTTATGACTATAACAATATAAAGATATCAATAAGAGATGATTTATGACTATAACAATATAAAGATATCAATAAGAGATGATTTATGACTATAACAATATAAAGATATCACTAAGAGATGATTTATGACTATAACAATATAAAGATATCAACAAGAGATGATTTATGACTATAACAATATAAAGATATCAATAAGAGATGATTTATGACTATAACAATATAAAGATATCACTAAGAGATGATTTATGACTATAACAATATAAAGATATCAATAAGAGATGATTTATGACTATAACAATATAAAGATATCAATAAGAGATGATTTATGACTATAACAATATAAAGATATCAATAAGAGATGATTTATGACTATAACAATATAAAGATATCAATAAGAGATGATTTATGACTATAACAATATAAAGATATCAATAAGAGATGATTTATGACTATAACAATATAAAGATATCAATAAGAGATGATTTATGACTATAACAATATAAAGATATCAATAAGAGATGATTTATGACTATAACAATATAAAGATATCAACAAGAGATGATTTATGACTATAACAATATAAAGATATCAATAAGAGATGATTTATGACTATAACAATATAAAGATATCAATAAGAGATGATTTATGACTATAACAATATAAAGATATCAATAAGAGATGATTTATGACTATAACAATATAAAGATATCAATAAGAGATGATTTATGACTATAACAATATAAAGATATCAATAAGAGATGATTTATGACTATAACAATATAAAGATATCAATAAGAGATGATTTATGACTATAACAATATAAAGATATCACTAAGAGATGATTTATGACTATAACAATATAAAGATATCAATAAGAGATGATTTATGACTATAACAATATAAAGATATCAATAAGAGATGATTTATGACTATAACAATATAAAGATATCAATAAGAGATGATTTATGACTATAACAATATAAAGATATCAACAAGAGATGATTTATGACTATAACAATATAAAGATATCACTAAGAGATGATTTATGACTATAACAATATAAAGATATCAATAAGAGATGATTTATGACTATAACAATATAAAGATATCAATAAGAGATGATTTATGACTATAACAATATAAAGATATCAATAAGAGATGATTTATGACTATAACAATATAAAGATATCAACAAGAGATGATTTATGACTATAACAATATAAAGATATCAACAAGAGATGATTTATGACTATAACAATATAAAGATATCACTAAGAGATGATTTATGACTATAACAATATAAAGATATCAACAAGAGATGATTTATGACTATAACAATATAAAGATATCAATAAGAGATGATTTATGACTATAACAATATAAAGATATCAATAAGAGATGATTTATGACTATAACAATATAAAGATATCAACAAGAGATGATTTATGACTATAACAATATAAAGATATCAATAAGAGATGATTTATGACTATAACAATATAAAGATATCAATAAGAGATGATTTATGACTATAACAATATAAAGATATCAATAAGAGATGATTTATGACTATAACAATATAAAGATATCAATAAGAGATGATTTATGACTATAACAATATAAAGATATCACTAAGAGATGATTTATGACTATAACAATATAAAGATATCAACAAGAGATGATTTATGACTATAACAATATAAAGATATCAATAAGAGATGATTTATGACTATAACAATATAAAGATATCAATAAGAGATGATTTATGACTATAACAATATAAAGATATCAACAAGAGATGATTTATGACTATAACAATATAAAGATATCACTAAGAGATGATTTATGACTATAACAATATAAAGATATCAACAAGAGATGATTTATGACTATAACAATATAAAGATATCAATAAGAGATGATTTATGACTATAACAATATAAAGATATCAATAAGAGATGATTTATGACTATAACAATATAAAGATATCAACAAGAGATGATTTATGACTATAACAATATAAAGATATCAATAAGAGATGATTTATGACTATAACAATATAAAGATATCAATAAGAGATGATTTATGACTATAACAATATAAAGATATCAACAAGAGATGATTTATGACTATAACAATATAAAGATATCAATAAGAGATGATTTATGACTATAACAATATAAAGATATCACTAAGAGATGATTTATGACTATAACAATATAAAGATATCAACAAGAGATGATTTATGACTATAACAATATAAAGATATCAATAAGAGATGATTTATGACTATAACAATATAAAGATATCACTAAGAGATGATTTATGACTATAACAATATAAAGATATCAATAAGAGATGATTTATGACTATAACAATATAAAGATATCAATAAGAGATGATTTATGACTATAACAATATAAAGATATCAACAAGAGATGATTTATGACTATAACAATATAAAGATATCAATAAGAGATGATTTATGACTATAACAATATAAAGATATCACTAAGAGATGATTTATGACTATAACAATATAAAGATATCAATAAGAGATGATTTATGACTATAACAATATAAAGATATCACTAAGAGATGATTTATGACTATAACAATATAAAGATATCAATAAGAGATGATTTATGACTATAACAATATAAAGATATCAATAAGAGATGATTTATGACTATAACAATATAAAGATATCAATAAGAGATGATTTATGACTATAACAATATAAAGATATCAATAAGAGATGATTTATGACTATAACAATATAAAGATATCAATAAGAGATGATTTATGACTATAACAATATAAAGATATCAATAAGAGATGATTTATGACTATAACAATATAAAGATATCAATAAGAGATGATTTATGACTATAACAATATAAAGATATCAATAAGAGATGATTTATGACTATAACAATATAAAGATATCACTAAGAGATGATTTATGACTATAACAATATAAAGATATCAACAAGAGATGATTTATGACTATAACAATATAAAGATATCACTAAGAGATGATTTATGACTATAACAATATAAAGATATCACTAAGAGATGATTTATGACTATAACAATATAAAGATATCAACAAGAGATGATTTATGACTATAACAATATAAAGATATCACTAAGAGATGATTTATGACTATAACAATATAAAGATATCAATAAGAGATGATTTATGACTATAACAATATAAAGATATCACTAAGAGATGATTTATGACTATAACAATATAAAGATATCAACAAGAGATGATTTATGACTATAACAATATAAAGATATCAACAAGAGATGATTTATGACTATAACAATATAAAGATATCACTAAGAGATGATTTATGACTATAACAATATAAAGATATCAATAAGAGATGATTTATGACTATAACAATATAAAGATATCAACAAGAGATGATTTATGACTATAACAATATAAAGATATCAACAAGAGATGATTTATGACTATAACAATATAAAGATATCAATAAGAGATGATTTATGACTATAACAATATAAAGATATCAATAAGAGATGATTTATGACTATAACAATATAAAGATATCAATAAGAGATGATTTATGACTATAACAATATAAAGATATCAATAAGAGATGATTTATGACTATAACAATATAAAGATATCAATAAGAGATGATTTATGACTATAACAATATAAAGATATCAATAAGAGATGATTTATGACTATAACAATATAAAGATATCAACAAGAGATGATTTATGACTATAACAATATAAAGATATCAACAAGAGATGATTTATGACTATAACAATATAAAGATATCAATAAGAGATGATTTATGACTATAACAATATAAAGATATCAACAAGAGATGATTTATGACTATAACAATATAAAGATATCAACAAGAGATGATTTATGACTATAACAATATAAAGATATCAACAAGAGATGATTTATGACTATAACAATATAAAGATATCAATAAGAGATGATTTATGACTATAACAATATAAAGATATCAATAAGAGATGATTTATGACTATAACAATATAAAGATATCAATAAGAGATGATTTATGACTATAACAATATAAAGATATCAATAAGAGATGATTTATGACTATAACAATATAAAGATATCAACAAGAGATGATTTATGACTATAACAATATAAAGATATCAATAAGAGATGATTTATGACTATAACAATATAAAGATATCAACAAGAGATGATTTATGACTATAACAATATAAAGATATCAATAAGAGATGATTTATGACTATAACAATATAAAGATATCAACAAGAGATGATTTATGACTATAACAATATAAAGATATCAATAAGAGATGATTTATGACTATAACAATATAAAGATATCAACAAGAGATGATTTATGACTATAACAATATAAAGATATCAACAAGAGATGATTTATGACTATAACAATATAAAGATATCAACAAGAGATGATTTATGACTATAACAATATAAAGATATCAATAAGAGATGATTTATGACTATAACAATATAAAGATATCAATAAGAGATGATTTATGACTATAACAATATAAAGATATCAATAAGAGATGATTTATGACTATAACAATATAAAGATATCAACAAGAGATGATTTATGACTATAACAATATAAAGATATCAACAAGAGATGATTTATGACTATAACAATATAAAGATATCAATAAGAGATGATTTATGACTATAACAATATAAAGATATCAATAAGAGATGATTTATGACTATAACAATATAAAGATATCAATAAGAGATGATTTATGACTATAACAATATAAAGATATCAACAAGAGATGATTTATGACTATAACAATATAAAGATATCAATAAGAGATGATTTATGACTATAACAATATAAAGATATCAACAAGAGATGATTTATGACTATAACAATATAAAGATATCAACAAGAGATGATTTATGACTATAACAATATAAAGATATCAACAAGAGATGATTTATGACTATAACAATATAAAGATATCAACAAGAGATGATTTATGACTATAACAATATAAAGATATCAACAAGAGATGATTTATGACTATAACAATATAAAGATATCAACAAGAGATGATTTATGACTATAACAATATAAAGATATCAACAAGAGATGATTTATGACTATAACAATATAAAGATATCAACAAGAGATGATTTATGACTATAACAATATAAAGATATCAACAAGAGATGATTTATGACTATAACAATATAAAGATATCAACAAGAGATGATTTATGACTATAACAATATAAAGATATCAACAAGAGATGATTTATGACTATAACAATATAAAGATATCAACAAGAGATGATTTATGACTATAACAATATAAAGATATCAATAAGAGATGATTTATGACTATAACAATATAAAGATATCAACAAGAGATGATTTATGACTATAACAATATAAAGATATCAATAAGAGATGATTTATGACTATAACAATATAAAGATATCAACAAGAGATGATTTATGACTATAACAATATAAAGATATCAACAAGAGATGATTTATGACTATAACAATATAAAGATATCAATAAGAGATGATTTATGACTATAACAATATAAAGATATCAATAAGAGATGATTTATGACTATAACAATATAAAGATATCACTAAGAGATGATTTATGACTATAACAATATAAAGATATCAACAAGAGATGATTTATGACTATAACAATATAAAGATATCAACAAGAGATGATTTATGACTATAACAATATAAAGATATCACTAAGAGATGATTTATGACTATAACAATATAAAGATATCAATAAGAGATGATTTATGACTATAACAATATAAAGATATCAATAAGAGATGATTTATGACTATAACAATATAAAGATATCAATAAGAGATGATTTATGACTATAACAATATAAAGATATCAACAAGAGATGATTTATGACTATAACAATATAAAGATATCACTAAGAGATGATTTATGACTATAACAATATAAAGATATCAATAAGAGATGATTTATGACTATAACAATATAAAGATATCAATAAGAGATGATTTATGACTATAACAATATAAAGATATCAATAAGAGATGATTTATGACTATAACAATATAAAGATATCACTAAGAGATGATTTATGACTATAACAATATAAAGATATCAACAAGAGATGATTTATGACTATAACAATATAAAGATATCAACAAGAGATGATTTATGACTATAACAATATAAAGATATCACTAAGAGATGATTTATGACTATAACAATATAAAGATATCACTAAGAGATGATTTATGACTATAACAATATAAAGATATCAATAAGAGATGATTTATGACTATAACAATATAAAGATATCAATAAGAGATGATTTATGACTATAACAATATAAAGATATCACTAAGAGATGATTTATGACTATAACAATATAAAGATATCACTAAGAGATGATTTATGACTATAACAATATAAAGATATCACTAAGAGATGATTTATGACTATAACAATATAAAGATATCAATAAGAGATGATTTATGACTATAACAATATAAAGATATCAACAAGAGATGATTTATGACTATAACAATATAAAGATATCAATAAGAGATGATTTATGACTATAACAATATAAAGATATCAATAAGAGATGATTTATGACTATAACAATATAAAGATATCAACAAGAGATGATTTATGACTATAACAATATAAAGATATCACTAAGAGATGATTTATGACTATAACAATATAAAGATATCAACAAGAGATGATTTATGACTATAACAATATAAAGATATCAATAAGAGATGATTTATGACTATAACAATATAAAGATATCAACAAGAGATGATTTATGACTATAACAATATAAAGATATCAACAAGAGATGATTTATGACTAACAATATAAAGATATCACTAAGAGATGATTTATGACTATAACAATATAAAGATATCAACAAGAGATGATTTATGACTATAACAATATAAAGATATCAATAAGAGATGATTTATGACTATAACAATATAAAGATATCAACAAGAGATGATTTATGACTATAACAATATAAAGATATCAACAAGAGATGATTTATGACTATAACAATATAAAGATATCAACAAGAGATGATTTATGACTATAACAATATAAAGATATCACTAAGAGATGATTTATGACTATAACAATATAAAGATATCAATAAGAGATGATTTATGACTATAACAATATAAAGATATCAATAAGAGATGATTTATGACTATAACAATATAAAGATATCAATAAGAGATGATTTATGACTATAACAATATAAAGATATCACTAAGAGATGATTTATGACTATAACAATATAAAGATATCAACAAGAGATGATTTATGACTATAACAATATAAAGATATCAATAAGAGATGATTTATGACTATAACAATATAAAGATATCAATAAGAGATGATTTATGACTATAACAATATAAAGATATCAATAAGAGATGATTTATGACTATAACAATATAAAGATATCAATAAGAGATGATTTATGACTATAACAATATAAAGATATCAATAAGAGATGATTTATGACTATAACAATATAAAGATATCACTAAGAGATGATTTATGACTATAACAATATAAAGATATCACTAAGAGATGATTTATGACTATAACAATATAAAGATATCACTAAGAGATGATTTATGACTATAACAATATAAAGATATCAATAAGAGATGATTTATGACTATAACAATATAAAGATATCAACAAGAGATGATTTATGACTATAACAATATAAAGATATCACTAAGAGATGATTTATGACTATAACAATATAAAGATATCAACAAGAGATGATTTATGACTATAACAATATAAAGATATCAATAAGAGATGATTTATGACTATAACAATATAAAGATATCACTAAGAGATGATTTATGACTATAACAATATAAAGATATCAATAAGAGATGATTTATGACTATAACAATATAAAGATATCACTAAGAGATGATTTATGACTATAACAATATAAAGATATCACTAAGAGATGATTTATGACTATAACAATATAAAGATATCAATAAGAGATGATTTATGACTATAACAATATAAAGATATCACTAAGAGATGATTTATGACTATAACAATATAAAGATATCAATAAGAGATGATTTATGACTATAACAATATAAAGATATCAACAAGAGATGATTTATGACTATAACAATATAAAGATATCAACAAGAGATGATTTATGACTATAACAATATAAAGATATCAACAAGAGATGATTTATGACTATAACAATATAAAGATATCAATAAGAGATGATTTATGACTATAACAATATAAAGATATCAACAAGAGATGATTTATGACTATAACAATATAAAGATATCAACAAGAGATGATTTATGACTATAACAATATAAAGATATCAATAAGAGATGATTTATGACTATAACAATATAAAGATATCAACAAGAGATGATTTATGACTATAACAATATAAAGATATCAACAAGAGATGATTTATGACTATAACAATATAAAGATATCAATAAGAGATGATTTATGACTATAACAATATAAAGATATCAACAAGAGATGATTTATGACTATAACAATATAAAGATATCAACAAGAGATGATTTATGACTATAACAATATAAAGATATCAATAAGAGATGATTTATGACTATAACAATATAAAGATATCAATAAGAGATGATTTATGACTATAACAATATAAAGATATCAATAAGAGATGATTTATGACTATAACAATATAAAGATATCAATAAGAGATGATTTATGACTATAACAATATAAAGATATCAATAAGAGATGATTTATGACTATAACAATATAAAGATATCAACAAGAGATGATTTATGACTATAACAATATAAAGATATCAATAAGAGATGATTTATGACTATAACAATATAAAGATATCAATAAGAGATGATTTATGACTATAACAATATAAAGATATCAATAAGAGATGATTTATGACTATAACAATATAAAGATATCAACAAGAGATGATTTATGACTATAACAATATAAAGATATCAATAAGAGATGATTTATGACTATAACAATATAAAGATATCAATAAGAGATGATTTATGACTATAACAATATAAAGATATCAATAAGAGATGATTTATGACTATAACAATATAAAGATATCACTAAGAGATGATTTATGACTATAACAATATAAAGATATCAATAAGAGATGATTTATGACTATAACAATATAAAGATATCAATAAGAGATGATTTATGACTATAACAATATAAAGATATCAACAAGAGATGATTTATGACTATAACAATATAAAGATATCACTAAGAGATGATTTATGACTATAACAATATAAAGATATCACTAAGAGATGATTTATGACTATAACAATATAAAGATATCAACAAGAGATGATTTATGACTATAACAATATAAAGATATCACTAAGAGATGATTTATGACTATAACAATATAAAGATATCAATAAGAGATGATTTATGACTATAACAATATAAAGATATCAATAAGAGATGATTTATGACTATAACAATATAAAGATATCAACAAGAGATGATTTATGACTATAACAATATAAAGATATCAATAAGAGATGATTTATGACTATAACAATATAAAGATATCAATAAGAGATGATTTATGACTATAACAATATAAAGATATCAACAAGAGATGATTTATGACTATAACAATATAAAGATATCACTAAGAGATGATTTATGACTATAACAATATAAAGATATCAACAAGAGATGATTTATGACTATAACAATATAAAGATATCAACAAGAGATGATTTATGACTATAACAATATAAAGATATCAACAAGAGATGATTTATGACTATAACAATATAAAGATATCAATAAGAGATGATTTATGACTATAACAATATAAAGATATCAATAAGAGATGATTTATGACTATAACAATATAAAGATATCAATAAGAGATGATTTATGACTATAACAATATAAAGATATCAACAAGAGATGATTTATGACTATAACAATATAAAGATATCAACAAGAGATGATTTATGACTATAACAATATAAAGATATCACTAAGAGATGATTTATGACTATAACAATATAAAGATATCAATAAGAGATGATTTATGACTATAACAATATAAAGATATCACTAAGAGATGATTTATGACTATAACAATATAAAGATATCAACAAGAGATGATTTATGACTATAACAATATAAAGATATCAATAAGAGATGATTTATGACTATAACAATATAAAGATATCACTAAGAGATGATTTATGACTATAACAATATAAAGATATCAACAAGAGATGATTTATGACTATAACAATATAAAGATATCAATAAGAGATGATTTATGACTATAACAATATAAAGATATCACTAAGAGATGATTTATGACTATAACAATATAAAGATATCAACAAGAGATGATTTATGACTATAACAATATAAAGATATCAACAAGAGATGATTTATGACTATAACAATATAAAGATATCAATAAGAGATGATTTATGACTATAACAATATAAAGATATCAATAAGAGATGATTTATGACTATAACAATATAAAGATATCAACAAGAGATGATTTATGACTATAACAATATAAAGATATCAACAAGAGATGATTTATGACTATAACAATATAAAGATATCAACAAGAGATGATTTATGACTATAACAATATAAAGATATCACTAAGAGATGATTTATGACTATAACAATATAAAGATATCAACAAGAGATGATTTATGACTATAACAATATAAAGATATCAACAAGAGATGATTTATGACTATAACAATATAAAGATATCACTAAGAGATGATTTATGACTATAACAATATAAAGATATCAATAAGAGATGATTTATGACTATAACAATATAAAGATATCAATAAGAGATGATTTATGACTATAACAATATAAAGATATCACTAAGAGATGATTTATGACTATAACAATATAAAGATATCACTAAGAGATGATTTATGACTATAACAATATAAAGATATCAACAAGAGATGATTTATGACTATAACAATATAAAGATATCACTAAGAGATGATTTATGACTATAACAATATAAAGATATCAATAAGAGATGATTTATGACTATAACAATATAAAGATATCAACAAGAGATGATTTATGACTATAACAATATAAAGATATCAACAAGAGATGATTTATGACTATAACAATATAAAGATATCAACAAGAGATGATTTATGACTATAACAATATAAAGATATCAACAAGAGATGATTTATGACTATAACAATATAAAGATATCAATAAGAGATGATTTATGACTATAACAATATAAAGATATCACTAAGAGATGATTTATGACTATAACAATATAAAGATATCAATAAGAGATGATTTATGACTATAACAATATAAAGATATCAATAAGAGATGATTTATGACTATAACAATATAAAGATATCAACAAGAGATGATTTATGACTATAACAATATAAAGATATCACTAAGAGATGATTTATGACTATAACAATATAAAGATATCAATAAGAGATGATTTATGACTATAACAATATAAAGATATCAATAAGAGATGATTTATGACTATAACAATATAAAGATATCAATAAGAGATGATTTATGACTATAACAATATAAAGATATCAATAAGAGATGATTTATGACTATAACAATATAAAGATATCACTAAGAGATGATTTATGACTATAACAATATAAAGATATCACTAAGAGATGATTTATGACTATAACAATATAAAGATATCAATAAGAGATGATTTATGACTATAACAATATAAAGATATCACTAAGAGATGATTTATGACTATAACAATATAAAGATATCAATAAGAGATGATTTATGACTATAACAATATAAAGATATCAATAAGAGATGATTTATGACTATAACAATATAAAGATATCAATAAGAGATGATTTATGACTATAACAATATAAAGATATCAACAAGAGATGATTTATGACTATAACAATATAAAGATATCACTAAGAGATGATTTATGACTATAACAATATAAAGATATCAACAAGAGATGATTTATGACTATAACAATATAAAGATATCAATAAGAGATGATTTATGACTATAACAATATAAAGATATCAATAAGAGATGATTTATGACTATAACAATATAAAGATATCACTAAGAGATGATTTATGACTATAACAATATAAAGATATCAACAAGAGATGATTTATGACTATAACAATATAAAGATATCAACAAGAGATGATTTATGACTATAACAATATAAAGATATCAATAAGAGATGATTTATGACTATAACAATATAAAGATATCAACAAGAGATGATTTATGACTATAACAATATAAAGATATCACTAAGAGATGATTTATGACTATAACAATATAAAGATATCAATAAGAGATGATTTATGACTATAACAATATAAAGATATCAATAAGAGATGATTTATGACTATAACAATATAAAGATATCAATAAGAGATGATTTATGACTATAACAATATAAAGATATCAACAAGAGATGATTTATGACTATAACAATATAAAGATATCAATAAGAGATGATTTATGACTATAACAATATAAAGATATCAATAAGAGATGATTTATGACTATAACAATATAAAGATATCACTAAGAGATGATTTATGACTATAACAATATAAAGATATCAATAAGAGATGATTTATGACTATAACAATATAAAGATATCAATAAGAGATGATTTATGACTATAACAATATAAAGATATCAATAAGAGATGATTTATGACTATAACAATATAAAGATATCAACAAGAGATGATTTATGACTATAACAATATAAAGATATCACTAAGAGATGATTTATGACTATAACAATATAAAGATATCACTAAGAGATGATTTATGACTATAACAATATAAAGATATCAATAAGAGATGATTTATGACTATAACAATATAAAGATATCACTAAGAGATGATTTATGACTATAACAATATAAAGATATCACTAAGAGATGATTTATGACTATAACAATATAAAGATATCACTAAGAGATGATTTATGACTATAACAATATAAAGATATCACTAAGAGATGATTTATGACTATAACAATATAAAGATATCACTAAGAGATGATTTATGACTATAACAATATAAAGATATCAATAAGAGATGATTTATGACTATAACAATATAAAGATATCAATAAGAGATGATTTATGACTATAACAATATAAAGATATCACTAAGAGATGATTTATGACTATAACAATATAAAGATATCACTAAGAGATGATTTATGACTATAACAATATAAAGATATCACTAAGAGATGATTTATGACTATAACAATATAAAGATATCAATAAGAGATGATTTATGACTATAACAATATAAAGATATCAATAAGAGATGATTTATGACTATAACAATATAAAGATATCAATAAGAGATGATTTATGACTATAACAATATAAAGATATCAATAAGAGATGATTTATGACTATAACAATATAAAGATATCAATAAGAGATGATTTATGACTATAACAATATAAAGATATCACTAAGAGATGATTTATGACTATAACAATATAAAGATATCACTAAGAGATGATTTATGACTATAACAATATAAAGATATCAATAAGAGATGATTTATGACTATAACAATATAAAGATATCAATAAGAGATGATTTATGACTATAACAATATAAAGATATCACTAAGAGATGATTTATGACTATAACAATATAAAGATATCACTAAGAGATGATTTATGACTATAACAATATAAAGATATCAATAAGAGATGATTTATGACTATAACAATATAAAGATATCAATAAGAGATGATTTATGACTATAACAATATAAAGATATCACTAAGAGATGATTTATGACTATAACAATATAAAGATATCAATAAGAGATGATTTATGACTATAACAATATAAAGATATCACTAAGAGATGATTTATGACTATAACAATATAAAGATATCAATAAGAGATGATTTATGACTATAACAATATAAAGATATCAATAAGAGATGATTTATGACTATAACAATATAAAGATATCACTAAGAGATGATTTATGACTATAACAATATAAAGATATCACTAAGAGATGATTTATGACTATAACAATATAAAGATATCAATAAGAGATGATTTATGACTATAACAATATAAAGATATCAATAAGAGATGATTTATGACTATAACAATATAAAGATATCACTAAGAGATGATTTATGACTATAACAATATAAAGATATCACTAAGAGATGATTTATGACTATAACAATATAAAGATATCAATAAGAGATGATTTATGACTATAACAATATAAAGATATCACTAAGAGATGATTTATGACTATAACAATATAAAGATATCAACAAGAGATGATTTATGACTATAACAATATAAAGATATCAATAAGAGATGATTTATGACTATAACAATATAAAGATATCAATAAGAGATGATTTATGACTATAACAATATAAAGATATCAATAAGAGATGATTTATGACTATAACAATATAAAGATATCACTAAGAGATGATTTATGACTATAACAATATAAAGATATCACTAAGAGATGATTTATGACTATAACAATATAAAGATATCAATAAGAGATGATTTATGACTATAACAATATAAAGATATCACTAAGAGATGATTTATGACTATAACAATATAAAGATATCAACAAGAGATGATTTATGACTATAACAATATAAAGATATCACAAGAGATGATTTATGACTATAACAATATAAAGATATCAATAAGAGATGATTTATGACTATAACAATATAAAGATATCAATAAGAGATGATTTATGACTATAACAATATAAAGATATCAATAAGAGATGATTTATGACTATAACAATATAAAGATATCAATAAGAGATGATTTATGACTATAACAATATAAAGATATCACTAAGAGATGATTTATGACTATAACAATATAAAGATATCACTAAGAGATGATTTATGACTATAACAATATAAAGATATCAATAAGAGATGATTTATGACTATAACAATATAAAGATATCACTAAGAGATGATTTATGACTATAACAATATAAAGATATCACTAAGAGATGATTTATGACTATAACAATATAAAGATATCAACAAGAGATGATTTATGACTATAACAATATAAAGATATCAATAAGAGATGATTTATGACTATAACAATATAAAGATATCACTAAGAGATGATTTATGACTATAACAATATAAAGATATCAATAAGAGATGATTTATGACTATAACAATATAAAGATATCACTAAGAGATGATTTATGACTATAACAATATAAAGATATCAACAAGAGATGATTTATGACTATAACAATATAAAGATATCAATAAGAGATGATTTATGACTATAACAATATAAAGATATCAATAAGAGATGATTTATGACTATAACAATATAAAGATATCAATAAGAGATGATTTATGACTATAACAATATAAAGATATCACTAAGAGATGATTTATGACTATAACAATATAAAGATATCACTAAGAGATGATTTATGACTATAACAATATAAAGATATCAATAAGAGATGATTTATGACTATAACAATATAAAGATATCAATAAGAGATGATTTATGACTATAACAATATAAAGATATCAATAAGAGATGATTTATGACTATAACAATATAAAGATATCAACAAGAGATGATTTATGACTATAACAATATAAAGATATCAATAAGAGATGATTTATGACTATAACAATATAAAGATATCAATAAGAGATGATTTATGACTATAACAATATAAAGATATCAACAAGAGATGATTTATGACTATAACAATATAAAGATATCAATAAGAGATGATTTATGACTATAACAATATAAAGATATCAATAAGAGATGATTTATGACTATAACAATATAAAGATATCACTAAGAGATGATTTATGACTATAACAATATAAAGATATCAATAAGAGATGATTTATGACTATAACAATATAAAGATATCAACAAGAGATGATTTATGACTATAACAATATAAAGATATCAATAAGAGATGATTTATGACTATAACAATATAAAGATATCAACAAGAGATGATTTATGACTATAACAATATAAAGATATCAATAAGAGATGATTTATGACTATAACAATATAAAGATATCACTAAGAGATGATTTATGACTATAACAATATAAAGATATCACTAAGAGATGATTTATGACTATAACAATATAAAGATATCAACAAGAGATGATTTATGACTATAACAATATAAAGATATCAATAAGAGATGATTTATGACTATAACAATATAAAGATATCACTAAGAGATGATTTATGACTATAACAATATAAAGATATCAACAAGAGATGATTTATGACTATAACAATATAAAGATATCAATAAGAGATGATTTATGACTATAACAATATAAAGATATCACTAAGAGATGATTTATGACTATAACAATATAAAGATATCAATAAGAGATGATTTATGACTATAACAATATAAAGATATCAATAAGAGATGATTTATGACTATAACAATATAAAGATATCAATAAGAGATGATTTATGACTATAACAATATAAAGATATCAATAAGAGATGATTTATGACTATAACAATATAAAGATATCAATAAGAGATGATTTATGACTATAACAATATAAAGATATCAATAAGAGATGATTTATGACTATAACAATATAAAGATATCAATAAGAGATGATTTATGACTATAACAATATAAAGATATCAATAAGAGATGATTTATGACTATAACAATATAAAGATATCAATAAGAGATGATTTATGACTATAACAATATAAAGATATCAACAAGAGATGATTTATGACTATAACAATATAAAGATATCAATAAGAGATGATTTATGACTATAACAATATAAAGATATCAATAAGAGATGATTTATGACTATAACAATATAAAGATATCACTAAGAGATGATTTATGACTATAACAATATAAAGATATCAATAAGAGATGATTTATGACTATAACAATATAAAGATATCAATAAGAGATGATTTATGACTATAACAATATAAAGATATCAATAAGAGATGATTTATGACTATAACAATATAAAGATATCAATAAGAGATGATTTATGACTATAACAATATAAAGATATCAATAAGAGATGATTTATGACTATAACAATATAAAGATATCAACAAGAGATGATTTATGACTATAACAATATAAAGATATCAATAAGAGATGATTTATGACTATAACAATATAAAGATATCACTAAGAGATGATTTATGACTATAACAATATAAAGATATCAATAAGAGATGATTTATGACTATAACAATATAAAGATATCAACAAGAGATGATTTATGACTATAACAATATAAAGATATCAATAAGAGATGATTTATGACTATAACAATATAAAGATATCAATAAGAGATGATTTATGACTATAACAATATAAAGATATCACTAAGAGATGATTTATGACTATAACAATATAAAGATATCAACAAGAGATGATTTATGACTATAACAATATAAAGATATCAACAAGAGATGATTTATGACTATAACAATATAAAGATATCAATAAGAGATGATTTATGACTATAACAATATAAAGATATCAATAAGAGATGATTTATGACTATAACAATATAAAGATATCAATAAGAGATGATTTATGACTATAACAATATAAAGATATCACTAAGAGATGATTTATGACTATAACAATATAAAGATATCAACAAGAGATGATTTATGACTATAACAATATAAAGATATCACTAAGAGATGATTTATGACTATAACAATATAAAGATATCAATAAGAGATGATTTATGACTATAACAATATAAAGATATCAATAAGAGATGATTTATGACTATAACAATATAAAGATATCACTAAGAGATGATTTATGACTATAACAATATAAAGATATCAACAAGAGATGATTTATGACTATAACAATATAAAGATATCAATAAGAGATGATTTATGACTATAACAATATAAAGATATCAATAAGAGATGATTTATGACTATAACAATATAAAGATATCAATAAGAGATGATTTATGACTATAACAATATAAAGATATCAATAAGAGATGATTTATGACTATAACAATATAAAGATATCACTAAGAGATGATTTATGACTATAACAATATAAAGATATCACTAAGAGATGATTTATGACTATAACAATATAAAGATATCAACAAGAGATGATTTATGACTATAACAATATAAAGATATCACTAAGAGATGATTTATGACTATAACAATATAAAGATATCAACAAGAGATGATTTATGACTATAACAATATAAAGATATCACTAAGAGATGATTTATGACTATAACAATATAAAGATATCAACAAGAGATGATTTATGACTATAACAATATAAAGATATCAATAAGAGATGATTTATGACTATAACAATATAAAGATATCAATAAGAGATGATTTATGACTATAACAATATAAAGATATCAATAAGAGATGATTTATGACTATAACAATATAAAGATATCACTAAGAGATGATTTATGACTATAACAATATAAAGATATCAACAAGAGATGATTTATGACTATAACAATATAAAGATATCACTAAGAGATGATTTATGACTATAACAATATAAAGATATCAATAAGAGATGATTTATGACTATAACAATATAAAGATATCAATAAGAGATGATTTATGACTATAACAATATAAAGATATCAATAAGAGATGATTTATGACTATAACAATATAAAGATATCAATAAGAGATGATTTATGACTATAACAATATAAAGATATCAATAAGAGATGATTTATGACTATAACAATATAAAGATATCAACAAGAGATGATTTATGACTATAACAATATAAAGATATCACTAAGAGATGATTTATGACTATAACAATATAAAGATATCAATAAGAGATGATTTATGACTATAACAATATAAAGATATCAATAAGAGATGATTTATGACTATAACAATATAAAGATATCAACAAGAGATGATTTATGACTATAACAATATAAAGATATCAATAAGAGATGATTTATGACTATAACAATATAAAGATATCAATAAGAGATGATTTATGACTATAACAATATAAAGATATCAATAAGAGATGATTTATGACTATAACAATATAAAGATATCAATAAGAGATGATTTATGACTATAACAATATAAAGATATCAACAAGAGATGATTTATGACTATAACAATATAAAGATATCAATAAGAGATGATTTATGACTATAACAATATAAAGATATCAACAAGAGATGATTTATGACTATAACAATATAAAGATATCAATAAGAGATGATTTATGACTATAACAATATAAAGATATGATTTATGACTATAACAATATAAAGATATCAACAAGAGATGATTTATGACTATAACAATATAAAGATATCAACAAGAGATGATTTATGACTATAACAATATAAAGATATCAATAAGAGATGATTTATGACTATAACAATATAAAGATATCAACAAGAGATGATTTATGACTATAACAATATAAAGATATCAATAAGAGATGATTTATGACTATAACAATATAAAGATATCAATAAGAGATGATTTATGACTATAACAATATAAAGATATCACTAAGAGATGATTTATGACTATAACAATATAAAGATATCAACAAGAGATGATTTATGACTATAACAATATAAAGATATCAATAAGAGATGATTTATGACTATAACAATATAAAGATATCAATAAGAGATGATTTATGACTATAACAATATAAAGATATCAACAAGAGATGATTTATGACTATAACAATATAAAGATATCAACAAGAGATGATTTATGACTATAACAATATAAAGATATCAATAAGAGATGATTTATGACTATAACAATATAAAGATATCACTAAGAGATGATTTATGACTATAACAATATAAAGATATCAATAAGAGATGATTTATGACTATAACAATATAAAGATATCACTAAGAGATGATTTATGACTATAACAATATAAAGATATCAACAAGAGATGATTTATGACTATAACAATATAAAGATATCAATAAGAGATGATTTATGACTATAACAATATAAAGATATCAACAAGAGATGATTTATGACTATAACAATATAAAGATATCAATAAGAGATGATTTATGACTATAACAATATAAAGATATCAATAAGAGATGATTTATGACTATAACAATATAAAGATATCAATAAGAGATGATTTATGACTATAACAATATAAAGATATCAATAAGAGATGATTTATGACTATAACAATATAAAGATATCAATAAGAGATGATTTATGACTATAACAATATAAAGATATCACTAAGAGATGATTTATGACTATAACAATATAAAGATATCAACAAGAGATGATTTATGACTATAACAATATAAAGATATCAATAAGAGATGATTTATGACTATAACAATATAAAGATATCAACAAGAGATGATTTATGACTATAACAATATAAAGATATCACTAAGAGATGATTTATGACTATAACAATATAAAGATATCAATAAGAGATGATTTATGACTATAACAATATAAAGATATCAATAAGAGATGATTTATGACTATAACAATATAAAGATATCAATAAGAGATGATTTATGACTATAACAATATAAAGATATCAATAAGAGATGATTTATGACTATAACAATATAAAGATATCACTAAGAGATGATTTATGACTATAACAATATAAAGATATCAACAAGAGATGATTTATGACTATAACAATATAAAGATATCACTAAGAGATGATTTATGACTATAACAATATAAAGATATCAACAAGAGATGATTTATGACTATAACAATATAAAGATATCAATAAGAGATGATTTATGACTATAACAATATAAAGATATCAATAAGAGATGATTTATGACTATAACAATATAAAGATATCAATAAGAGATGATTTATGACTATAACAATATAAAGATATCAATAAGAGATGATTTATGACTATAACAATATAAAGATATCAATAAGAGATGATTTATGACTATAACAATATAAAGATATCACTAAGAGATGATTTATGACTATAACAATATAAAGATATCAACAAGAGATGATTTATGACTATAACAATATAAAGATATCACTAAGAGATGATTTATGACTATAACAATATAAAGATATCAATAAGAGATGATTTATGACTATAACAATATAAAGATATCAATAAGAGATGATTTATGACTATAACAATATAAAGATATCACTAAGAGATGATTTATGACTATAACAATATAAAGATATCACTAAGAGATGATTTATGACTATAACAATATAAAGATATCAACAAGAGATGATTTATGACTATAACAATATAAAGATATCAACAAGAGATGATTTATGACTATAACAATATAAAGATATCAATAAGAGATGATTTATGACTATAACAATATAAAGATATCAACAAGAGATGATTTATGACTATAACAATATAAAGATATCAACAAGAGATGATTTATGACTATAACAATATAAAGATATCAATAAGAGATGATTTATGACTATAACAATATAAAGATATCACTAAGAGATGATTTATGACTATAACAATATAAAGATATCAATAAGAGATGATTTATGACTATAACAATATAAAGATATCAATAAGAGATGATTTATGACTATAACAATATAAAGATATCACTAAGAGATGATTTATGACTATAACAATATAAAGATATCAACAAGAGATGATTTATGACTATAACAATATAAAGATATCACTAAGAGATGATTTATGACTATAACAATATAAAGATATCAACAAGAGATGATTTATGACTATAACAATATAAAGATATCACTAAGAGATGATTTATGACTATAACAATATAAAGATATCAATAAGAGATGATTTATGACTATAACAATATAAAGATATCAATAAGAGATGATTTATGACTATAACAATATAAAGATATCAATAAGAGATGATTTATGACTATAACAATATAAAGATATCAATAAGAGATGATTTATGACTATAACAATATAAAGATATCACTAAGAGATGATTTATGACTATAACAATATAAAGATATCAACAAGAGATGATTTATGACTATAACAATATAAAGATATCAATAAGAGATGATTTATGACTATAACAATATAAAGATATCACTAAGAGATGATTTATGACTATAACAATATAAAGATATCAACAAGAGATGATTTATGACTATAACAATATAAAGATATCAATAAGAGATGATTTATGACTATAACAATATAAAGATATCAATAAGAGATGATTTATGACTATAACAATATAAAGATATCAATAAGAGATGATTTATGACTATAACAATATAAAGATATCAATAAGAGATGATTTATGACTATAACAATATAAAGATATCAATAAGAGATGATTTATGACTATAACAATATAAAGATATCAATAAGAGATGATTTATGACTATAACAATATAAAGATATCACTAAGAGATGATTTATGACTATAACAATATAAAGATATCAATAAGAGATGATTTATGACTATAACAATATAAAGATATCAACAAGAGATGATTTATGACTATAACAATATAAAGATATCAATAAGAGATGATTTATGACTATAACAATATAAAGATATCAACAAGAGATGATTTATGACTATAACAATATAAAGATATCAATAAGAGATGATTTATGACTATAACAATATAAAGATATCAATAAGAGATGATTTATGACTATAACAATATAAAGATATCACTAAGAGATGATTTATGACTATAACAATATAAAGATATCAATAAGAGATGATTTATGACTATAACAATATAAAGATATCAATAAGAGATGATTTATGACTATAACAATATAAAGATATCACTAAGAGATGATTTATGACTATAACAATATAAAGATATCAACAAGAGATGATTTATGACTATAACAATATAAAGATATCAACAAGAGATGATTTATGACTATAACAATATAAAGATATCAATAAGAGATGATTTATGACTATAACAATATAAAGATATCAACAAGAGATGATTTATGACTATAACAATATAAAGATATCAATAAGAGATGATTTATGACTATAACAATATAAAGATATCACTAAGAGATGATTTATGACTATAACAATATAAAGATATCAATAAGAGATGATTTATGACTATAACAATATAAAGATATCAATAAGAGATGATTTATGACTATAACAATATAAAGATATCAATAAGAGATGATTTATGACTATAACAATATAAAGATATCAATAAGAGATGATTTATGACTATAACAATATAAAGATATCAATAAGAGATGATTTATGACTATAACAATATAAAGATATCAATAAGAGATGATTTATGACTATAACAATATAAAGATATCAATAAGAGATGATTTATGACTATAACAATATAAAGATATCAACAAGAGATGATTTATGACTATAACAATATAAAGATATCAATAAGAGATGATTTATGACTATAACAATATAAAGATATCAATAAGAGATGATTTATGACTATAACAATATAAAGATATCAATAAGAGATGATTTATGACTATAACAATATAAAGATATCAATAAGAGATGATTTATGACTATAACAATATAAAGATATCAACAAGAGATGATTTATGACTATAACAATATAAAGATATCAATAAGAGATGATTTATGACTATAACAATATAAAGATATCAATAAGAGATGATTTATGACTATAACAATATAAAGATATCAACAAGAGATGATTTATGACTATAACAATATAAAGATATCAATAAGAGATGATTTATGACTATAACAATATAAAGATATCAACAAGAGATGATTTATGACTATAACAATATAAAGATATCAATAAGAGATGATTTATGACTATAACAATATAAAGATATCAATAAGAGATGATTTATGACTATAACAATATAAAGATATCAATAAGAGATGATTTATGACTATAACAATATAAAGATATCAATAAGAGATGATTTATGACTATAACAATATAAAGATATCAATAAGAGATGATTTATGACTATAACAATATAAAGATATCAATAAGAGATGATTTATGACTATAACAATATAAAGATATCAATAAGAGATGATTTATGACTATAACAATATAAAGATATCAATAAGAGATGATTTATGACTATAACAATATAAAGATATCAATAAGAGATGATTTATGACTATAACAATATAAAGATATCAATAAGAGATGATTTATGACTATAACAATATAAAGATATCAATAAGAGATGATTTATGACTATAACAATATAAAGATATCAATAAGAGATGATTTATGACTATAACAATATAAAGATATCAATAAGAGATGATTTATGACTATAACAATATAAAGATATCAATAAGAGATGATTTATGACTATAACAATATAAAGATATCAATAAGAGATGATTTATGACTATAACAATATAAAGATATCAACAAGAGATGATTTATGACTATAACAATATAAAGATATCACTAAGAGATGATTTATGACTATAACAATATAAAGATATCAATAAGAGATGATTTATGACTATAACAATATAAAGATATCAATAAGAGATGATTTATGACTATAACAATATAAAGATATCACTAAGAGATGATTTATGACTATAACAATATAAAGATATCACTAAGAGATGATTTATGACTATAACAATATAAAGATATCAACAAGAGATGATTTATGACTATAACAATATAAAGATATCAATAAGAGATGATTTATGACTATAACAATATAAAGATATCAACAAGAGATGATTTATGACTATAACAATATAAAGATATCAATAAGAGATGATTTATGACTATAACAATATAAAGATATCAACAAGAGATGATTTATGACTATAACAATATAAAGATATCAACAAGAGATGATTTATGACTATAACAATATAAAGATATCACTAAGAGATGATTTATGACTATAACAATATAAAGATATCAATAAGAGATGATTTATGACTATAACAATATAAAGATATCAATAAGAGATGATTTATGACTATAACAATATAAAGATATCACTAAGAGATGATTTATGACTATAACAATATAAAGATATCAACAAGAGATGATTTATGACTATAACAATATAAAGATATCACTAAGAGATGATTTATGACTATAACAATATAAAGATATCAATAAGAGATGATTTATGACTATAACAATATAAAGATATCAATAAGAGATGATTTATGACTATAACAATATAAAGATATCAATAAGAGATGATTTATGACTATAACAATATAAAGATATCAATAAGAGATGATTTATGACTATAACAATATAAAGATATCAACAAGAGATGATTTATGACTATAACAATATAAAGATATCACTAAGAGATGATTTATGACTATAACAATATAAAGATATCAATAAGAGATGATTTATGACTATAACAATATAAAGATATCAATAAGAGATGATTTATGACTATAACAATATAAAGATATCAATAAGAGATGATTTATGACTATAACAATATAAAGATATCACTAAGAGATGATTTATGACTATAACAATATAAAGATATCAACAAGAGATGATTTATGACTATAACAATATAAAGATATCAATAAGAGATGATTTATGACTATAACAATATAAAGATATCAATAAGAGATGATTTATGACTATAACAATATAAAGATATCAATAAGAGATGATTTATGACTATAACAATATAAAGATATCAATAAGAGATGATTTATGACTATAACAATATAAAGATATCAATAAGAGATGATTTATGACTATAACAATATAAAGATATCAATAAGAGATGATTTATGACTATAACAATATAAAGATATCAATAAGAGATGATTTATGACTATAACAATATAAAGATATCAACAAGAGATGATTTATGACTATAACAATATAAAGATATCAATAAGAGATGATTTATGACTATAACAATATAAAGATATCAATAAGAGATGATTTATGACTATAACAATATAAAGATATCATAAGAGATGATTTATGACTATAACAATATAAAGATATCAATAAGAGATGATTTATGACTATAACAATATAAAGATATCAACAAGAGATGATTTATGACTATAACAATATAAAGATATCAATAAGAGATGATTTATGACTATAACAATATAAAGATATCAATAAGAGATGATTTATGACTATAACAATATAAAGATATCAACAAGAGATGATTTATGACTATAACAATATAAAGATATCACTAAGAGATGATTTATGACTATAACAATATAAAGATATCAATAAGAGATGATTTATGACTATAACAATATAAAGATATCACTAAGAGATGATTTATGACTATAACAATATAAAGATATCAATAAGAGATGATTTATGACTATAACAATATAAAGATATCAACAAGAGATGATTTATGACTATAACAATATAAAGATATCACTAAGAGATGATTTATGACTATAACAATATAAAGATATCACTAAGAGATGATTTATGACTATAACAATATAAAGATATCAACAAGAGATGATTTATGACTATAACAATATAAAGATATCAACAAGAGATGATTTATGACTATAACAATATAAAGATATCAACAAGAGATGATTTATGACTATAACAATATAAAGATATCACTAAGAGATGATTTATGACTATAACAATATAAAGATATCAATAAGAGATGATTTATGACTATAACAATATAAAGATATCACTAAGAGATGATTTATGACTATAACAATATAAAGATATCAATAAGAGATGATTTATGACTATAACAATATAAAGATATCAACAAGAGATGATTTATGACTATAACAATATAAAGATATCAATAAGAGATGATTTATGACTATAACAATATAAAGATATCAATAAGAGATGATTTATGACTATAACAATATAAAGATATCACTAAGAGATGATTTATGACTATAACAATATAAAGATATCAACAAGAGATGATTTATGACTATAACAATATAAAGATATCAACAAGAGATGATTTATGACTATAACAATATAAAGATATCAACAAGAGATGATTTATGACTATAACAATATAAAGATATCACTAAGAGATGATTTATGACTATAACAATATAAAGATATCAACAAGAGATGATTTATGACTATAACAATATAAAGATATCAATAAGAGATGATTTATGACTATAACAATATAAAGATATCAATAAGAGATGATTTATGACTATAACAATATAAAGATATCAATAAGAGATGATTTATGACTATAACAATATAAAGATATCAATAAGAGATGATTTATGACTATAACAATATAAAGATATCAATAAGAGATGATTTATGACTATAACAATATAAAGATATCAATAAGAGATGATTTATGACTATAACAATATAAAGATATCAATAAGAGATGATTTATGACTATAACAATATAAAGATATCAATAAGAGATGATTTATGACTATAACAATATAAAGATATCAATAAGAGATGATTTATGACTATAACAATATAAAGATATCAATAAGAGATGATTTATGACTATAACAATATAAAGATATCAATAAGAGATGATTTATGACTATAACAATATAAAGATATCAATAAGAGATGATTTATGACTATAACAATATAAAGATATCAATAAGAGATGATTTATGACTATAACAATATAAAGATATCAATAAGAGATGATTTATGACTATAACAATATAAAGATATCAATAAGAGATGATTTATGACTATAACAATATAAAGATATCAATAAGAGATGATTTATGACTATAACAATATAAAGATATCAATAAGAGATGATTTATGACTATAACAATATAAAGATATCAATAAGAGATGATTTATGACTATAACAATATAAAGATATCAATAAGAGATGATTTATGACTATAACAATATAAAGATATCAATAAGAGATGATTTATGACTATAACAATATAAAGATATCAACAAGAGATGATTTATGACTATAACAATATAAAGATATCAATAAGAGATGATTTATGACTATAACAATATAAAGATATCAATAAGAGATGATTTATGACTATAACAATATAAAGATATCAATAAGAGATGATTTATGACTATAACAATATAAAGATATCAATAAGAGATGATTTATGACTATAACAATATAAAGATATCACTAAGAGATGATTTATGACTATAACAATATAAAGATATCAATAAGAGATGATTTATGACTATAACAATATAAAGATATCAATAAGAGATGATTTATGACTATAACAATATAAAGATATCAATAAGAGATGATTTATGACTATAACAATATAAAGATATCAACAAGAGATGATTTATGACTATAACAATATAAAGATATCAACAAGAGATGATTTATGACTATAACAATATAAAGATATCAACAAGAGATGATTTATGACTATAACAATATAAAGATATCAACAAGAGATGATTTATGACTATAACAATATAAAGATATCACTAAGAGATGATTTATGACTATAACAATATAAAGATATCAACAAGAGATGATTTATGACTATAACAATATAAAGATATCAATAAGAGATGATTTATGACTATAACAATATAAAGATATCAATAAGAGATGATTTATGACTATAACAATATAAAGATATCAACAAGAGATGATTTATGACTATAACAATATAAAGATATCAATAAGAGATGATTTATGACTATAACAATATAAAGATATCAATAAGAGATGATTTATGACTATAACAATATAAAGATATCAATAAGAGATGATTTATGACTATAACAATATAAAGATATCACTAAGAGATGATTTATGACTATAACAATATAAAGATATCAATAAGAGATGATTTATGACTATAACAATATAAAGATATCAATAAGAGATGATTTATGACTATAACAATATAAAGATATCAATAAGAGATGATTTATGACTATAACAATATAAAGATATCAATAAGAGATGATTTATGACTATAACAATATAAAGATATCAATAAGAGATGATTTATGACTATAACAATATAAAGATATCAATAAGAGATGATTTATGACTATAACAATATAAAGATATCAATAAGAGATGATTTATGACTATAACAATATAAAGATATCAACTAAGAGATGATTTATGACTATAACAATATAAAGATATCAATAAGAGATGATTTATGACTATAACAATATAAAGATATCAATAAGAGATGATTTATGACTATAACAATATAAAGATATCAATAAGAGATGATTTATGACTATAACAATATAAAGATATCAACAAGAGATGATTTATGACTATAACAATATAAAGATATCAACTAAGAGATGATTTATGACTATAACAATATAAAGATATCAATAAGAGATGATTTATGACTATAACAATATAAAGATATCAACAAGAGATGATTTATGACTATAACAATATAAAGATATCAATAAGAGATGATTTATGACTATAACAATATAAAGATATCAATAAGAGATGATTTATGACTATAACAATATAAAGATATCAATAAGAGATGATTTATGACTATAACAATATAAAGATATCAATAAGAGATGATTTATGACTATAACAATATAAAGATATCAATAAGAGATGATTTATGACTATAACAATATAAAGATATCAATAAGAGATGATTTATGACTATAACAATATAAAGATATCAATAAGAGATGATTTATGACTATAACAATATAAAGATATCAACTAAGAGATGATTTATGACTATAACAATATAAAGATATCAATAAGAGATGATTTATGACTATAACAATATAAAGATATCAACAAGAGATGATTTATGACTATAACAATATAAAGATATCAATAAGAGATGATTTATGACTATAACAATATAAAGATATCAACAAGAGATGATTTATGACTATAACAATATAAAGATATCAACAAGAGATGATTTATGACTATAACAATATAAAGATATCAACAAGAGATGATTTATGACTATAACAATATAAAGATATCAACAAGAGATGATTTATGACTATAACAATATAAAGATATCAACAAGAGATGATTTATGACTATAACAATATAAAGATATCAATAAGAGATGATTTATGACTATAACAATATAAAGATATCAATAAGAGATGATTTATGACTATAACAATATAAAGATATCAATAAGAGATGATTTATGACTATAACAATATAAAGATATCAACAAGAGATGATTTATGACTATAACAATATAAAGATATCAATAAGAGATGATTTATGACTATAACAATATAAAGATATCAATAAGAGATGATTTATGACTATAACAATATAAAGATATCAATAAGAGATGATTTATGACTATAACAATATAAAGATATCAATAAGAGATGATTTATGACTATAACAATATAAAGATATCAATAAGAGATGATTTATGACTATAACAATATAAAGATATCAATAAGAGATGATTTATGACTATAACAATATAAAGATATCAATAAGAGATGATTTATGACTATAACAATATAAAGATATCAACAAGAGATGATTTATGACTATAACAATATAAAGATATCAATAAGAGATGATTTATGACTATAACAATATAAAGATATCAACAAGAGATGATTTATGACTATAACAATATAAAGATATCACTAAGAGATGATTTATGACTATAACAATATAAAGATATCAATAAGAGATGATTTATGACTATAACAATATAAAGATATCAATAAGAGATGATTTATGACTATAACAATATAAAGATATCAATAAGAGATGATTTATGACTATAACAATATAAAGATATCAATAAGAGATGATTTATGACTATAACAATATAAAGATATCAATAAGAGATGATTTATGACTATAACAATATAAAGATATCAATAAGAGATGATTTATGACTATAACAATATAAAGATATCAATAAGAGATGATTTATGACTATAACAATATAAAGATATCAATAAGAGATGATTTATGACTATAACAATGTAAAGATATCAATAAGAGATGATTTATGACTATAACAATATAAAGATATCAATAAGAGATGATTTATGACTATAACAATATAAAGATATCAACAAGAGATGATTTATGACTATAAACAATATAAAGATATCAATAAGAGATGATTTATGACTATAACAATGTAAGATATCAATAAGAGATGATTTATGACTATAACAATATAAAGATATCAACAAGAGATGATTTATGACTATAACAATATAAAGATATCACTAAGAGATGATTTATGACTATAACAATATAAAGATATCAACAAGAGATGATTTATGACTATAACAATATAAAGATATCAATAAGAGATGATTTATGACTATAACAATATAAGATATCACTAAGAGATGATTTATGACTATAACAATATAAAGATATCAACAAGAGATGATTTATGACTATAACAATATAAAGATATCAATAAGAGATGATTTATGACTATAACAATATAAAGATATCAACAAGAGATGATTTATGACTAACAATATAAAGATATCACTAAGAGATGATTTATGACTATAACAATATAAAGATATCACTAAGAGATGATTTATGACTATAACAATATAAAGATATCAATAAGAGATGATTTATGACTAACAATATAAAGATATCAACAAGAGATGATTTATGACTATAACAATATAAAGATATCAACAAGAGATGATTTATGACTAACAATATAAAGATATCAACAAGAGATGATTTATGACTATAACAATATAAAGATATCACTAAGAGATGATTTATGACTATAACAATATAAAGATATCAACAAGAGATGATTTATGACTATAACAATATAAAGATATCAATAAGAGATGATTTATGACTAACAATATAAAGATATCAATAAGAGATGATTTATGACTATAACAATATAAAGATATCAATAAGAGATGATTTATGACTAACAATATAAAGATATCAATAAGAGATGATTATGACTATAACAATATAAAGATATCAATAAGAGATGATTTATGACTATAACAATATAAAGATATCAATAAGAGATGATTTATGACTAACAATATAAAGATATCAATAAGAGATGATTTATGACTATAACAATATAAAGATATCAATAAGAGATGATTTATGACTATAACAATGTAAAGATATCAATAAGAGATGATTTATGACTATAACAATATAAAGATATCAATAAGAGATGATTTATGACTATAACAATATAAAGATATCAATAAGAGATGATTTATGACTATAACAATGTAAAGATATCAATAAGAGATGATTTATGACTATAACAATATAAAGATATCAATAAGAGATGATTTATGACTATAACAATATAAAGATATCAACAAGAGATGATTTATGACTATAACAATATAAAGATATCAATAAGAGATGATTTATGACTATAACAATGTAAAGATATCAATAAGAGATGATTTATGACTATAACAATATAAAGATATCAATAAGAGATGATTTATGACTATAACAATATAAAGATATCACTAAGAGATGATTTATGACTATAACAATATAAAGATATCACTAAGAGATGATTTATGACTATAACAATATAAAGATATCAACAAGAGATGATTTATGACTAACAATATAAAGATATCACTAAGAGATGATTTATGACTATAACAATATAAAGATATCAACAAGAGATGATTTATGACTAACAATATAAAGATATCACTAAGAGATGATTTATGACTATAACAATATAAAGATATCACTAAGAGATGATTTATGACTATAACAATATAAAGATATCACTAAGAGATGATTTATGACTATAACAATATAAAGATATCAACAAGAGATGATTTATGACTATAACAATATAAAGATATCACTAAGAGATGATTTATGACTATAACAATATAAAGATATCACTAAGAGATGATTTATGACTATAACAATATAAAGATATCAATAAGAGATGATTTATGACTATAACAATATAAAGATATCAACAAGAGATGATTTATGACTATAACAATATAAAGATATCACTAAGAGATGATTTATGACTATAACAATATAAAGATATCAATAAGAGATGATTTATGACTATAACAATATAAAGATATCACTAAGAGATGATTTATGACTATAACAATATAAAGATATCAATAAGAGATGATTTATGACTATAACAATATAAAGATATCAACAAGAGATGATTTATGACTATAACAATATAAAGATATCACTAAGAGATGATTTATGACTATAACAATATAAAGATATCAATAAGAGATGATTTATGACTATAACAATATAAAGATATCAACAAGAGATGATTTATGACTAACAATATAAAGATATCAACAAGAGATGATTTATGACTATAACAATATAAAGATATCAACAAGAGATGATTTATGACTATAACAATATAAAGATATCACTAAGAGATGATTTATGACTATAACAATATAAAGATATCACTAAGAGATGATTTATGACTATAACAATATAAAGATATCAATAAGAGATGATTTATGACTATAACAATGTAAAGATATCACTAAGAGATGATTTATGACTATAACAATATAAAGATATCAATAAGAGATGATTTATGACTATATCAATATAAAGATATCAATAAGAGATGATTTATGACTATAACAATATAAAGATATCAACAAGAGATGATTTATGACTAACAATATAAAGATATCAACAAGAGATGATTTATGACTATAACAATATAAAGATATCAACAAGAGATGATTTATGACTATAACAATATAAAGATATCACTAAGAGATGATTTATGACTATAACAATATAAAGATATCACTAAGAGATGATTTATGACTATAACAATATAAAGATATCAATAAGAGATGATTTATGACTATAACAATGTAAAGATATCACTAAGAGATGATTTATGACTATAACAATATAAAGATATCAATAAGAGATGATTTATGACTATAACAATATAAAGATATCAACAAGAGATGATTTATGACTATAACAATATAAAGATATCAACAAGAGATGATTTATGACTATAACAATGTAAAGATATCACTAAGAGATGATTTATGACTATAACAATATAAAGATATCAATAAGAGATGATTTATGACTATAACAATATAAAGATATCAACAAGAGATGATTTATGACTAACAATATAAAGATATCAACAAGAGATGATTTATGACTATAACAATGTAAAGATATCACTAAGAGATGATTTATGACTATAACAATATAAAGATATCAACAAGAGATGATTTATGACTATAACAATATAAAGATATCAATAAGAGATGATTTATGACTATAACAATATAAAGATATCACTAAGAGATGATTTATGACTATAACAATATAAAGATATCAACAAGAGATGATTTATGACTAACAATATAAAGATATCACTAAGAGATGATTTATGACTATAACAATGTAAAGATATCACTAAGAGATGATTTATGACTAACAATATAAAGATATCACTAAGAGATGATTTATGACTATAACAATGTAAAGATATCACTAAGAGATGATTTATGACTAACAATATAAAGATATCAATAAGAGATGATTTATGACTATAACAATATAAAGATATCACTAAGAGATGATTATGACTATAACAATATAAAGATATCACTAAGAGATGATTTATGACTATAACAATGTAAAGATATCACTAAGAGATGATTTATGACTAACAATATAAAGATATCAATAAGAGATGATTTATGACTATAACAATGTAAAGATATCACTAAGAGATGATTTATGACTAACAATATAAAGATATCACTAAGAGATGATTTATGACTATAACAATATAAAGATATCAATAAGAGATGATTTATGACTATAACAATATAAAGATATCAACAAGAGATGATTTATGACTATAACAATATAAAGATATCAACAAGAGATGATTTATGACTATAACAATATAAAGATATCAATAAGAGATGATTTATGACTATAACAATATAAAGATATCAATAAGAGATGATTTATGACTATAACAATATAAAGATATCAATAAGAGATGATTTATGACTATAACAATATAAAGATATCAACAAGAGATGATTTATGACTATAACAATATAAAGATATCAATAAGAGATGATTTATGACTATAACAATATAAAGATATCAATAAGAGATGATTTATGACTATAACAATATAAAGATATCAATAAGAGATGATTTATGACTATAACAATATAAAGATATCAACAAGAGATGATTTATGACTATAACAATATAAAGATATCAACAAGAGATGATTTATGACTATAACAATATAAAGATATCAATAAGAGATGATTTATGACTATAACAATATAAAGATATCAATAAGAGATGATTTATGACTATAACAATATAAAGATATCAATAAGAGATGATTTATGACTATAACAATATAAAGATATCAACAAGAGATGATTTATGACTATAACAATATAAAGATATCAACAAGAGATGATTTATGACTATAACAATATAAAGATATCAATAAGAGATGATTTATGACTATAACAATATAAAGATATCAACAAGAGATGATTTATGACTATAACAATATAAAGATATCAACAAGAGATGATTTATGACTATAACAATATAAAGATATCAACAAGAGATGATTTATGACTATAACAATATAAAGATATCAATAAGAGATGATTTATGACTATAACAATATAAAGATATCACTAAGAGATGATTTATGACTATAACAATATAAAGATATCACTAAGAGATGATTTATGACTATAACAATATAAAGATATCACTAAGAGATGATTTATGACTATAACAATATAAAGATATCACTAAGAGATGATTTATGACTATAACAATATAAAGATATCACTAAGAGATGATTTATGACTATAACAATATAAAGATATCAATAAGAGATGATTTACGACTATAACAATATAAAGATATCAACAAGAGATGATTTATGACTATAACAATATAAAGATATCACTAAGAGATGATTTATGACTATAACAATATAAAGATATCAACAAGAGATGATTTATGACTATAACAATATAAAGATATCAACAAGAGATGATTTATGACTATAACAATATAAAGATATCACTAAGAGATGATTTATGACTATAACAATATAAAGATATCACTAAGAGATGATTTATGACTATAACAATATAAAGATATCAACAAGAGATGATTTATGACTATAACAATATAAAGATATCAATAAGAGATGATTTATGACTATAACAATATAAAGATATCAATAAGAGATGATTTATGACTATAACAATATAAAGATATCAACAAGAGATGATTTATGACTATAACAATATAAAGATATCAATAAGAGATGATTTATGACTATAACAATATAAAGATATCAACAAGAGATGATTTATGACTATAACAATATAAAGATATCAACAAGAGATGATTTATGACTATAACAATATAAAGATATCAATAAGAGATGATTTATGACTATAACAATATAAAGATATCAATAAGAGATGATTTATGACTATAACAATATAAAGATATCAACAAGAGATGATTTATGACTATAACAATATAAAGATATCAACAAGAGATGATTTATGACTATAACAATATAAAGATATCAACAAGAGATGATTTATGACTATAACAATATAAAGATATCAATAAGAGATGATTTATGACTATAACAATATAAAGATATCAATAAGAGATGATTTATGACTATAACAATATAAAGATATCAATAAGAGATGATTTATGACTATAACAATATAAAGATATCAACAAGAGATGATTTATGACTATAACAATATAAAGATATCAACAAGAGATGATTTATGACTATAACAATATAAAGATATCAATAAGAGATGATTTATGACTATAACAATATAAAGATATCAACAAGAGATGATTTATGACTATAACAATATAAAGATATCAACAAGAGATGATTTATGACTATAACAATATAAAGATATCAACAAGAGATGATTTATGACTATAACAATATAAAGATATCAACAAGAGATGATTTATGACTATAACAATATAAAGATATCAATAAGAGATGATTTATGACTATAACAATATAAAGATATCAATAAGAGATGATTTATGACTATAACAATATAAAGATATCACTAAGAGATGATTTACGACTATAACAATATAAAGATATCAACAAGAGATGATTTATGACTATAACAATATAAAGATATCACTAAGAGATGATTTATGACTATAACAATATAAAGATATCACTAAGAGATGATTTATGACTATAACAATATAAAGATATCAACAAGAGATGATTTATGACTATAACAATATAAAGATATCACTAAGAGATGATTTATGACTATAACAATATAAAGATATCACTAAGAGATGATTTATGACTATAACAATATAAAGATATCAATAAGAGATGATTTATGACTATAACAATATAAAGATATCACTAAGAGATGATTTATGACTATAACAATATAAAGATATCAATAAGAGATGATTTATGACTATAACAATATAAAGATATCACTAAGAGATGATTTATGACTATAACAATATAAAGATATCACTAAGAGATGATTTATGACTATAACAATATAAAGATATCAACAAGAGATGATTTATGACTATAACAATATAAAGATATCAATAAGAGATGATTTATGACTATAACAATATAAAGATATCACTAAGAGATGATTTATGACTATAACAATATAAAGATATCACTAAGAGATGATTTATGACTATAACAATATAAAGATATCAACAAGAGATGATTTATGACTATAACAATATAAAGATATCAACAAGAGATGATTTATGACTATAACAATATAAAGATATCACTAAGAGATGATTTATGACTATAACAATATAAAGATATCACTAAGAGATGATTTATGACTATAACAATATAAAGATATCAATAAGAGATGATTTATGACTATAACAATATAAAGATATCACTAAGAGATGATTTATGACTATAACAATATAAAGATATCAATAAGAGATGATTTATGACTATAACAATATAAAGATATCACTAAGAGATGATTTATGACTATAACAATATAAAGATATCAACAAGAGATGATTTATGACTATAACAATATAAAGATATCAATAAGAGATGATTTATGACTATAACAATATAAAGATATCACTAAGAGATGATTTATGACTATAACAATATAAAGATATCAACAAGAGATGATTTATGACTATAACAATATAAAGATATCAATAAGAGATGATTTATGACTATAACAATATAAAGATATCAACAAGAGATGATTTATGACTATAACAATATAAAGATATCACTAAGAGATGATTTATGACTATAACAATATAAAGATATCAATAAGAGATGATTTATGACTATAACAATATAAAGATATCACTAAGAGATGATTTATGACTATAACAATATAAAGATATCAACAAGAGATGATTTATGACTATAACAATATAAAGATATCACTAAGAGATGATTTATGACTATAACAATATAAAGATATCACTAAGAGATGATTTATGACTATAACAATATAAAGATATCACTAAGAGATGATTTATGACTATAACAATATAAAGATATCACTAAGAGATGATTTATGACTATAACAATATAAAGATATCAACAAGAGATGATTTATGACTATAACAATATAAAGATATCACTAAGAGATGATTTATGACTATAACAATATAAAGATATCAACAAGAGATGATTTATGACTATAACAATATAAAGATATCACTAAGAGATGATTTATGACTATAACAATATAAAGATATCAACAAGAGATGATTTATGACTATAACAATATAAAGATATCAATAAGAGATGATTTATGACTATAACAATATAAAGATATCACTAAGAGATGATTTATGACTATAACAATATAAAGATATCAATAAGAGATGATTTATGACTATAACAATATAAAGATATCACTAAGAGATGATTTATGACTATAACAATATAAAGATATCAACAAGAGATGATTTATGACTATAACAATATAAAGATATCACTAAGAGATGATTTATGACTATAACAATATAAAGATATCAACAAGAGATGATTTATGACTATAACAATATAAAGATATCAATAAGAGATGATTTATGACTATAACAATATAAAGATATCACTAAGAGATGATTTATGACTATAACAATATAAAGATATCAACAAGAGATGATTTATGACTATAACAATATAAAGATATCAACAAGAGATGATTTATGACTATAACAATATAAAGATATCAACAAGAGATGATTTATGACTATAACAATATAAAGATATCACTAAGAGATGATTTATGACTATAACAATATAAAGATATCACTAAGAGATGATTTATGACTATAACAATATAAAGATATCAATAAGAGATGATTTATGACTATAACAATATAAAGATATCAATAAGAGATGATTTATGACTATAACAATATAAAGATATCAATAAGAGATGATTTATGACTATAACAATATAAAGATATCAACAAGAGATGATTTGTGACTATAACAATATAAAGATATCAACAAGAGATGATTTATGACTATAACAATATAAAGATATCAATAAGAGATGATTTATGACTATAACAATATAAAGATATCAATAAGAGATGATTTATGACTATAACAATATAAAGATATCAACAAGAGATGATTTATGACTATAACAATATAAAGATATCAATAAGAGATGATTTATGACTATAACAATATAAAGATATCACTAAGAGATGATTTGTGACTATAACAATATAAAGATATCACTAAGAGATGATTTATGACTATAACAATATAAAGATATCAATAAGAGATGATTTATGACTATAACAATATAAAGATATCACTAAGAGATGATTTGTGACTATAACAATATAAAGATATCACTAAGAGATGATTTATGACTATAACAATATAAAGATATCAATAAGAGATGATTTGTGACTATAACAATATAAAGATATCACTAAGAGATGATTTATGACTATAACAATATAAAGATATCACTAAGAGATGATTTGTGACTATAACAATATAAAGATATCAATAAGAGATGATTTATGACTATAACAATATAAAGATATCAATAAGAGATGATTTATGACTATAACAATATAAAGATATCAATAAGAGATGATTTATGACTATAACAATATAAAGATATCAATAAGAGATGATTTATGACTATAACAATATAAAGATATCAATAAGAGATGATTTATGACTATAACAATATAAAGATATCAACAAGAGATGATTTATGACTAACAATATAAAGATATCAATAAGAGATGATTTATGACTATAACAATATAAAGATATCAACAAGAGATGATTTATGACTAACAATATAAAGATATCACTAAGAGATGATTTATGACTATAACAATATAAAGATATCACTAAGAGATGATTTATGACTATAACAATATAAAGATATCAATAAGAGATGATTTATGACTATAACAATATAAAGATATCAACAAGAGATGATTTATGACTAACAATATAAAGATATCACTAAGAGATGATTTATGACTATAACAATATAAAGATATCAACAAGAGATGATTTATGACTAACAATATAAAGATATCACTAAGAGATGATTTATGACTATAACAATATAAAGATATCAATAAGAGATGATTTATGACTATAACAATATAAAGATATCACCAAGAGATGATTTATGACTATAACAATATAAAGATATCACCAAGAGATGATTTATGACTATAACAATATAAAGATATCAACAAGAGATGATTTATGACTATAACAATATAAAGATATCAACAAGAGATGATTTATGACTATAACAATATAAAGATATCAATAAGAGATGATTTATGACTATAACAATATAAAGATATCAACAAGAGATGATTTATGACTATAACAATATAAAGATATCAATAAGAGATGATTTATGACTATAACAATATAAAGATATCAATAAGAGATGATTTATGACTATAACAATATAAAGATATCAATAAGAGATGATTTATGACTATAACAATATAAAGATATCAACAAGAGATGATTTATGACTATAACAATATAAAGATATCAACAAGAGATGATTTATGACTATAACAATATAAAGATATCAATAAGAGATGATTTATGACTATAACAATATAAAGATATCAATAAGAGATGATTTATGACTATAACAATATAAAGATATCAACAAGAGATGATTTATGACTATAACAATATAAAGATATCAACAAGAGATGATTTATGACTATAACAATATAAAGATATCAATAAGAGATGATTTATGACTATAACAATATAAAGATATCAACAAGAGATGATTTATGACTATAACAATATAAAGATATCAATAAGAGATGATTTATGACTATAACAATATAAAGATATCAATAAGAGATGATTTATGACTATAACAATATAAAGATATCAATAAGAGATGATTTATGACTATAACAATATAAAGATATCACTAAGAGATGATTTGTGACTATAACAATATAAAGATATCAATAAGAGATGATTTATGACGAAAGTAGAAGTTGAATTATCACTAAAGATGTAAAACAATCATAAAAGGCTTCGTGAGTCAAAGTGTGATGTGATTGGACAAGAAGACGTGTTGTGATCATGTGATCAGTTTAGATCACATGATAAACTCACACGCAGTGGAACCTGAACCTAAACAGAGAACTCATTTCTGAGTGTGTGAGTTCACGAGGAGCTCCTGAACGCAGCGCCCCACCCCCTCCACCGACGGGCCAATCAGGAGGCTCCTCTGCAGCTGACAGTCATCAGTCCACTCAGGTGTGTCTTCAGGGAGCTCTCTTCTCACACAGGTAGGACTCAGCATGCACCGCTCATCAGGCCTCATCTCAGGCTGTGGTCTGCTGACCTGGGTGAGGACGGACCAGACCAGGACCCAGACCCAGACCAGGACCTCCTGCTGCACTCAGGTGAGGAGGACAGAACGTCTCCATACAGAAGAGAAAGACAGAGGAGACTGGATCACATGTGTGACACATGACAGGAGAGACACTTGACTGTTGATCGACAGAAGATCAGCTGATGTTCCAACAGTAACTTGTTCTAGGCTGCTTTTATTGTGAAACTCTTGAAACAGGAAGCTGCTCCAGCTGATTTCTTCTTTGACTGAAGCAAAGAACATGTTGGTGAAGTTCTTTATTCATCAGCTGACGAACAATATTCAGATCAACGTCTCTGCTGCTGACGTGTTTCTGCTGTTTGTTTGTTGGATCAGCAGGAAAAGCTCCTTTAACATGATGTCGCTCAAAGAACCCAGAACCAGGTTCTACGTCTTCACTGCTTGTAGTGGTGGAAAGAAGAGCTGCAAACCTACTGTGCTGACTGTTTTTGATAGTTAAACGTTACTTGATAGTTAAGTGTTATTTGATAGTTTATGTTATTTTGATAGTTAAATGTTATTGTTTATTGTTGAATGTTATGCACCTTCCGCCACGACAAATTCCTTGCAGGTGAAAACTTGCTTGGCAATAAACGGTTCTGATTCTGACTAAAGATAGATGCAAACCCACTAAAGATAGATGCAAACCCACTAAAGATAGATGCAAACCCACTAGAGATGGATGCAAACCCACTAAAGATAGATGCAAACCCACTAAAGATAGATGCAAACCCACTAGAGATGGACGCAAACCCACTAGAGATGGATGCAAACCCACTAAAGATAGATGCAAACCCACTAAAGATAGATGCAAACCCACTAGAGATAGATGCAAACCCACTAGAGATAGATGCAAACCCACTAGAGATGGATGCAAACCCACTAAAGATGGATGCAAACCCACTAAAGATGGATGCAAACCCACTAGAGATGGATGCAAACCCACTAGAGATGGATGCAAACCCACTAGAGATGGATGCAAACCCACTAGAGATGGATGCAAACCCACTAGAGATGGATGCAAACCTACTAGAGATGGATGCAAACCCACTAGAGATGGATGCAAACCTACTAGAGATGGATGCAAACCGACTAAAGATAGATGCAAACCCACTAGAGATGGATGCAAACCCACTAGAGATGGATGCAAACCCACTAGAGATGGATGCAAACCTACTAGAGATGGATGCAAACCGACTAAAGATAGATGCAAACCCACTAGAGATGATGCAAACCCACTAGAGATGGATGCAAACCCACTAGAGATGGATGCAAACCTACTAGAGATGGATGCAAACCCACTAGAGATGGATGCAAACCGACGTGTGAAGTATTTTTACTAGTGCTGGGCAAATTAACGCATTAATTTCGCGTTAACGCATTCATTCATTAACGCCGACATTTATTTTATCGCGCGGTTAACGCATTTTTTTTTATTTATTATAATTATAATTCTTTTTTTTATTTTTATTGAAAGACAAGAGACAATACATATACATAACAACAAGAGGATGACAAGAGCAGTGGGATCAAAGGCAGCAAACATCCTGTAGTCAGGTGTGGTAAAGTCAGCAGACACTCACATGTTAGTGCACCTATATGCTGACATTCACCGTAAACGCATTTAAACGCACAGATCGGGAGCGAGCGAAGGACTTTGAAAGTTAGCGGAAACATTAACGTGAGACAACGTCCGGTTTCTTCAGACCAACATCCGGTTTTCAGAATAAGATGCCAACAAAGTATGAATTATATTCACATTAAGTATGAAACATGCTGCCTGCATCTCGTGAACCAAATGTTATTGCCCTTTTGTTCATAGAGCAGTACTTTCAAAATAAAAGTGCACAATACACTACTTTATAATTCATTATTGAACTTTACCATAACAATGCGATTAATCGCAAAAAATCCATGCGATTAATCGCGATTAAATATTTTAATCGCGATTAATCGCGATTAAATATTTTAATCGCGATTAATCGCGATTAAATATTTTAATCGCGATTAAATATTTTAATCGCGATTAATCGCGATTAAATATTTTAATCGCGATTAAATATTTTAATCGCGATTAATCGCGATTAAATATTTTAATCGCGATTAAATATTTTAATCGCGATTAATCGCGATTAAATATTTTAATCGCGATTAAATATTTTAATCGCGATTAAATATTTTAATCGCGATTAAAATATTTTAATCGCGATTAAATATTTTAATCGCGATTAAATATTTTAATCGCGATTAAATATTTTAATCGCGATTAAATATTTTAATCGCGATTAAATATTTTAATCGCGATTAAATATTTTAATCGCGATTAAATATTTTAATCGCGATTAAATATTTTAATCGTTGCCCAGCACTAATTTTTACCTGTTAAGATTAGTTTGATAACTGATTCATGACACAAAATAGAAAGAATAATGAAATGATGTATTCTCATAGATATGATCTCTATTGATCTGCAGGGTAAAGGTGTCCCACTATGTGTCCTCTTTGTGTCCCCCATGGCTCAGAGTGAAGTGGACTAATCCAGATTACATGTGACCACGTCACCAGGACCCTTAGAGACGTGGTTCATAGCTGCTGTGTTTAAGCTGCTCTGTGTGCAGAGACCTGGACCAGCAGACTCTCACCTCCTGGTCTCGTGTGTCCCCCATGCAGTCTCAGGCCTTAGAGGAGCGCTCGCTTCGCACCACCTCGCCCTCCCTGCTGACGGCCACGGTGGGTCAGAGGGTCCTCAGCCGGCTGGACGAGGGCTCAGGATGCACCAGCACCGAGCGGGTCGTCGCCCTCTGGACCGAGGAGGGCATCCGGAACGCCCGGGACATCCTGCAGGTCAGTACAGACCGGGACCAGGACCAGGTGTGTGGAGGGGTTTAGAGTCATGTGGAGATCTGTGGAGGAGAAGCTGTGGTTCTTTATCTCAGTGAAGCCCATCGTTTAGATCCAGGTTTCTGTTTCTGTCTGGTGGGTCGACGACATCGCTGCTTTTACCTGGTCCTGAACCAGTCCCAGTGTAGTCCTGATCCTCGATATGAACCAGTCTCAGTGTAGTCCTGATCCTCTATATGAACCAGTCTCAGTGTAGTCCTGATCCTCTATATGAACCAGTCCCAGTGTAGTCCTGATCCTCTATGAACCAGTCTCAGTGTAGTCCTGATCCTCTATGAACCAGTCTCAGTGTAGTCCTGATCCTCTATATGAACCAGTCCCAGTGTAGTCCTGATCCTCTATGAACCAGTCTCAGTGTAGTCCTGATCCTCTATGAACCAGTCTCAGTGTAGTCCTGATCCTCTATATGAACCAGTCCCAGTGTAGTCCTGATCCTCTATATGAACCAGTCTTAGTGTAGTCCTGATCCTCTATATGAACCAGTCCCAGTGTAGTCCTGATCCTCTATGAACCAGTCTCAGTGTAGTCCTGATCCTCGATATGAACCAGTCTCAGTGTAGTCCTGATCCTCTATATGAACCAGTCCCAGTGTAGTCCTGATCCTCTATATGAACCAGTCTCAGTGTAGTCCTGATCCTCTATGAACCAGTCTCAGTGTAGTCCTGATCCTCTATGAACCAGTCCCAGTGTAGTCCTGATCCTCTATGAACCAGTCTCAGTGTAGTCCTGATCCTCTATATGAACCAGTCTCAGTGTAGTCCTGATCCTCTATATGAACCAGTCTCAGTGTAGTCCTGATCCGATATAAACCAGTCTCAGTGTAGTCCTGATCCTCTATGTGAACCAGTCTCAGTGTAGTCCTGATCCTCTATATGAACCAGTCTCAGTGTAGTCCTGATCCGATATAAACCAGTCTCAGTGTAGTCCTGATCCTCTATATGAACCAGTCTCAGTGTAGTCCTGATCCGATATAAACCAGTCTCAGTGTAGTCCTGATCCTCTATGTGAACCAGTCTCAGTGTAGTCCTGATCCTCTATATGAACCAGTCCCAGTGTAGTCCTGATCCTCTATATAAACCAGTCTCAGTGTAGTCCTGATCCTCTATATGAACCAGTCTCAGTGTAGTCCTGATCCTCTATGTGAACCAGTCTCAGTGTAGTCCTGATCCTCTATATGAACCAGTCTCAGTGTAGTCCTGATCCTCTATGTGAACCAGTCTCAGTGTAGTCCTGATCCTCTATATAAACCAGTCCCAGTGTAGTCCT
>JAFEUB010001645.1:0-28101 GCA_024529925.1 Ophthalmolycus amberensis | reverse complement strand
ACCATCAGTTCAAGACTAAAGACCATTATTCAGCCGGGATGCTACAGTAAGAACTTCACCTTCACCTGCTACACTCCGCTGCTTGTGGAACAAAGACGGCATGGCCACAGAACAGCGAGTTGCAGCACTTAGCGTGATGGTCAACAGAAGCGGTAAGGAAAACTACGTTCAATATGGATGCCATAAAGGATCAGATATATAAGCTACAAACGGAAATACAAGGAATTAGAGGCTTACTACATCTGGATGATTATGAAGTCATGTCGAAGCAAGAATTAAAGGAAGAAATTGAATGTAAGGAAAAACAACTAGCTGAGCTTCAACTTGAAATGGATGATGCTAATGTGTTAACGTTACCACGGCGATCAGAACGTCATAGTGTGCAAACAGAGAAAATGCATGCTTACCAACAGGAGGAACTGAGTAAAAGGGAAAAAAGACTCATAAACCTCTATGGTCAATGGAAAATCTAAATCAGAACATCCAAAGAAAATTTAAAGAAAGACATATCAGTCACTGAATTGTCTACAATAGCAGACAACATTGAAGAGGGAATGGATGATGTCATGAGAGCTTACAGTGAAATAAGAGAGCGTGCCACACCATCCACTGAGTTGAGACGCAAGATTGATGCATGTGAGGCTGTGACTAAAGACGTTATGAAGATAGTCCATGAACGCTTATCAACAGTAGATGGCGATTATGATGCAGTACGTGAAAGGCACAGTCTCCATCAGTTATATGCCCACGACTATGCTTACTCTGTATATGGCACTGCTTCTCAGTCAAGTGACAGTCACCACTCTGAGTCAATGATCATAGCTGCAAAAAGGGCTGATGCAGCCGCAGAGCTCGCTGCAAAGGAGGCTCAGTATAAAATACTGCAAGAAGAAAGAAAGCAAAGGGAAAAAATAAGGATAATGGAGGAAAACCATAGGAAGGAATTAGAAATGCAAACGTCTGAATTAGAGCGTCTACAAGTAGAAAGAGATATGGAGGTTGCTCGTGCTAGACTGGAGATCTACGACAGAGAAATCAGACAAGAAACTGATAGACAGTCCATTCAGCAGAACAACAGACGCCCCAACATTCCTTTCAACCCTGCTATATGCCATCAAAACCCTCACGTTGTGACACCAGTGCCCGCTAATGACATGTCCTGTCTAGCCCAAGCAATCCAAGACAGCATAGCCATCAACAGACTCCCAGTGCCAACGCCCACAGTGTTTAGTGGAGACCCAATCCTATACATTGAATGGAGGGCTTCGTTCATGTCACTTGTTGACCGAAAGGGTATTTCTTCAGCTGATAAACTGTATTACCTAAAGAAATACGTCAGTGGCCCTGCTCATGAATGTCTCGAAGGCACATTCTATCGCAATGATGATGAGGCATATAGAGATGCATGGAATAAGCTCAACCAACGCTACGGTCAGCCCTTTGTCATCCAAAGAGCTTTCAGGGACAAGCTGTCAAAATGGCCAAAACTTCAGCCCAAGGATGCTGAAGGGTTAAGAACATTCTCGGACTTCCTAAGTGCCTGTCTTCAAGCCACGCCCCATGTGAAGGGTTTAGAAATATTAAGTGACTGCGAAGAAAATGTAAAGCTAATACAAAAGGTTCCTGACTGGTTAGCATCAAGTTGGAATCGTCGGGTTACAATAGCCTTCATGGAAGGAAAAGAGTTTCCCACTTTTGAGGATTTCACTAACTTTGTGTCTTTAGAAGCAGAGATAGCATGCAACCCAGTCACTTCCCTATATGCTCTTCACTCATCCAACTCATCTTATGACAAAGGATACATAAAGGAAACAAAGGGAAACAAAGCCAATGTTTTCATCACTCAAACTGCCATGAACAGTGACAAGTCAACATTAAACAATGGAAAACCAAGGTCCCCCTGTATGTGGTGCAAAGATGACAAGCATCAACTTCCCAAGTGCCCTGACTTCAAAGAAAAGTCCCTTGAGGATCGACGAGCATACGTGAAGGATAACAAGCTGTGTTATGGATGTGTGAAACCAGGTCACAGTGCCAAGGAATGTCGTCACCGCCATTCTTGTGATATATGTAAGGGAAGGCACCCTACCTGTCTCCACGATGAGAACTACAGAAGACGTGATGGTAGAGAAAGGTCTGTATTCTTTGCTAACAGCTCCAAACACTGTAAATGAAACCATGGCAGCCACAGCACTCAGCATCACTGGAGGTAGTCAGTCAGGCAGCACTTCCATGATCGTTCCTGTGTGGGTGTCCTCTGCTGAAAACCCATCCAAGGAACAGCTTGTCTACGCATTACTAGACACTCAAAGTGACAGCACCTTCATCAACAAGGAGACAAGCAATGAGCTACAAGCAGACGCCTACCCTGTGAAACTGAAACTTACCACTATGCTTGGAGAGAACATGATTGTGAAAAGTGAAAGGGTATCTGGACTACGTGTGAGAGGTTACAATTCACATGTTCACATCAACCTTCCTCCTTCTTACACCAAGGACTGCATTCCTGTGAATCGTGATCATATTCCCACTCACGAAACTGCAAAACAATGGCCTCACTTAACAGCGATCGCAGATAAGATGCCACCTCTTCTCAGCTGTGATGTAGGACTCTTGATTGGGTATAACTGTCCCAGAACACTGACACCTAGACAAGTAGTAGCAGGAAAGGACAACGAGCCCTATGCCATCCTTACGGACTTAGGATGGAGCATTGTAGGCTGCTCAACACTGTGCCTCGATGAAACAGAATCAAGCCTGTGTCACAGAGTCACTGTAAAGGAACTCCCAATAGTCACGCCGATGGATGTGATTAGCGCCCTGGAATCAGACTTTAAGGACACCAAAGGAGATGACAAGACTGTCTCACAAGAGGATCTCGTTTTCCTGAACAAACTCAAAGAAGGCATAAGGAAAAATGAACAGGGACATTACGAGATGCCTCTGCCCTTTAAGCAACGGCCACACTTGCCTGATAACAAAAAACTCGCTGAAATCAGGCTCAGCCATTTACGACGGAGGTTCCACAGGGACGAGAAATATAAGAAGGACTACACAGCATACATGAAAGAAGTCATTGAGAGAGGTGATGTCGAAGAAGTAAACAAAGATGGATCTCCTGGTGAACGATGGTACATTCCCCATCATGGCATCTACCACCCTAAAAAGCCTGAAAAACTACGTGTTGTGTTCGACTGTTCCGCAAGGTACAGAGGCACAAACCTAAACGAACACCTTCTACCGGGTCCAGACATGATGAACAACCTAACAGGTGTACTCATACGGTTCAGGCAGCATCATATTGCGCTCATGTGCGACGTAGAGAAAATGTTTCACCAGTTCCATGTCCAGGAGGACGATCGAGACTACCTGCGCTTCCTGTGGTGGAAAGACGGAGATACAAGCACACCACCTCAGGAATATCGAATGAAGGTACATCTTTTCGGTGCAGTGTCATCTCCTGGCTGTGCAAACTATGGGCTGAAATACTTGGCCAAGGAAAACAGTCAATCACATCCAATAGGATCCCAGTTTGTTGCAAGAGACTTTTATGTGGATGATGGAGTCACAAGTACAGACACTGTAGAAAGGGCCATTCAGTTTGCTCATGAGGCAAGAGAGTTATGTGCCAAAGGTGGTCTTCGTCTTCACAAATTTGTGTCAAACAACCATGCTGTCCTACAGAGCATCCCCTCATCAGAGTGTGCAATAGACGCCAAGACCAAGGATCTGACCTTTAATGATATGCCACTCGAGCGAGCGTTAGGGATTCACTGGAGCATAGAGAGGGATAGCTTCAGATTCAACAACACCTTGAAAGAGCAACCAATGACACGTAGAGGCATATTGTCTACTGTTGCCTCCATATACGACCCTCTTGGCTTCCTTGCGCCATATATTCTCACTGGGAAGAGGATCCTACAGGAAATGTGTCGCCAAGGTACTGGCTGGGATGACCCCCTGCCAGAGATGCTGAAGCCACGGTGGGAGAGCTGGAGTCAAGACTTTGCCAACTTAGAAAAGATAGACATAGCTCGATGTTACATACCTGACAATTTTGGAGAAGTTGTGGAAACAGAGCTACATCACTTTTCGGATGCGAGCACCAGCGGATACGGTCTATGCTCTTATCTCAGAGTCAGGAACCAAAGAGGAGAGATTCACTGTTGTCTAGTGATAGGAAAGGCCCGTGTTTCTCCTACAAAGTTGACTACAATAACAAGGCTTGAATTAACCGCAGCAGTGGTTTCAGTCACCATCAGTAATATGCTCAGAGAGGAGCTTGGTTATGCAGATGGGAAAGAGTACTTCTGGACAGACTCAAAGGTAGTCCTAGGCTACATAAATAACGATGCAAGGCGCTTTCACACCTTTGTTGCCAACCGAGTCCAGAAGATCCGACATCACACAAGCCCCCAGCAATGGTTTTACGTCCCCACGAATGAAAATCCAGCAGACGGCGCATCCAGGGGAAAAACTGTAAATGAGCTACTTACTTCCAACTGGTTCACTGGCCCCACATTCCTCTGGGAAAATGAAATACCTACACCTAAAGATGTAGTACTGGATTTACCCATAGGAGATCCAGAAGTCAAAAAGGCACAGACACTGCAAACAAAGACCACAGAATCATTGAGTCTTGCCGACCGCTTGTCCAAGTTCTCATCGTGGTCCCAAGCTACCAAGGCTGTGGCTCGCCTTCTGCGACGAACTAAGAACATCAAGTCATGCGCACCTTCTACAGTGAGTGAACAGGAAAGTGCAAAACATGTCATAATCCAAGATCTGCAAAGTCAAACATATGACAAAGAAATCAAGCTGTTAAACAAAGGAAGTCAACTACAGCATTGCAACAAACTGCACCACCTCGATATGTTTCTGGACACAGACGGTATCCTCAAGGTGGGAGGAAGACTCCGCCACTCATCCCTCGCCGACTCATTCAAGCATCCAATTGTCATCCCCAAGGAGCACCATGTGACAAAGCTGATAATAGCTCACAACCATGAAAGGACAAAGCATCAGGGAAAAGGCTTCACCATTAATGAAATCAGATCCAATGGCTATTGGATTCCGGGAATGAGCCGAGCAGTTGCGTCATATATTCGCCAGTGTGTGACTTGTCGCAGACTCAGGAGATCTCCAGAAGGCCAAAAAATGAGTGACCTTCCTGTAGAACGTGTTGAGTCCTCCCCACCCTTCACATATTGTGGTATGGACTGCTTCGGTCCTTTTGTCACTACAGAGGGAAGGAAACAGCAGAAACGATACGGCCTACTCTTTACCTGTTTCTGCTCACGGGCCATCCACATCGAGATGTTGGAAGATTTGACCACGGATGCTTTCATCAACGGCTTGCGATGTTTCATTGCAGTTCGCGGTGCAGTCCGTCAAATCCAGTGTGACCAAGGCACTAACTTTGTTGGTGCAAAGAATGAATTCAAGGCAGCTTTACAAGAGCTTAACACACAGAGACTCAATACATTTCTGTCACAGAAGCAGTGTGACTTTGTCATGAACGCGCCCCACTCCAGTCATGCAGGTGGCGTATGGGAGCGCCAAATAAAGACAGTCAGGAGTGTGCTGAATTCCACTCTAGCACTTCCCCATAGCAGACTCAACGATGCTTCACTACGAACTCTACTCTATGAAGCTATGGCCATAGTCAACAGCCGACCCCTCACTGTGGATAACTTAAACAGTCCAGACAGCTTGGAACCACTCACCCCCAATCATCTGATCAACATGAAATCTGGAACAGCTCTTCCGCCACCTGGAACGTTCCCCAGAGAGGACTTGTATGGAGTGAAAAGATGGCGTCGCGTGCAGTATCTGGCCGAGCAGTTCTGGAGTCCGTGGAAACGTGAATATCTTCACAACATCATCGCAAGGCAGCGCTGGCACACACCGAGGAGAAATCTGTGCGTCGGTGATATAGTGATGGACATTGATGAACTGTTGCCCAGAGGTGAATGGAGACTCGCAAGGGTCTTAGAGACTGTCAGTGGTAAGGATGGACTTGTAAGGAGAGTGAAAATTCGGTTCGGAGATCAGAGATTGGGAAAGGAAGGACAGCGTTCTGGCAAGCCATCCATCGTTGAACGTCCTGTTCAGAAGCTGATTCTACTCCTAGAGACTGTTTAACTTCACAACTGTGTCCCTTACTGTATGAAGAGTTTAAATGTGGACATTTGCCAAAGTTATGTGGTATTTACTGAGCCTTTAGAAATCATTCGTGCTTTTATATTCCATTTTATTCTTAAAACCACTCATGATTTGGTGGGAGTGTAAAGGACCTCTGAGAATGTGTAGTGTATTTAAATAGATTGTTCCTTTTTATGTCTTATTTTGGACGTTTTGTCACTGCAGTCGGTGCATTTCCTGTTGCGCTTTTATTCTGAAGGTATAAAAACCGGAAGTAGAAAGCCGTTAAAAAGCCGTTAGAAAAGTCACTGAAAGGACGGAAAAAGTAATTTAACAAGGAAGATGGATACGGTTTTATTGTTTTAGCACCTGGCCTATATAGGCACAAGTTCTTACGGTGTGTTCATGGTGTGTTCAAGGAGTGATTCATTAAAGACTTATGGACCATCAGTTCAAGACTAAAGACCATTATTCAGCCGGGATGCTACAACAGGACTTTATTAAAACAGGATACTAGTCACGTACCAAAGTGTTGTTGAGTTATTGTAAAGTTACGTTTGGGACGTCGTTACTTAGGTTCCGTACGTATTTTAAGCCCAACCTTGATGTTTTTCTTAAACCTAACTTGTTGCCTAAACCCTAACGTTATTTTTGTTGCCTGAAAATTATTTCTAGGACCAACCATGATGTTTTCCTGAAACTAACTAAGTGGTTTTGTTGTCGAAACCAAACGTTGGTTTTGTTGGCCAAACCTAACGTTATATTGTTTCTGTGGTGGTGGCACATACCGGTATGTAATATTCATTAACTGTCCACGTACCGAGCTCTGATTGGTCAGTGTGTATTTGAAGAAAATTAATTAAATCACATGTTGCTGAGGGAGCAGAGGGCCAGAAAATGATCAGAAGGCAATTCATTGGTGATATTTTGTCTTCAATAAATAAATGTTGGAAAACAATCACTTGAGTCGTCTCGTTCCATGACCCACAACTGTTACATATGGACCAGATGGAAGGTAACTGAAGATAGGAGTAATGATATATTATTTTATTAGTTTAAGGGGCTTTTGTTACCCACCAAGTTGCAGCGGAACCGGCTGTTCCTCGTAGAACCTGTCTGAATGGACTTTTATCTGTTCACCTTTTCTTCTGAGGTTCTCCTCTGACTCATCTCCCGAGTGAAAACCACACCCATTAATGCATTGCTGGTGAAATCCAGGGAACTGCCATTACATGTGAGGAGAACTGAGTTAGCACTATCACACTGGATTAGTATTCAGGGTGGACTTAACGGAAATACAGCATCGACTGTCCTGTACAATGGTTGGGAGTACTCGACATTCTCTGGTAAAAGCTTTGGATGGGACATCTTGGCAGGAAATTTGGAAGAATGACAATAAGGGTATAAATTACAACAAAATTCAGACATCAGTCAGAGTGAGACGTGATGGAAGTAAAAGTAGAAAAGAAGATGTTACTTTTAGATTAAGGTTCAGACATACAGGACTCAATGACACATTATACACATCATGAAAAAGACAGAGTGGGATAAATGTGAGACATGCAACTGTAAAGAAACTGTAGAACATGTGCTGATAGAGTGGAGTAAGTTCAGGGTGGAAAGAGAAAGACTGAAGAACAGAGTGGTCGATACAGGAAGGGAGTGGAGCATCAAAGGACTGTTAGAGACAGGGGACAAACAAGTTCAGCTTAAAAGGGCTTTATTTAAAATTTTGAATGAAACGGGTTAAAAAGCCAGAATATAACTGCTATATGAAGTTTATTTCAATTTTTTCTTTATATTTATGAATAACATTATTATTGTGTTTAAATGATAACTGTCATAGAGTCATGATGTTACACACTCCGGTCCAGTAGGTGGCGCCTTAAACATTGGTTTGTAGTCCGCCATTAAAGTGAAAGAAGAAGAAGAAGAAGAAGAAGAAGGAGAAGAAGAAGAAGAAGAAGAGGAAGAGGAGGACTCATCTCCTGGTAGCCTATAAAGCTATTGAAGTTATCCGGGTTCGTATGGAGGAAAACTTTCTGTGGTTTAGTGAAAATGGCTAAACTAGAAATGCGGAGATCTTTAGTCAACCGGCGACTAACTGCGACTGATGAAGAGATATTTGGTCTGTTTGAAAGTACGATAGCAGAGTACGAGGAGGAACTCTCTCGTTCAAAAGAGGAGAATAAGCGACAACGGGAACTTCTGGACGCTGTTTTCAACCCGGAAGTCCGGATACAAAGAGCACGTGGGTTCACTTTATTTCTTCTCTCAAACACTGTTCATGCTCCGGCTGATAACTTTTAACGTAGTTTGGAGTGAGACTCTGTTGCAATTCGTCGTTACCGTCTTCTCATGATTTAATACATGCAAACATGTCGCCTTTCGGGGAAATAAGCCGTTTTGAATCAAAATATATCATCCACGTGAGTGTAGATACGTAGAGTTTTTATTTTTTTTGGGGGGGGGGGTCGTCAGCTGGCCAGCCAGCGTTTCTCAGATTGGAGTGAGACGAGGAGAAAATGTGATGTCGTGATCTTTGCAATAAAACATATTTCGAGTCTTGGCTAATCAGCGTTAAGATGTCTACACGGTCTTCATTTCCCTCCGTTAAAGTTTAAGTTCCGTTACCGTTCAGCTTGTTGGGTTAAGTTAACGTCCACTGCATGTGGAACTTTGTCAACGGCTAACGCTCATCATTATCAAGATTTAGGAGGGAAAAGCGTAACGTGATGAAACATGAATCCCCCTCCGTGTTCCGGTTCAGTACACGCGGTCACTCATTAACATTAAACTGGAACACTGGCGGTTCTGGTTGCAGTTTTTTTTGTTTAACTTAAAGTAGAATGAGGCGATTTCGTGGTGATAATAACTTGAAACATGAGGCCCAGATACTGATGAGATGATGAGGTCAAAGAGCTTCAGGAAGAGGATGTTGTGTGTGTAGCGCAGCTTGACGCAGGGTTGAGATGCGAGTGGAGCTGGGCCTGGATAAAGGTGGAGGTCTAAACAGACGTGAAGAGAAACAGTGGGAGACAGTTATTTGTGTGTGCTGTGCAATGTCTGGTATGTTCTCTGCAACACAATAATAGGCCCGGTTCTTTGCCGAGGCCATATATGGCCTGCAAATGCCTCCTCCTGTGCTCTTTGCCCTATGTGGATGTTTCATGTTACAGCGGCCACCTGTCATCCTACAGAGAACTATTCAGAGAGCATGATAGAAACATTTTTTCCTATTACAATGCTAACAGTTGGCATACCATCCTCCAATGAGATGAAGTACAGCAACAAGGGCTCACGTGCTCTCATCACACTGCCAGACACTGTTCACTGTAATGACCACAGCAAGTGTACTTCCGGTCCCAACAGTCCCACGTGCAGTTGCTCCCAAAGGCCCTGAAGTAGTGAGAGAGCGTTAAGGAGCCTGAACCTTCATGATTTCAATAATTGAACCGAATTGAATGCATATTAATTGTAAATAGAAGATAGGCGAGAATTATTACGGCTTTACAGTAACAGTGGAAGTTAATATTAAGCCATACAGTAGCAGGGTTAAATGAAAACTAATCACTTTATTTTGTATAGGCGATGGTTCTCACTACTGTAGAAATATGCTAGCGGTATTTACAGGCATTAAACGTATAAGTATTGTGAGGAATTTAAGTTTTAAAGCACTCCTTGCGATGGATATTATGCGTTACAATATGTTTACGTGTAGAAGGTTTAAACTAAAGGGAGAGTTACTGAATTTGTTGTGCACTGTGAGAGAAACCAGAGAATTTATGACGCTGCCATAAAGTCAGAGAGAGGGGGGGATGTTGCTGAAGAGTTTCTGAGCACAGCCTTCAAGAAGGGGGGTGAATTGGTCAAGGAAGTGGCCGACTGAAGTCCGACGGGTTCAGCCAATCACTGAGCTGATCGATGGGCTGAGGAATGTGTCATATGAGACATTTCAGAGACTTTGGAGGGACAAAGAAACTGAATCCCCGGAGATAATCGGACCTCATCTGGACCATGAGGCGGACACACCAGTCTGTCGTGTGGTGCGGATGGGGCCTCTATTTCATGAAATATTACTATTGATAGTGTAATTCGGTTTGTAACTGCATTTGCTTTTTCCTTTACCTTTTGTTTGAGAAATTTTGAACATAACAGTATTATGTGTGTGTGTGTGTGCTCATTTGCAATAGTGTTGCGTGTGTCATAGAGCAAAGGTTTGAATCTCCGGGTGAGGCACTCGCGTACAAAGAGGGAGCTCTGACACGCAGGTGGTAGCTTAAAACTTATAACTCGTTGTGTTGTGAATCGGGTTGGTCGGTGGGATATTGTGATATTGATGCTTGACTTCATAAATTGTAATACTTGTAGATCGTCTACTGTACCCCCCCCTCCCCCGTCCCCCGACAGGGTTTCGGGTGCTTGGCACCTCTTTCACCTCTTATGAGTTTGCAGGTATGATGATTTGTATTCTCAGCTTCTAGATGACAGGAAATATTTCAACTTAAAGTACAAGTGTGTTCTCTTTGATAACACCACATGATTTGGCAGCTTAAAATGGTTCATATGGTCATGGTCACATAAGTTGATTACATTATTGTATTATCTGGTTCTATTGATACTCTGGAAGTCTAGGTCCAGGAGACTATTTGCTCAATTCTAAAATGTCTTTGTAACACCTCTGTGTGTTTACTGGTTTCCTGCAGACGTCCAGCAGCTGTTGTTGGTTAAAGAAGAGGTTCCCTCTGAGCAGCAGGAGTGGAGCTCCAGTCTGGACCAGGAGGACCCAGAGCCCCCACACATTAAAGAAGAACAGGAGGACCCAGAGCCCCCACACATTAAAGAGGAACAGGAGGACCCAGAACCCCCACACATTAAAGAAGAAGAGGAGGACCCAGAGCCCCCACACATTAAAGAGGAACAGGAGGACCCAGAGCCCCCACACATTAAAGAGGAACAGGAGGACCCAGAACCCCCACACATTAAAGAGGAACAGGAGGACCCAGAGCCCCCACACATTAAAGAGGAACAGGAGGACCCAGAACCCCCACACATTAAAGAGGAACAGGAGGACCCAGAACCCCCACACATTAAAGAGGAACAGGAGGACCCAGAGCCCCCACACATTAAACAAGAACAGGAGGACCCAGAACCCCCACACATTAAAGAGGAGCAGGAGGACCCAGAGCCCCCACACATTAAAGAGGAACAGGAGGACCCAGAACCCCCACACATTAAAGAGGAACAGGAGGACCCAGAACCCCCACACATTAAAGAGGAACAGGAGGACCCAGAGCCCCCACACATTAAACAAGAACAGGAGGACCCAGAACCCCCACACATTAAAGAGGAACAGGAGGAACTCTGCACTAGTCAGGAAGGAGAGCAGCTTCAAGGTCTGGAGGAGGCTGATGTCAAGTTCTCATTCACTCCTGTGAAGAGTGAAGATGAAGAAGAGGAAGCTCAGTCCTCACAGCTTCATCAAAGACAAACTAAACAGATGGAAACAGAAGCTGATGGAGAAGACTGTGGAGGACCAGAACCAGACAGAAACTTGGATCCAGATAGACATCCAGAACCAGATACTGATGAGAAGACTGGAGACTCTTCTGACACTAATGAGGGTGGTGATTGCAAGAAGACCAGAGAACCTCAGTCAGGTTTAAACTATTTGAAACCTGATGAAGTCCGTGTCAGTGATTCAAGATGTAGCGCTGGTGAAAAACATTTTAGATGCTCTGAGTGTGAGAAAACATTTGGCAAGAGACGCAATCTGAAGATGCACATGAGAACCCACACAGGAGAAAAACCTTTCAGCTGCTCAGTCTGTAAGAAATCTTTTAGCCAGCGTTCAAATTTACAGAGCCACATGAGAAGCCACACAGGAGAAACACCTTTCAGCTGCTCAGTCTGTAAGAAATCTTTTAGCCGGCGTTCAACTTTACAGAAACACATGAGAACCCACACAGGAGAAACACCTTTCAGCTGCTCAGTCTGTAAGAAATCATTTAAAGATCGTTCAAATTTACAGAGCCACATGAGAACCCACACAGGAGAAAAACCTTTCAGCTGCTCAGTCTGTAAGAAATCTTTTAGCCGGCGTTCAACTTTACAGAAACACATGAGAACCCACACAGGAGAAACACCTTTCAGCTGCTCAGTCTGTAAGAAATCATTTAAAGATCGTTCAAATTTACAGAGCCACATGAGAACCCACACAGGAGAAAAACCTTTCAGCTGCTCAGTCTGTAAGAAATCATTTAAAGATCGTTCAAATTTACAGAGCCACATGAGAACCCACACAGGAGAAAAACCTTTCAGCTGCTCAGTCTGTAAGAAATCATTTAAAGATCGTTCAAATTTACAGAGCCACATGAGAACCCACACAGGAGAAAAACCTTTCAGCTGCTCAGTCTGTAAGAAATCATTTAAAGATCGTTCAACTTTACAGAGCCACATGAGAACCCACACAGGAGAAAAACCTTTCAGCTGCTCAGTCTGTAAGAAATCATTTAAAGATCGTTCAACTTTACAGAGCCACATGAGAACCCACACAGGAAACAATCCCCTTTAGCTGTTCTGGTTGCAGTAAAGTTTCTGTTTGTGATAAAAGCTTTCAGCACGAGTCACCTCTGAAGTTACGCATGATTAACTGCGGTTCAACTACACTGATTTCAATACAAAAAGTAATTCACTGACTGAGCGCCAACTGTACAGTTTGAAATAGTTTTGATGATTATATTGATGATTGATTTGATGGTAATGTAAGTTTAAGACGATGGTTTTACCTGCATCTGTGCACAGTATATTGTTTTCAAATGATTTCATCAATAAAAAGTAAAAGGTTTGTGTATTTCACTGGTTCATACCGTTTTACATAGCACACTTTGTTCGTCAGGATTAAATCCATCAGTGACTGGAGTGTTACAACACAATCCACAATAAATGTCTAACTTGCGCTATGATGTATATTGACGTAGCCTACAGTTGTATTAACGTCTGTACGTAGCAACTGACTATCAAATCAAATGAAGAAAGTTAAATTGAATAATTCCAATAATCTCAGATGGCGATCTCAACAATATTTATTGTCCAATTTCAAATTGAACTGGATGAATTATAAATAATACATACTCTGATAATAAATGAATTAATAAATTAATTTTAGAAAAATGTATTTAACTGAGTTGTCCTTCAGCTTTAAATTCAGTTCATTCAGGTGTGAAGTGATGTCAATCAAGAAAACGATACTATATTTTCTTCATCTTCTTAATAAGAGGAAAATACCCTTGTTTCAGCTCTATTCTCTCTGTTAACCTCATTGTTGGTCAGTGTATTAACGTGTTAGGATTCTGGTCATATCGGCTCTTAAATCGTTTATTTTCTGTGACTTCATTCAGATGTGAGTGGGTTTGATCTAAAGAGTTACGCTTTGTCTCGTAGTGGCGCTTCACATTTCTGCTTTTAATTCTAGTCATGGTCTCTGAACAGGTGAGACCTACTGGTGTTAAACTGGAGGCGTGAAGAATGAACCTATAACAGTCTGTCCAAGACTCTGGTCTCTCTGAACACAAAAGGGAGAACATCTGACTCCTGACTCACGGTATTCTTCCACTCTTCTCTTGAATCGGGAACCTTGTCGGAATATGTGATTGGCCGAGCAGCATCACGTGATGTGATCCACTGCGCCACTGAACGAGTGCCATAAAGGCTAGAAAAGCCGCACCGGTCAAAATAAAATAATTATCAATTATCTATCGGTTTTAGGTCCAGGGCCCTAATAAATATTAATAAATATTTATTTTTGCCGTTCTTTTACATCCCCTAATATCAGCTACCAACGTCATCATGTTTTCATGAAAGAGAGGTAGAATGTTCTTAGACATTTATACTAACTGTATCTAAGTGGTGTTCTTATTTGCTTGGATGAGAGAGTTGAAGAAAAGGATTAAAACATTACTTATCAATAAAATTACATTATTCCCCCTTTTGCCAAGTTATCTCTGCTGTGAGCTAATTTAGCGTAGCGATAAAACGAGATCACGTGGCAATTGTCTGGGCCCATATATAATTTTGTAAACTGGCTTAGATGAGGCAAATCATTTTGCCCTTCAGGGATAGCCAATGTCAGTAATTCTTGAACAGCATACATCAAAATAACCTGAAAAATCAGAAGCGTTAGTGTGAGCATCACATTTCATAACATAACACAGACAGTTTGAGGGGAGCAGTACGGCTTCTAGCAAGTCGGCCACGAGACGGTGGTGAGAAATGGGTTTGCCAGAATATGTCAGAAAGCCTCTGTGTTTCCACAGGTCACCAGAGTCGTGCACTACATCAAAGGCATAGGCGAGTGTGTAAATATGAACTATTTTGTCGACAGCGTGCTTACAGACTTCTGTAAGAGCCACAGGATCTGCAGCTTGAGCAGGAAAGTGTGATGCCAACTTACCGCTGCACAGAGTGTCATATGATGAGACTACAGCAAACCCGACCAACCCTTCTCCCATGTCTGACGTGCAGGATGCTAAACCGTCCTAACAGTTGTAAATCACTTGGTGGACATGTCTGTGAGGTCTCGCTGTGCAGACCTGTTCAGGAGAAACAACACAGTTATTCAGCTCTCCATCCACTGCAGGAGGAAGAAGAGTGGCAGGATTAAGGATAGTACATTGATTCACAGTAATGTTAGGCAAATATAATGTAGTCATCTAATCTAATGTGTGATACAGCATAAGGAACCTTGAGGGTGAGCTCACCATAACCCACAATGCCACGTGCCACAGCACGCAGACAGAGGCAGGCCAGGCCACGATAGCTATATCGTTTGCGCTTCTGTCGTCTAACGGAGTCCTGATTACTCGTCCGATCCCATCCTCGTCGCCATTTGTGGTGGAAAAAAAATCTCTTTGACCTCTCTGTGAGAAATAATCACGATGGAACTTCTTAAAGTATTAAAAACATATTTAATGAACAGACACTTCAATCAAAATTCAGCTGAATGGATAGAGCTCTTTCCCCACGGATGGTTCGGAGGTCTAACAACAATAAAAGAGACAAAGCAGAGTCTATATGCGCGTTATCTCGTCTCCTCTCCCTTCACCCTCACAGATGTTGTCGGCCCACCAAGGCCAGGTTCCCAGCCTTTTCGTGGGAACAGGGTTAGGCTGGTCTATGCAGGTTTAAGGAGAGACAAGTTATAACTAAAGGACCATATGATAAATTTCCACCACACTCTTCACTTTAATGATTGTCATTTTCTGATTTGTCTGCTGGCTTTGCTCTACTGACTCTCTTGGCACTAAACTCTCAACTGAAACCAAAAGTAACCAAAGACACATGCAGCACAGACGACAATGGAGATGTTCTGTGCTCTCAACGGTTCTTAATGTTAAATCACATTTTCCTACATATCAGATGAAAAGGATTATGTACTATTTTCCAGTTGGATGATTTTGTTAAAAAGATGGGCCTGCAGCCACTTCGTCTGGGAGTTTGGGAAACTAATCTTTAATGAAGATCAGTCACAGAGTCCACAATCACCACAACAAACAACAGCCACTTCCTCTGATATATGAGCTCAAATCCGCATACAAACAATGACCCGTGACCATTCGGTGAATCACTGATTTAGCTCTTTGAGTAGACTTAACTTCTCCCAATGACATGTCAGGTCATCAGCATGCTACTGTCATCTACAGGATTAAAGACGTAATGACAAATGAAGACAGCAGTGACACCAGGCAAGAGAGTAAAAACAAAACAAATGATGGCTTATGCAGCAAAAACATTTCTTTGATTTATCAAAACCCAAGTTGTCTAATGCTGCTGAACATGTTTCCAGCAATGACGCTGAACAATTTCAACAAAATAATACCATTTTAGTGAAATTACAATGATATTGAAATTGTTTGTTTTAAAGAGTAAACATAGAAAAAGTTTCTGGAATTTTTTAACCCATATAAAGTGTTAGCTGTAATGTCAACATGTTCAATGTCTAACTGATGTCAATTAATTTACTCCAAAATCTCAATAAACTTCCTTTTTGTAAGACTAAAGTTACATGATAGCATCTTGTTATATGTCACTGAAAAACATATACCTCTCTCTCTCCCTCTCTCTCTCACTCTCTCTCTCACCCTCTCTCTCTCTCTCTCACTCTCTCTCCCTCTCTCTCTCTCTCTCTCTCTCTCTCTCTCTCCTCTGTGTCCCACTCTGCCTTGAAGCCAGAGAAGCTTGATCAATGGTATTGATGAGGAGATGCTAATAGCTGATGCTAATAGGGCCGGTATGACTAATAGGCCGAGGGGATCATTGATCTGCAGAGTTAGCATCTCATGCTAAAACAGCTGATTCAACCACATAGTTGGACTAAAAGTGCCACCCTTGCTCTATGTGTGTGTGTGTGTGTGTGTGTATACACTTGGGGAACATTGCATTCCTGCTTTAGGCTGAAGGATACAAATATACGCACAGATGCAGGAGGACATAGTGAGGACATAGTGAGGACATAGTGAGACATTCAGTATATCTGTACACCAGGATTCACAGCTTAGGTCAAGCTTGCATTCACTTATAAACTCAGTCCCTCAGATTTGACCATTGTCTAACTACAGGCCTAACATTAACCCTCAACCAAACCTAACCTAGTTTTATTCAGACCTTTTTACAGCGGTGTGTGAATGCAGCTTTGCAATGGAAGTATGGCGGAGTGCAACAACTTGTCCAGCTATGCAAAGGCATTAACCACCAAAGATCGAGACCGCAACCTAAACAAATTGACTTTCCATATTTGTGTGCTATTAGTGAATGGCAAGATGACATTGGCAAGTGGCCCAATTTTTAGTAGCCATATATATATATAGATATATATATATATATATATATATGTGTATTTGGTGGAGAAACCTGGTACAGAATGTTAAACCAGCGAGAAAGTACGAGCACACAAGTCATTAGAAGTTATTTGTGATCATGCACAGAACATCAAATACCATGACATAGCCTCAGAGTTCTGAATTTATTGAATTTTCAAATGGTGCTACAAACACAAGCATTTTTGATTAGTCCAGCAGTAGTTAACACATGTAATAGCATGCAGCCATAAATGCCGCCGGTGTTTTGGTTTAACGAGTGACTGGGTTAACTGGTGACTCAGCCGTATGCGTCAGTGGTTGCTTGTAGTGGCGGTAGCTGTTAAAAACACTAACAGAACATATAGGTGTCCTTGTAAAAGCCTTCAATTTTTTTTGAATACATACTCATCTACGTTTATTATCTACGGCAAACAATTTATTTAAGTTACTACGAGCAACTACGGACGCATTCGGCTGAAAGAATTGTAATTATGAATTGAATTCATTAACACAAGCAAGGCACCCTTGTGGTAGGACAGTTACAAAGTGTGAGACACTTTATTTCACTCCCATCCATCTGAAGGAAGGATCCTGAATATATAAGGATATACTGAATACTATAGAAAGTCACTCTACAAATACTAAGGAGAAAAAGAAGTGCCCTATTCAGCCTTATTGACATTAGACCAACTAACATGTAGGGGAGACTCCCAGTTTCTCTCTAAAGGTGACTGTGTTCATCTGAATGAGCTAAAACAAAGACAAGACTGCAGTTTGACGACATAAAGAGGGGAGTTTTATTGATCAGCTCATTCTTTAACATCTGTAACTGTTTCTATAGATATACATTCAATGTTCTTTCTGTGGTCTCAAACCAGTTGAACTGCATCCACACATCCGCCAGCTAAACCTTCTGTGTACACAAGATTAGTGTTAATTTATCCTTGAAAAAACAACTTGTACATGTACCACAGTTCCTCCTGTAGCCCACCACAGTATTACCCGTGGAGTGCACATACAGTACGAGGGAATGCCTTCGGGTAGACAGAGGTTGGACAGATTCATAGGTGTAATGGACGTGTTTTCTTTGATTTTTCTTTCGTTACAAAAACCACACATTTCTTGATATACGTATAGTTCATAAATACAGTATATATTATAACCATTCATCTTGTGCTAAAATCAAAGCTGTGCTGCAGTCAGTAAAAAAAAAATCTGGACATCAATAACATACGGTGAAATGGACTCGCCTGTATAGATTGTTTACAATATAATGTTTACAGTGATTTTACTGTCTGATGTGCTCAAATACAGCGTTGTATTTTTATCTTTTCACAGAGACAGAAACAGAGTAAGTGTGTGCAGGTTTACAGTTGCCGAAAGTGTGTGTGTGTTTTTGGTGTTGTACTTTTGTATTTGTACTAAAGCCTGGAGAAACCGAGACATTTAAAACAGGAAAGAAATGATGAATTATTTTGGACAGAGCCATGTGGTAATGATGTAAACAGCTCTTTTATATACGTAATTACTCAGTCATTCATTGGTTATATAGACGGGTGCCATGATTACCAAATTACATGTACCGTAAAGAACACAATACCACAGAAATCAACATTGATCTCACTGCCATCAAACTACCTGCAATTTCCTTCTCTGTCCATTAGTATATGTTTCTGTGTCTGCAGGATATTTAAACAATCACCATGAGTATGAGGCAAACCATTACATTAATAAACATTAATGATCAATTAAAAATAATGATCGAAATAGAACAAAACAAATAAAGAGACAAAATATTCTGTGGACGGTCACACAGAATGTTGAATATATTACATCGATGTGCGGACGGTCCGATCATCAGCCGGACAAACGCTTTAGAAGTTCAGTGTCTCTGACATCATCTTCCACCAGTCCATCAGCTCCTCCCGCTCCTCCTCCTTCCTCTCCATCAGAGACTCCAGCTCGAAGTCCACCTGAGACGGATGAGAGGTGAGAAGTAAAAGACGGAGTTGAGTTCACGGGGTTCTTCTTATTTTACAGTTTAAGTTTTTTTTTTTTCAGACTTAGACTCTTCCCGGAGGGCTTGAAAGATTAAGGCTGTTCTTATTCTATATTTTTATTACGTCCAAACCCCCCAATGTATTAGTCTGTCTCTCAATGCTTTCCTATGTGTGGCTCTCCGCCCCAAACCATTTCATTCCTCAAACATAAATCTTTAAAAAACAGGTTACAAATACATGTGTATTTTTCCTAAAAGCAGTCTCATAAAACAAGGTAACTGAGGTAAATATAAGGTTATAAAATAAAGCTTTGTCTCAAGCAGTCACAAGCCAAAAACCTTAAGCACCTTTGAAGGCATCAAATCCTGCTCGATATCAGATCCCAACTGGACACTTGTATGCATCAAATATACAGTATCTTGCTCGAGGTCCCCGATTAGAGTGATCAAGTTTCAGTTTTACATCCAAATCTTTCCCAAATAATTCCTGCCTGTGTTATACTCAATTCTTACTCACGTGCTCTAATATTGGAATATTTACAATAAATTTGCCAGAGAGTGAACTAAAAGCGCTTTTTGTACACTTTTCACTGGCAGCGTAGACGTATTGGATGATTTGATTTAAGGATTGTGTCATGGTCCTCTGCAAGCTACCCTTTTGGAAATATGAAGTGAGCGCACGGTGAATGAGAGGCATATTTCGATTGGTTAATTTGTCTGTGAGTCTTACTCTGGTTGCAGGGCTGTAGGGAATGGCCACCTTCTTGATGACAGTCAGGTATCCTGGGGCAGAGGCCCCCACTTTGTAGTTTCCTGGAGCCAGGAGGCGCCAGTAGTCTCCATCTTTGGCTACAAACACACAGATTTCCCCATTAATACACGTATGTCAACAACAAACACAACACCCAACGGATCCTCTCAATGCAGGGTGTTTTGAGCCCCTGTTACTGTCACTGTAACATAGCAGGCACAAATACAAATCAGCTGCTGAAAAAGGGGATGCAGTACCAGCTTTGTCAACCAGACGGCATCACAACATCTTACCATTACATTTCTCACATCACAATCTCATGTTGATGGGGTACGATTGCCAGGATTGTGTGAATTTGCATCAGATGCTGATACCTGTGGTGATGTCATGGTCAATGCCCTCCACAGAGATGCTGGCATTGGAGATGGGGTTGCCCTGGAGGTCACGCACGAAGCCCTTTACACCACGGTGAACCTACGAACACAAACAAAGAGGCATACTCAAGGCTCGGTTCAAGGAGAGGGGGAATGGTGCTTTTTGGAAAATACACCATGACACAATGACATCTCGGATGCTTTACGTGACCGTAAGAATTCACGGACCCTGGGAATAAAATGCACAAACTGTCTTCCACAGAAAAACAACAACAACAACAACAAACAATGTTGTGTTTGCAAAGGTGGAAGTAGTGTTGTGTTGTCACACAAATCCTTTGGGTTGACTTTGTGGCCAACACTAGTTTCTTTTTACTATAAACACTTCTTGGCCATAACTCATCAAACACATTTTAATTCACCCCATGTAGCATGGAGCATCTTAATCTGGGTTTTTTTATTTTTTTATTTTGAGTCATCGCTTTTTCAAATGGTGATTTAGATCTTATTGAAATTCATACTCGACCCACTTCATCAGTCAAACCAGACATATTTAGGACATATTCCTTGAGTCCCGGTGGGGCTGCATACCTGCTCGATGTAGTTGACCAGTGAGTTGCGGTTCTGCTCCCAGTAGGTCTTGAGTGTGTCCTCACTGGGGAACTTGTCACAACTGAGCTCCAGAGTGATCTCGAAACTGTTGCTGCTGAGGTAGTTGAAATCCTGCATTCCTGTAAGAAAAAAAAGAAACAGGGAGAAAGAGAGCAATACTGATATTCAGAAACAAAGTGGCAGGAAGTAGAGAATTAGCAAATGACAGATTTAGACATTTTTTACGAAAATTAGAACCCAGTAATTCATGTTTTGCTGGTTTTCAGAAGACAGGCTTCTTGGGCTATAATGGGAGATATTTGATTGAAAAGTCTTTAAAAAGACATGTTAGTTACATATGACTGTTGCTTCAATAACATTTCTAAAAAGAAATGGTCAGTCCAATGCATCGGCAGCTCATTTTAGCTCATATACACATGATAAGGAAGATTTTGCAGAACAGAAATGTGAAAGATATGTTTGGAGTAATTTGGAAAGTGTTGCCATTGCTCGACTTGTACACCAGAGAGCACTGACATCTTTACTTTCCATCTGTAAAATATCACCTTAAATGCATATTTCTTTAATAAAACATGGGATCCTTATCGGAAATGTTCATGTGTTCATGTAAAAACACTTTTTAAGTCAACTTATATTTTACTTATAAACAACTTACATATTCTGGGAGGCCTTTTCTGCCCTTATTAGATAGAGTGCAGGAGAGAGTTATTAAACAGAGGGTGTTGTGATTGCATGGTCAGGGTCTTAAACCCTTTGGCCACCAGAGCACCCCACATTATCCCATATATCATTCATACGGTAACTCTCAAATATCAATGACTTTACTTGCAAATCACCAAATCACACACATCAGGGGCTTGCTGGATCTTACCTCCTGGCACGCTGTACCAGGCCCCTCCGTTGGTGATGCCATCTTTGAAGCTGGAGTCGTCATCGTTCTTGCGGCAGGGGGGTCGGTTAGGGTCGGACATGATTGGGTTGTACATGGAGTAGGCCCTCGCCAGAGACTTGAACGTCACATCATCTGGACTGGAGCTATACTCATGGGTGGAGCCTTAGAGGAGGAACAAGAGGGAACAAACGAGAGCCCAATGTTTAGACAGCAGCTGTGACAAAGTGTTAATTAACTGAACACCTGCACCTGGAGCACATTAAACGTGCGAAAACACATTTTGTTTACTTTGAGTAATAGCGCACAGGAAGCCGTAGAAGGAAAACATTTCCCATCTGATTTAAATCAGTGTTACGACACTGAAGAAAAACTAATAAAATGTTTGTTGATGCATTTATGGGACAAATATTTTTCAAATGAGTGGAAACATTCTCATATAGAGCGAGGGAAACATTTTATATACAGTTTAACAACCCAAACAGAAAATACAAGGGTGTGTTTGAGAATGTGCTCATGTACCGGTGCGGGTCTCATCATACGGGTAGTTGGCACCACGTCTCCTCCATGCAGGTTAGCTGAGAGGACGAAGGGGATATCCATGATCCAGTGGATCACTGCCTTGGTCTCTGGAGCCAGCTGCAAAGGCCAAACCCATAAATTACATACACTTAGAAATGCATATTGTACCTAAAATAATACCACTTCCAACCAACACACACACCAGGTTTCTTATAAAGCTTTTTTTTGATTTTTTGTCCGAAAGCTACATCATGGACCTTGAGGTGAGATTATTTTGTCAAACGGTTATTTTTCTGTCAGTCAGCTAACCGAGTAACCTACTTACTACTTCAGCACTGACGATGATATGCAATTAAATTTGAAGATTGTCGTGATATAAGAGAACATATGAGGAGGATGAAGGTGAATGAAGATGCTGAATGTTTGGTAAACAAAAATTAGAGATGTCACGGATGCATAAAAAGTTAATGTAAGGATGCAAACGGATGAAGATTTGATCTCGTTGGTGTTAATTGCCATGCAGACATAACCACTTGATTTGAAAATATTTCAACTTAAGCAAAACATTGACGGCTATCCTGAGGTGTATGACTGGTGATTATTGTACAGAAAGGTATGAAAGTTAAGAGTGCTTGAATAAAAGTTTTGAAATTTGACACACATACCGAAAACGTCCATACTGTCCCTTGATTATTAGTAGAAACAAGGACTTCCCTCCAGCAGAATCAAGCGAGTTCGATGTTTGTAAATGTGATGCTCCCAGACAGGGACCTTTTCCGCACGTTCACCCTCTAACCTCTCTTTCCCAGAATTATTGGTTGATCTATACTGTCATATATCTAATGAAGGCAAAAAAAAATGCCTTCAAAATGCACACATGATTATATAGGAAGAAACAGGAATCAGTTGAGGTTTACAGGGGAAACGGGATACTCGTGTGTGCGATTGCTGTGAGAAATTTAAGTGTATAAGTATGAATACATTCTTTATGTTCACTGATATTTCCAGCAAATAAAAGCATTGCCTGTGTTTTCTCACTCAGTTATTTTAACCTACAAGAGTCGCTCAGTTACTCAAACATATGTAGACTGACTGTCTCCCTGTAACCTGCCGGGCTTCAATCCAAACACTAACACACGGCCAGGTCTCAGCATAACTAAAAACCACAAAGTCATGGGATTGCAGTATCAACATTAAATCACCCACAGAGAGAACAGTGTAACATGCACATGAAAAGCACATAGACACACACACACACACACACACACAGTGGCAAGTGTCCAGGGTTGTCAGGTTTGTGTATTTGGTATGTGAGGAATGTGTGTTTGTCAGCGTGTGGACACTCAGTGTTCTGGGTGGAGTCCATATCGGTCCAATGTGTCATCACAGACAACATTAAGGCCTCAAAGGTGCCATTAAAACACATTTGAACATATTTGTGTGCACAAACACATCTGCGTATACACACACAGTCAGACAGGTGTAACCAAAGCAAACATCTAGAAAAAGAACAACACGGTATCTTCCGATTCCTCCACCTGCTCCGTAGGAATGATCCGTATACTGTAGAGTTAACATGCAACAATAATCCTTACTAGTCAATCCTTACTGAGCTTTGCTACATGGTCTGGACAAAGAGCAGTGAACAGAGTGTTCTTCATGTTAAAAGATAACTGACACACGTCCGTACACCGAAACACACAAGAACATAAAGTGCAAGATTAAGACAGATTTAGGACTGGCAATTGAGCCTTGACTTGCTTGTTGAGGTTTTAGTCTTGTTTACTTATTTTTGACAATATATCTCCCTACATCTGGAAAGTTGTATGACTGCTTACGTGTATTGTAGCATATTTTGTGAAATAGGGAAACAAATGTAACAATAAATGCAAAGAAATAAATATAAATGCAAGGAACTTATCTATGATATTGGAAAAAAGTACCTTGCCAGCATCATTACTGAAACTCAGGTATCATATTCAATACACAATTTTAAATCATGAATACCACAATAGGTAGATGGGCTAGACACCAACAAATACTACACATATATATTGTAAAAGAAAGAAGGAAGGAAAGACAGAGAGCTTAGTTTAAAACTGGGATTGCACGAAAGCTTAATATCCATTTCACATGGGTGGAGCACATATAGATACCAGGCATGACACCTATTAACTTGCATTTTTAATGTATACACCTTGCATTAAATCACGGACAATAATTTGTTGACACAATTTAAAAACGAGTGTATGATCAATTTGTATACGTGCTCTTTCTTTCATTATATACACACATCTACTGCCTATTTTATGAGACCAAACATGTTTTCACTGTTGTTCCACATGCAGCAGCTCCAAGACCGTCATTAAAGGTCCAACAAAAATTGTGTCTGCGTGCGCGTGTGTGTGCGTGCGCGTGGGTGTGCGTGCCGTTGTGTGAAAAGGAGAGAGAGAGCCTGCATCAGCGCAGGCATTTTGGTACAGTTGAGTCCAGCTGTTTCTCATCTTCCTTGATGGTTGATGTAACGTCTGGATGCACGCGCAAACACACACAGCGGTGTACTTGGTGCACATGCACAGATTGTATCAATAACATTTCGGGCACAATAGGAACCCAAATTCTGCCTACACATTATGCACGCGCCGAATGTGTGCGCGTGTATTTCAGGAGGACACCGGCTTAGCAGGACCGTCGCCGACCTGCACGTGGCACCACCGAGTGATCATAGCGATAAACGTGGTTTTAACGTGGGTAAAACGTGGGTAAAAGGGGGCATCTGGACCAGTGTGCACACACACATGCAAACACACACACGCTGTCATTTATCATACACACATACACGTCCCACCTCAGAGCGAGCGCGCTAGAGCGGTTGGATCAACGCAACCAGACGCGTAAAATGCCTTATTTTCACCGTTATGATTACAAACTAAAACTGAGTAAATACAGGACTCACCAGCTTTGCACGGGTCTTTGTAGTCAATGGTCTCCGCTCGCTCCTCCTCATAGTAATCATAGTCTGGCTCCTCGTAGTCGAAACAGTTACAAATAGTCACTTTGCCCCAGAAAGTCAAGCCGGCAAGCACCAGCGTGATCCAGCGCATCTTAGCGGCCAGTGCCGAGGGCACTCGGTCCATCTGAGGACTGAAATAAACGAACAAAAGGCCTCTCTGCTCGTCTCCTCTGTTCTTATGAGATGGTCTATCCACTCTCCAAAGAAAGCATTGACGGCAGGAATTTTAACGGATCATTGCGAAGACCGCTCTCCTCGAAGACAGTCTGGTTGCGGATACTGTAGGCTGCTGCAAGTTAATCTTCCCGGCTGTCCTCCATGGTAAAAGTACACTGAGTTGTCCGTCTGTCCGTCCGTCCCGGTGGCTGTCAGTCAGCAAAGTGTTCGCTGAGGCGCTCCGCTGTCCTCCGCTGTAGCTTCACAGGTGAGGCTGCTGCGGGGGAAAAAGAAACAAGAGAAAGACGCGATGAGTGGATCTGGACGATATGATCTCTGAGCGCAAAGACGCACGGCTGTGTGTCTGCTGCTCACGAGAAACATCCGCCTCGTATATTTCCAACCAGCACTGACTGTCTCATACTCTTTCGCGTAGTGCAATCCCCCCCCCCTCTCCCTCTCCCTCTCCCTCTCCCAAGTCAGCGCACCGCCTACACGCAAACACACACACAGACACACACACCGCCAAAATACCTGCACTGTTCCACCCAAGTGGTGCAGAACCTAAACTTTCTTTGTACCTTTTGTCTCTTTTCACTGAACATTTGATGCGTTTTCATGTGCAAAGACTCTCTCCCTCTCCCTCTCACTGAGCAGAAACGCCGCATACATTTGGATAACCCACTGTAATAAATAAACTTCAGGAGCTGCATCCCTTATCACAGCGGGGTGACAGCGGAGGAAACGCGCACTGATCTTCACAGCTTATTGGACCCTTACTCACACCGATCCGTAAAATAGGCTCCAGAGAATTTACAGTAAAAACCGGTAGCAGTAAAAGTAACAAGGTGGTTACAAATTGGTCTGTCGGTTTTAGTGTCCATCAGCCCTTATACCCTGTTCATAATGGGTGTTATCTGGTGATTTGGAGGCAGGTGCCAAGTAGGTGACAACCAAACCATAAATGCCCAGAGGTAGGCAACAAACTAGGTCGCCTTTATGACTGTCATTATACTTCCTCTTGTGTCCTCCTTTTCTGTCCTTGAAAGAGAGAAATGGAACAAGATCAAAGGTTATATTAAATGCAATTATTGCAATAATTAGGTCTTGTGCGTAAAAAGACGTGCACCTTGAACACGGGAGGTATATATACTGGCTTCCCTGTACAATAGCATGACATAAACAGAGTAAGTCGGTCAAGAAATAGAGCCTAACATCCGCTTCGACATTCAGAGGGTGATCAAACACAAATTACTTTAGTGTTTCGCTTCATAATGTGTCCCACTAACTTGGGTGTGAGGGGGAATGTTCTCCAATCACAAAATATAAACATATTAACTTTAAACCAGCAGTTGTAGACGAGTTTACATTTTATTTATAATTATTGATTTCGTTAATGTTTTTTTTTTCTATAAATTTGGCAACGTTAGATACATTTAACCAGTCTGTCGGTCAACAACAGAAGGTTCGCGATCCTCCACTGCATCACTGGTACCAAGTAGCCGACACTGAATGAACCTCTACTCTGTGGTGTTTGTGTGTGTGAAGCCAAACCAGCTTTTCCATTTGAGAAAAGAACATTTACCAACACGTAAACTTGGCGTCTTTTCACAAAAAAAAGATCTTGCACGGACTGGAAAGTTGTCAACAAATACCCAATGATCTTCCAAGTGCAACCTCCACGCACATGTAGTGCAGACACAAATATAACAGCAGCAGTTGTTGACAATCAATGCCGCCAGTGAACACCCTGCCGAGATAAATCCTCCTGAGACCAGTTCACCCTGCGTCGCCACAGCTTACCTGGTGCGTTTACCTGCCCGGGCCGCGTCGGTTTGCTGCGGTGTCACGAAGCGACCCATCATGCCTCAAACGCAGGAGTCTAATCTCGGGACTCTCAGGGGGCCTGCGGTGTCACTTGGTACCGGCAGTTCCGAACGTGCCCGTCTCCCCCCATGTATTACCGGGAGATTACCGGAGCGCTGTCTCTGCTGCTCCCGATTAATCCTGCCCTCGGGGAGAGGTAGCGGCGCGCTGACGTCACTGTATCAATCCATCCGCAAGCTGTCCACTACACACGCCCCGAGGCATGGACACAAATCCCCTGGAGGCTGCGCGCACACACTCAGACACGCGCGGAGTTTAGTTAGTGTAGGTCAACAAACCCCTGATTTTTGTCCCGAAGACAGGTGATAAACTTAACCATCAGATTATAAGAGAAAGAAGTTTATAACAGGAGGAAGCATCACCAATTCTCATTTTTTTAAAACCTGCAGGTTGTACCTGTTTCCTCAGCATATCTGGGAGTTTGTTGATGTGAAATTGGCTATGCGTTCCAATACCATTCTACCATACTATTTAGTGTGCAAGAAAAAGATTTTGTAAGTCCCAACACATATGTCAAATATTACATCAGGTCCCATTTTGCAGCATCCAAGCCAGCATGCTTTTCTGGCTAGTCTAACCCACAATCCTTCAGGAAGCAGATATATGAGCAAGAGCATCAGGGTGTAAGGTATTAGGTTATTAGGAAGTAGTATGTCCGAATCGAATGCATACTACATGCAACTGTACGTCCTTTCTAAGGGCAGCTGCAGTATAATGAAAGTAAAATAAAAAGTATGCGATTTCGAACGCAGCTTAAGAGTCGACAACCATGCCAGCGTCTTTGTAAATCTGTCGCTAAACTAAATGCTAACATCAACACGCTCACATGCTATCATTGACATTGTAGCAAATAATGTTATGTTTGCAATCTTGGTTACTTTGTAGCATGTAGCATGCT
>JAFEUB010001644.1:72500-101404 GCA_024529925.1 Ophthalmolycus amberensis | reverse complement strand
TTTATTTTTTAATCCAGCCGTTATTTTACTTGAAATGAGAAGAACATTTATTTATGTATTTATAATCCATCCAGTTCAATTTGAAAAATGAGAATAATATTTGTTAAAATATAATTGATGTGTACTTTCTTTATTTGATTTGACAGTTGTTTACTACACAGAGATGTTACTACTACTAGACTTCTTGAATATAGATATTGAATTATATATATAATTTGGGTCGTGGGTCGCGTCTTGTCATTAAGGGGTGATGGTGGGTCCCGCAGCCAGACCAGTTGAGAACCACTGCTCTAGACAACTAGTTCCGACCGCAGCGCTCACAGTCTGCTGTCTGATCCACACTCCGGAGCAGTAGGTGGCAGTAATGCACCAATAAGATGGATGCCAACCGCCGTAAAACTAGAGGAAGAAGAAGTAGCAGCATTCCCAGCGGCGAACAATATATTTTGCTGCCTGTTGAAGAGCGACAGAAGTTTTCTCGGCTGTGCACCGGTATGACTGTATATGAAAAATTCATATCATACGGGAAATTGAAACCGGTATACCGCCCAGCCCTAACCAGCCGTAGCGTGTGGTCTCCCTAATCAACCGAAGGGAGTGCCCTAACTCAGACTCTCACCAGACTTTCAAATCGGGAGCTTTGACTGTGTTTCAACACCTCTAAATACTTTGAGATCTTTCAGATGCTATTTGAAATCTGTCCCCAAAATACAACAGGAGTTAGAAGGATACCAGAACCAGACCAACCACCCAGGTCTTCCACCTGTTCAGGTCTGTGCAGGACGAGTTGAAGTCCTCACATACTAAGTCTTTTCAACTTAACTGAAGTCTTTTGAATCTAAAGTAGTACTCCAGAGTCTTAACACACAGATGTTGTACTAATACTGTTGGAATCAGTGGGAGTTACTCTTTTTAGCATCTCTGATGTGTTCTTTAGATGTTACCTGATAATCGTCATTGTTTTCTCCAGCATCACCACACTGTCCTAGAACACGTTTAGTTCAGCGTTCACACAGTGTTTGAATAAAAAGAGATTCACTGGGACTCACCCCCATTGGTGACTTCCTGAGAGGCGATGACGAATCCAAAACCTTCTCCCGCCCGTCTCCTTAGATCCACCTCCACCGTCTTTACTCCTCCTCTTCCGTCCTTGGCTATTGCTCCCAGTGCTCCTCCCCCTCTGATGGGGGGAGGCCCACCAGCGCTCTCCTCTACTCCCAGCAGATCACGTGGCTCTAAGGTCAGCGTCACGGGAACGGAGTCCAGGAAGCTGGTGCTCTGGATAAGGGCAGAGGCCGGGGGCCCGTTTGGAGTCTGGGCAGGAGGGGCTCCTGGAAAAACAAGGAGTCAGACTGATGGAAACAGGAGGACAAGGAGGGACGAGGACTCGATCGGGGCAGTTACCTTGGTGGGTCCCTGGGGCTGGTAGGTGCCCCTCCTGGGGACTCTCCAGGACCAAACCAGCCTGATTGAGTGGGGGGACGCCCCCCACTAAGGCACCCGTGGACGGGGAAGGCAAGTCGGCTGAAGTTGGGGTGTGGGAGGAAGAGGGCGTGGCCAGGCCGTGTGGGGAGGGGAGGGGCTTGTAGAGGTTGGGGGTGACGACTGGGGAAGACACGGGACCTGTCGGACGGACAAAGGTATTCATCGTGATCGTCGGTTCACCTGTAACGCGACTCAAGATTTCATTGGTTCACACTTCACGTACCTCCTCTGTAGACCAGGAGTACCACCTCTCCCTGTTTGGTGTGTTCTTGCAGGACTCTCTGGACCTGAGAACAGAAATTTACCAATGGTTATGTACGGAAACTTATATGCAGAGGTACCCCCCCAACGCTAAAACCTGTTCCAGAAGATTTTTCCATCGTGGGATGAGAGTGAGTTGTCTCCAGAAACCAGCTCAGGAACAGATGTCTCCTGGCGTCTTATCTTTTAACAACAGACGCCTGATAAACGAGCCATAGAACATCCTGGCATCACCCTCCAAGACCCAGGGAGGTTTAGAGAGGTTCAACTTGTCACCAAACTTCAGCATCTCTTTAAGAGAAGGACCCAAAAACACCAGGACTACAACGTCCACTGGAGGACCACAGACCAGGAGACACAGTCTCTGAAAGACTAAATAGATGCTGTTGTCACAGAGAACCAGGGAGGAAGCCGGATGGAGAAGGAGGCCCAACCTCAGATCTGGTTGAACCACTAGTATCTCCTTGTTTGTCAGAAACCTACTGAGGCCTTCGGAGTGACTTCATGGCGACAGTCTGTGAGTCTCTGGACAACCAATGAGAGTGGAGTATTGTGAGACTACGTTGACCTTTTACCTGAGAGAAGCTGAGGCTCTGCACGTCTGCTCCGTTGATCTTCACTATGGCGTCCCCAGTCTGCAGCGAGGGGCAGTGCCTTCGATCCCAGACCCGCCTCACCACCGCCAGCTGACCTCCTTGACCCGCCGCCATTACGCTGAACCCCAGTCCGCCGCTCTCACTGCGCCGGAGGGCCACCGGTACGAGCTCTCCAGAGGGAGCTGACCCGGGCGACCCCGCTGCCCCGAGGGGGAGCACCAGCCCTGGGTTCCCTCTGGAGCCTGGGGAGGGTGTTTGGTGATTGGCTGGACAGCCATTAAAGCCGCAGGATGGCACGTCTCTGGGCGGGGTCAGGGCGAGGGAAGTCTGGGGCATCGGTGGGCGCTGCACAGGAGCACCGGGAGGGGAGGAGGAGGAGGAGGAGGAGGAGGGTTTGTTAGCGGCGATGGGGCTGGTGGAGTTTTGCAGGAGGCCCGTCTCTGGCTGAGAGAGGGGCAGTTTGGACAGAGCGTGGGAGGATGAGGAGCTGATGGGGAGCGTCGACGTAGACAGGTCACTCTCTGAAGACCTGGAGCTCTGATGTTGGAGGGAGGAAGAGGAGAAGGCGGGGAGGGTGCTGCTGTTGTAGCGAATCAGAGAAGACCTGGGAGGGGGGGGGGGGGAGAAGAAAACCGATGTTTTATCCAAATGAAATGTTCATTTCAAGAGCATCACAAACACTTATGTCAATTACTACTGATTATGCCTTAGTTCCACACCTGGACATAACCTCTCCTGACAACCTGTAGCACAGCTTCTGATTGGGTAGAGCTAAATATGACTAGTTGCAATAAAGAAAAGTAGTGGTTCCAGACAGCTTCCCTGAGGGACACCAGAACACAACCGTCCGTTGAACAACTATCACATCCAACCAGTGATCGGTCATCTGCATTAAAGCTGTGAGTGGTAGAACGACCTTCTTTGCAAAAATCCACTTACTGCAGCTGACACTGCTAATGCTAACAATGCTAATGCTAACAATGCTAATGCCGAAAGCTCCATCTCACCTGCGTGTTCCAGCGTTCGACAGGCCGCCGTCAGAGTCACTGTGGTGGATGGCTGCTGTCCTCTCCGGGGGTGGTGGTGGACCCGATGGGGGGTCAGAAAAGGAAGTGGGCGTCAGCGGGCCCGTCAGCCCGTTCATCATTGGCTGAGCAGCGTAGCAGGGCGGGGTTTGCCTCGACCCTAGATTTCAGAGTTATTACTTATTAGATATGTGATGGATTTTATTGGATTTGTTTTTCTTGTGTTGTCGAATGATAAAGATATTAGTGACCATGTTACTGACCTGGCGTGCTGCCGTTGGCGTCCAGCGTTCGACTATAGGTGAGGTGTGTCGGCCCGCGGTTCAGGTCGGGGGGGTTAGGCGGCTCACTGGGAGTCTGTGGCTGGTGAAGAGGTTCAGAAGTCAGATACAAGGTTGGCGATTAACACAGGGTCACTGTTGTAGAAGTCACCACATATACCGCACCGGCTCCAGACTCTGTTTGGGACATCCATCTGGGTTGTAGAGCATCGGGTATCCTCTCCTCAGCACCACGTCCACACTCTGACCCATCGACACAGACTTCAGCATCTCCACCACCTCTTTGTGAGAGCGACCCAGCACACAGCTGTCGTTGATGTGGACCAGGATGTCCGCTGGAGGGACCACAGACCAGGAAGACACAGTCAGTCTACTGCTTATTGGGTCTTAATCTGACCCACGAGAGAGCGAGATAGACCTGTAATGTGGTGTCGGACCAGACTTTGCTGATGCTAAACTACGTTCCAAACCCTGACAAACTTCACAATGTGGTCTTTACTTCATCAGGTCCCTGACAGTGTATCTGTAGGTTTTAGGTGTTTCCTAAAGCTGCAGGATGTAAAGACGCTTGTTCTGCAGCTTCTAAAATAATAAGTTAAATAAGTGACTTTATTCATGTGGACAAAATCCTTTTTGCTCTGCAGCTGAACAGCATTTAGTGTTCAGGAGTTTTATGCTGCCTGTTGAAACTCTCTGCTCTCATTCCCAGGAGGTGTGTGTGTGTGTTTTACATTCCGGACTATTTATCCTCAGTGCACGTGAGCAGGTCTGACAGTGTGGGAGAGAAAGGAGACTGTGTGTTGGACAGATTAAAGAGTGTGTGTGTGTGCGTGCATTAGTTGTGTAGCTCATGAGATTGTGTTGTTGGTTCTCAGCTCTTTATTTTTCACAGACGGCACCATAATCCTCCAGAGAGGGAGGAATGTGTTCACACCTGGCTGGACCCACCTGTCAATCACAGGTGTCATTAATCACCCTCGTTAATATGGGGTCAGATCAGTCTCAATAATTGCAAATGCGCACAGAACAATTCACAAAGATATTCGATTTACAAATGCACGCAGAACGATTCACAAATACATTCCAATGCACACAAATAAATTACGATTTATATAAATGTAAAAAAAATCACAAATATATTCCTGCATTTGTATGTATTTATTTGTGGATCGCACTGCATTTATTTGTGGGTTTTTTGAGACTCCTGACGTGGCTGGATTCACAAATGCGTTTTTTTCAACATTCCAATTGTCAACCAATCACATGAGATCAGCTCCCCCCTCCCCTCCCCACGAGGCTGCTAGCGTTAGAGTTGCGCAATTTCCTTCGGAAAAAAAAGCTTCATGATCTGGCATTATGAACTTGTTATATTTGTGTGGAACTAATTTGATGTTGATCTGATTTACCTACTAAGAGAAACAAGCCAAAGTATAAAGACTAACTTCCTGTTACCAGTAGGTGGCGCTATGACTATGATTCAAAATTGGCCTGCAGATGTCTTCAGGCCTGGAGTCTAATCAAGCATGTGAAATCTGGTAAAGATCTGATGATGTGGAGTCGAGATACATCAGTTTATTTCTTCATGGCGAAGGATCGAAATTTGCCGAGCCGCCACGTCGTCGCCCTTCAGTAACTTCTTACAATCTTCACAATGAAGAATTATCAAGGTCTTAAGGCTTGTTTGACAACATTTGAGAGGGATCTGATTAATCTGTGAGGAGCAGGATGTCAAAGTACACAACGTACAACTTCCGGTTGCCACTAGGTGGCGCTATCACTGATTCTAAATTATCATACAGATGTGTTCCGGGTCAGGATGTTATGACATATGAGAGATTTGGAGCAGATTCGACAATGTACGGCCGAGTTACAACAACTTCCTGTTTCGTGGCGAATGGTGTTTTTTTGACACAACGCCACGGCCACATAGTTCGATAACTTTTTGATCTTTGAGTAACGTTTCACTGCCAAGGTCTCAAGAGCATACTGACCAAATCTGAAGTCAATCGGGTCAAATCTCTGGGAGGAGTTCGTTAAAGTATGACGCCTTGAAACGGTCCAAAAACGTCATAAAAGTAAAAATGTTTGGTTTAGAGAAAAATTCCAGGAGGATTTTTTGTGCGTCCCATCACGATCCACATTCCTACCAAATTTCATACATCTAGGTGAAACCCGATGTTGGGGCTACTCAATAGGGGGCGCTATCGAGCCAATATTTCATAACGCAGCTGGACACCCCAATCAGACTGCAATTTTCGCAAATTCTGGCTTGCGTGCCAAATTTCACAAAATTTTCGTCCTTTTTGCGACGAAACACGTACGATAATAATAAACATTCGAAAAACAATAGGTCCTCCGCTCCGACTACGTCGGGGCTCGGGCCCTAATTATTGTTTTTCAATAGAAACACCTGAGCAGGTGAATCAGTACCTGTGTTTAGAGCTGGTGGTCCTCCAGGTGTGACACTGTACACCTGCAGGAACTCTCTGGGTCTGTTTAAGTTATGTCAGTACTCAGTAGTCACAGTAGTAGTAGCACTAGTACCAGCAGTAGTATAACCAGTCCCAGTACCTGTGTTTAGTGCTGGCGGTCCTCCAGGTGTGACACTGTACACCTGCAGGAACTCTCTGGGTCGACTGCCTCCCACGATGTTGAAGCCGAAGCCTCGAGGGCCTTTGGAGAGCCGGGTGTGGATGGAGTAACCCTTCAGCTGAGCGGGCTGCTCCGTGAACTCTGGGACTGAGACACAGACACGGTTATCCTGAAGCACTGGATCCTACATTTCCCATAATGCAGCTGGTCCGAGTCCTACATTAGAGGCTGGTAAACAGCCACGTCCTTCAAACACACCTCCAACATTAAGAGCTTTCACTTCAGCTGAAGAGCCACCTGGTTCATCCACTTCAGACACATTTATATTTCTGTTTGTAAAATCTAAACCTGTAAAGTACCTCGAAACTAAAACTGTTCAATTCATGTCATGGAATAGAAGTATATTCAAATACTCAAAGTAAATGACTTTAAAATGATACTTCAGGACAGTATTTGAGTGATGTACTTCTTTATATTCCTCCAGTGTTTTAGAAAAACTGATTACATCATCAAGAGGAAGATTGTACTGAAAGTGAATAATAATAAAAATAATGATGATATTAACAATGTTTATTATTAGTATTACATGATGAATGTATTATAGCAGTAGAATAAAGTAGAAGCTAACAGGATGTTAAATTGTGAGTCTTTGTTGCCTCCTGCTGGCAGAGAATGTCAAAATAAGTAAATTCAAACTTTCAAACAGAAAGTAAATAAAATGTTTAGTTTTCTCATTCAGAGCTCAAATAATATTTAAAGAATGATTAAAGAATAAACACTTAAATAAAGTAAACGAGACCTAAAATAATCCAATTCAAAAGAAATGACGCTTAATATAAAAAAATACTTGCATTAATACAATGAAACAAATCAAAATAAATAAGTACAAATAGAAAATACTGAGTTCAAGTTATCTAAACAAACCAATAACAGTTAACTATCAAGCAGACAGAGCTGACCGATAATCAATTAATCAATTAATCAATTAAACTCACGTTCTGTAGACGGACTCGTCTCTTTGCTCTGAGTTCGAGGATCCAGCCAGCTGGTCGTCTTTGATTCATGACTGAAAGAGTGACATCATCATCACCATCATAACCATCATCACCATTATTACCATCCTCATCCTCATCACCATCAACACCATTATTACCATCATCATCACCATCATCATAACCATCATCACCATTATTACCATCACCATCATCATAACCATCATCACCATTATTACCATCCTCATCCTCATCATCATCACCATTATTACCATCACCATCATCATAACCATCATCACCATTATTACCATCATCATCACCATCATCATAACCATCATCACCATTATTACCATCCTCATCCTCATCATCATCACCATTATTACCATCATCATCACCATCATCATAACCATCATCACCATTATTACCATCCTCATCCTCATCATCATCACCATCAACACCATTATTACCATCCTCATCATCATCACCATTACTACCATCATCATGACCATCATCACCATTATTACCATCCTCATCATCATCATCATAACCATCATCACCATTATTACCATCATCATCACCATCATCATCATGACCATCATCACCATTATTACCATCATCACCATCATCATGACCATCATCACCATTATTACCATCATCATCACCATCATCACCATTATTACCATCCTCATCATCATCACCATCATCACCATTGTTACCATCATCATCATCATCACCATCATCATAACCATCATCACCATTATTACCATCCTCATCATCATCACCATCATCACCATCACCATCATCACCATTATTACCATCATCATCATGACCATCATCACCATTATTACCATCCTCATCATCATCACCATCATCATAACCATCATCACCATTATTACCATCCTCATCATCATCACCATCATCACCATCATCATCATCACCATCATCACCATTATTACCATCATCATCATCATAACCATCATTACCATTATTACCATCCTCATCATCACCATCATCACCATTATTACCATCATCATAACCATCATCACCATTATTACCATCATCATCACCATCATCATAACCATCATCACCATTATTACCATCATCATCATCACCATCATCACCATTATTACCATCATCATCATCACCATCATCACCATTATTACCATCCTCATCATCATGACCATCATCACCATTATTACCATCATCATCATCACCATCATCACCATTATTACCATCATCATCACCATCATCATAACCATCATCACCATAATTACCATCATCACCATCATCATGACCATCATCACCATTATTACCATCCTCATCCTCATCATGACCATCATCATAACCATCATCACCATTATTACCATCCTCATCATCATCATGACCATCATCACCATCCTCATCATCATCCTCATCATCATCACCATCATCACCATTATTACCATCATCATCATCATCATCATCATGACCATCATCACCATTATTACCATCATCATCATCATAACCATCATCACCATTATTACCATCATCATCACCATCATCATAACCATCATCACCATTATTACCATCATCATCATCATCATGACCATCATCACCATTATTACCATCATCATCCTCATCATCATGACCATCATCACCATTATTACCATCCTCATCATCATCATGACCATCATCACCATTATTACCATCATCATCCTCATCATCATGACCATCATCACCATTATTACCATCATCATCATCATCACCATCATCACCATTATTACCATCATCATCACCATCATCATAACCATCATCACCATTATTACCATCATCATCACCACCATCATCACCATTATTACCATCCTCATCCTCATCATAACCATCATCACCATTATTACCATCCTCATCATCATCCTCATCATCATGACCATCATCACCATTATTACCATCATCATAACCATCATCACCATTATTACCATCATCATCCTCATCATCCTCATCATCATGACCATCATCATAACCATCATCACCATTATTACCATCATCACCATCATCATAACCATCATCACCATTATTACCATCCTCATCCTCATCATCATGACCATCATCACCATTATTACCATCATCATCACCATCATCATAACCATCATCACCATTATTACCATCCTCATCCTCATCATCATCATCATGACCATCATCACCATTATTACCATCATCATCACCATCATCATAACCATCATCATCATCATGACCATCATCACCATTATTACCATCATCATCACCATCATCATGACCATCATCACCATTATTACCATCATCATCACCATCATCACCATTATTACCATCCTCATCATCATCACCATCATCACCATTATTACCATCATCATCATCACCATCATCATAACCATCATCACCATTATTACCATCCTCATCATCATCACCATCATCACCATTATTACCATCATCATCATCATCATGACAATCATCACCATTATTACCATCATCATCATAACCATCATCACCATTATTACCATCATCATCACCATCATCATAACCATCATCACCATTATTACCATCGTCATCATCATCATCATGACCATCATCACCATTATTACCATCATCATCATCACCATCATCACCATTATTACCATCCTCATCCTCATCATGACCATCATCATAACCATCATCACCATTGTTACCATCCTCATCATCATCATGACCATCATCACCATCCTCATCATCATCACCATCATCACCATTATTACCATCATCATCATCATCATCATCATGACCATCATCACCATTATTGCCATCATCATCATCATAACCATCATCACCATTATTACCATCATCATCACCATCATCATAACCATCATCACCATTATTGCCATCATCATCATCATAACCATCATCACCATTATTACCATCATCATCACCATCATCATAACCATCATCGCCATTATTACCATCCTCATCATCATCATCATGACCATCATCACCATTATTACCATCCTCATCATCATCATGACCATCATCACCATTATTACTATCATCATCCTCATTATCATGACCATCATCACCATTATTACCATCATCATCATCATCATCATCATCACCACCATCATCACCATTATTACCATCATCATAACCATCATCACCATTATTACCATCATCATCACCACCATCATCACCATTATTACCATCCTCATCCTCACCATGACCATCATCATAACCATCATCACCATTATTACCATCCTCATCATCATCCTCATCATCATGACCATCATCACCATTATTACCATCATCATAACCATCATCACCATTATTACCATCATCATCACCATCATCATAACCATCATCACCATTATTACCATCCTCATCCTCATCATCATGACCATCATCACCATTATTACCATCATCACCATCATCATAACCATCATCACCATTATTACCATCCTCATCCTCATCATCATCATGACCATCATCACCATTATTACCATCATCATCACCATCATCATAACCATCATCACCATTATTACCATCCTCATCCTCATCATCATGACCATCATCACCATTATTACCATCATCATCACCATCATCATAACCATCATCACCATTATTACCATCCCCATCCTCATCATCATCACCATTATTACCATCATCATCACCATCATCATAACCATCATCACCATTATTACCATCATCATCACCATCATCATAACCATCATCACCATTATTACCATCCTCATCATCATCACCATTATTACCATCATCATCACCATCATCATGACCATCATCACCATTATTACCATCCTCATCCTCATCATCATGACCATCATCATAACCATCATCACCATTATTACCATCCTCATCCTCATCATCATCATGACCATCATCATAACCATCATCACCATTATTACCATCATCATAACCATCATCACCATTATTACCATCCTCATCCTCATCATCATTACCATCATCACCATTATTACCATCATCATCACCATCATCATAACCATCATCACCATTATTACCATCCTCATCATCATGACCATCATCACCATTATTACCATCATCATCACCATCATCATGACCATCATCACCATTATTACCATCCTCATCCTCATCATCATGACCATCATCATAACCATCATCACCATTATTACCATCCTCATCCTCATCATCATCATGACCATCATCATAACCATCATCACCATTATTACCATCATCATAACCATCATCACCATTATTACCATCCTCATCATCATCACCATCATCACCATTATTACCATCATCATCATCATCACCATCATCATAACCATCATCACCATTATTACCATCCTCATCATCATCACCATCATCACCATTATTACCATCACCATCATCACCATTATTACCATCATCATCACCATCATCATAACCATCATCACCATTATTACCATCGTCATCATCATCATCATGAACATCATCACCATTATTACCATCATCATCATCATCACCATCATCACCATTATTACCATCATCATCATCATCACCATCATCACCATTATTACCATCATCATCATCATCATCATGACCATCATCACCATTATTACCATCATCATCATCATGACCATCATCACCATTATTACCATCCTCATCATCATCATGACCATCATCACCATTATTACCATCCTCATCATCATCATGACCATCATCACCATTATTACCATCATCATCTTCATCATCATGACCATCATCATCATCATGACCATCATCATCACCATCATCACCATTATTACCATCCTCATCCTCATCCTCATCACCATCATCACCATTATTACCATCCTCATCCTCATCATCATAACCATCAACACCATTATTACCATCCTCATCATCATGACCATCATCACCATTACTACCATCATCATGACCATCATCACCATTATTACCATCATCATCATCATAACCATCATCCCCATTATTACCATCATCATCACCATCATCATAACCATCATCACCATTATTACCATCCTCATCATCATCATCATGACCATCATCACCATTATTACCATCCTCATCATCATCATGACCATCATCACCATTATTACCATCATCATCTTCATCATCATGACCATCATCACCATTATTACCATCATCATCATCATCATCACCATTATTACCATCATCATCACCATCATCATAACCATCATCACCATTATTACCATCATCATCACCACCATCATCACCATTATTACCATCCTCATCCTCATCATGACCATCATCATAACCATCATCACCATTATTACCATCCTCATCCTCATCCTCATCACCATCATCACCATTATTACCATCCTCATCCTCATCATCATAACCATCAACACCATTATTACCATCCTCATCATCATGACCATCATCACCATTACTACCATCATCATGACCATCATCACCATTATTACCATCATCATCATCATAACCATCATCCCCATTATTACCATCATCATCACCATCATCATAACCATCATCACCATTATTACCATCCTCATCATCATCATCATGACCATCATCACCATTATTACCATCCTCATCATCATCATGACCATCATCACCATTATTACCATCATCATCTTCATCATCATGACCATCATCACCATTATTACCATCATCATCATCATCATCACCATTATTACCATCATCATCACCATCATCATAACCATCACCATTATTACCATCATCATCACCACCATCATCACCATTATTACCATCCTCATCCTCATCATGACCATCATCATAACCATCATCACCATTATTACCATCCTCATCCTCATCCTCATCACCATCATCACCATTATTACCATCCTCATCCTCATCATCATAACCATCAACACCATTATTACCATCCTCATCATCATGACCATCATCACCATTACTACCATCATCATGACCATCATCACCATTATTACCATCATCATCATCATAACCATCATCCCCATTATTACCATCATCATCACCATCATCATAACCATCATCACCATTATTACCATCCTCATCATCATGACCATCATCACCATTATTACCATCCTCATCATCATCATGACCATCATCACCATTATTACCATCATCATCTTCATCATCATGACCATCATCACCATTATTACCATCATCATCATCATCATCACCATTATTACCATCATCATCACCATCATCATAACCATCATCACCATTATTACCATCATCATCACCACCATCATCACCATTATTACCATCCTCATCCTCATCATGACCATCATCATAACCATCATCACCATTATTACCATCCTCATCATCATGACCATCATCACCATTATTACCATCATCATCCTCATCATCATGACCATCATCATCACCATCATCATAACCATCATCACCATTATTACCATCCTCATCATCATCATCATGACCATCATCACCATTATTACCATCATCATCACCATCATCATAACCATCATCACCATTATTACCATCCTCATCATCATGACCATCATCACCATTATTACCATCATCATCACCATCATCATAACCATCATCACCATTATTACCATCCTCATCATCATGACCATCATCACCATTATTACCATCATCATCACCATCATAACCATCATCACCATTATTACCATCCTCATCCTCATCATCATGACCATCATCACCATAATTACCATCATCATGACCATCATCACCATTATTACCATCCTCATCCTCATCATCATGACCATCATCCTCATCATCATGACCATCATCCTCATCATCACCATCATCATCATGACCATCATCCTCATCATCATGACCATCATCCTCATCATCCTCATCATCACCATCATCATCATGACCATCATCCTCATCATCATGACCATCATCCTCATCATCACCATCATCATCATGACCATCATCCTCATCACCATCATCATCATGACCATCATCCTCATCATCATGACCATCATCATCATGACCATCATCCTCATCATCATGACCATCATCCTCATCATCATGACCATCATCCTCATCATCACCATCATCATCATGACCATCATCCTCATCATCATGACCATCATCCTCATCATCATGACCATCATCCTCATCATCATGACCATCATCCTCATCATCACCATCATCATCATGACCATCATCCTCATCATCATGACCATCATCCTCATCATCACCATCATCATCATGACCATCATCCTCATCATCATGACCATCACCATCATCATCATGACCATCATCCTCATCATCATGACCATCATCCTCATCATCACCATCATCATCATGACCATCATCCTCATCATCATGACCATCATCATCATGACCATCATCCTCATCATTATGACCATCCTCCTCATCATCATGACCATCATCCTCATCATCCTCATCATCATGACCATCATCCTCATCATCATGACCATCATCCTCATCATCATGACCATCATCCTCATCATCACCATCATCATCATGACCATCATCCTCATCATCATGACCATCATCCTCATCATCACCATCATCATCATGACCATCATCCTCATCATCATGACCCTCATCCTCATCATCATGACCATCATCCTCATCATCACCATCATCATCATGACCATCATCCTCATCATCATGACCATCATCCTCATCATCATGACCATCATCCTCATCATCATGACCATCATCCTCATCATCATGACCATCCTCCTCATTATCATGACCATCATCCTCATCATCATGACCATCATCCTCATCATCACCATCATCATCATGACCATCATCCTCATCATCATGACCATCATCCTCATCATCATGACCATCATCCTCATCATCACCATCATCATCATGACCATCATCCTCATCATCATGACCATCACCATCATCATCATGACCATCATCCTCATCATTATGACCATCCTCCTCATCATCATGACCATCATCCTCATCATCCTCATCATCATGACCATCATCCTCATCATCATGACCATCATCCTCATCATCATGACCATCATCGTCATCATCACCATCATCATCATGACCATCATCCTCATCATCATGACCATCATCCTCATCATCACCATCATCCTCATCATCATGACCCTCATCCTCATCATCATGACCATCATCCTCATCATGACCATCATCCTCATCATCATGACCATCTTCATGACAATCATCCTCATCATCATGACCATCATCCTCATCATCACCATCATCATCATGACCATCACCATCATGACCATCACCATCATCATCATGACCATCATCCTCATCATTATGACCATCCTCCTCATCATCATGACCATCATCCTCATCATCACCATCATCATCATGACCATCATCCTCATCATCATGACCATCATCCTCATCATCATGACCATCATCCTCATCATCATGACCATCATCCTCATCATCACCATCATCATCATGACCATCATCCTCATCATCATGACCATCATCCTCATCATCATGACCATCATCCTCATCATCACCATCATCATCATGACCATCATCCTCATCATCATCACCATCATCATCATGACCATCACCATCATGACCATCACCATCATCATCATGACCATCATCCTCATCATTATGACCATCCTCCTCATCATCATGACCATCATCCTCATCATCACCATCATCATCATGACCATCATCCTCATCATCATGACCATCCTCCTCATCATCATGACCATCATCCTCATCATCACCATCATCATCATGACCATCATCCTCATCATCATGACCATCAACCTCATCATCATGACCATCATCCTCATCATCACCATCATCATCATGACCATCATCCTCATCATCATGACCATCATCCTCATCATCACCATCATCATCATGACCATCATCCTCATCATCATGACCATCATCCTCATCATCATGACCATCATCCTCATCATCATGACCATCATCCTCATCATCATCATGACCATCATCATGACCATCATCCTCATCATGACCATCATCCTCATCATCATGACCATCATCCTCATCATCACCATCATCATCATGACCATCAACCTCATCAGCATGACCATCCTCCTCATCATCATGACCATCATCCTCATCATCACCATCATCATCATGACCATCATCCTCATCATCATGACCATCATCCTCATCATCACCATCATCATCATGACCATCATCCTCATCATCACCATCATCATCATGACCATCATCCTCATCATGACCATCAGCCTCATCATCATGACCATCATCCTCATCATCACCATCATCATCATGACCATCATCCTCATCATTATGACCATCCTCCTCATCATCATGACCATCATCCTCATCATCACCATCATCATCATGACCATCAACCTCATCATCATGACCATCATCCTCATCATCATGACCATCATCCTCATCATCATGACCATCATCCTCATCATCATGACCATCATCCTCATCATCACCATCATCATCATGACCATCATCCTCATCATCATGACCATCATCCTCATCATCACCATCATCATCATGACCATCATCCTCATCATCATGACCCTCATCCTCATCATCATGACCATCATCCTCATCATCACCATCATCATCATGACCATCATCCTCATCATCATGACCATCATCCTCATCATCATGACCATCATCCTCATCATCATGACCATCCTCCTCATCATCATGACCATCATCCTCATCATCATGACCATCATCCTCATCATCACCATCATCATCATGACCATCATCCTCATCATCATGACCATCACCATCATCATCATGACCATCATCCTCATCATCATGACCATCATCCTCATCATCACCATCATCATCATGACCATCATCCTCATCATCATGACCATCACCATCATCATCATGACCATCATCCTCATCATTATGACCATCCTCCTCATCATCATGACCATCATCCTCATCATCCTCATCATCATGACCATCATCCTCATCATCATGACCATCATCCTCATCATCATGACCATCATCCTCATCATCACCATCATCATCATGACCATCATCCTCATCATCATGACCATCATCCTCATCATCACCATCATCCTCATCATCATGACCCTCATCCTCATCATCATGACCATCATCCTCATCATCACCATCATCATCATGACCATCATCCTCATCATCATGACCATCTTCATGACAATCATCCTCATCATCATGACCACCATCCTCATCATCACCATCATCATCATGACCATCACCATCATGACCATCACCATCATCATCATGACCATCATCCTCATCATTATGACCATCCTCCTCATCATCATGACCATCATCCTCATCATCACCATCATCATCATGACCATCATCCTCATCATCATGACCATCATCCTCATCATCATGACCATCATCCTCATCATCATGACCATCATCCTCATCATCACCATCATCATCATGACCATCATCCTCATCATCATGACCATCATCCTCATCATCATGACCATCATCCTCATCATCACCATCATCATCATGACCATCATCCTCATCATCATGACCATCTTCATGACAATCATCCTCATCATCATGACCATCATCCTCATCATCACCATCATCATCATGACCATCACCATCATGACCATCACCATCATCATCATGACCATCATCCTCATCATTATGACCATCCTCCTCATCATCATGACCATCATCCTCATCATCACCATCATCATCATGACCATCATCCTCATCATCATGACCATCCTCCTCATCATCATGACCATCATCCTCATCATCACCATCATCATCATGACCATCATCCTCATCATCATGACCATCAACCTCATCATCATGACCATCATCCTCATCATCACCATCATCATCATGACCATCATCCTCATCATCATGACCATCATCCTCATCATCACCATCATCATCATGACCATCATCCTCATCATCATGACCCTCATCCTCATCATCATGACCATCATCCTCATCATCACCATCATCATCATGACCATCATCCTCATCATCATGACCATCATCCTCATCATCATGACCATCATCCTCATCATCATGACCATCATCCTCATCATCATCATGACCATCATCATGACCATCATCCTCATCATGACCATCATCCTCATCATCATGACCATCATCCTCATCATCACCATCATCATCATGACCATCAACCTCATCAGCATGACCATCCTCCTCATCATCATGACCATCATCCTCATCATCACCATCATCATCATGACCATCATCCTCATCATCATGACCCTCATCCTCATCATCATGACCATCATCCTCATCATCACCATCATCATCATGACCATCATCCTCATCATCATGACCATCATCCTCATCATCATGACCATCATCCTCATCATCATGACCATCATCCTCATCATCATCATGACCATCATCATGACCATCATCCTCATCATGACCATCATCCTCATCATCATGACCATCATCCTCATCATCACCATCATCATCATGACCATCAACCTCATCAGCATGACCATCCTCCTCATCATCATGACCATCATCCTCATCATCACCATCATCATCATGACCATCATCCTCATCATCATGACCATCATCCTCATCATCACCATCATCATCATGACCATCATCCTCATCATCACCATCATCATCATGACCATCATCCTCATCATGACCATCAGCCTCATCATCATGACCATCATCCTCATCATCACCATCATCATCATGACCATCATCCTCATCATTATGACCATCCTCCTCATCATCATGACCATCATCCTCATCATCATGACCATCAACCTCATCATCATGACCATCATCCTCATCATCATGACCATCATCCTCATCATCATGACCATCATCCTCATCATCATGACCATCATCCTCATCATCACCATCATCATCATGACCATCATCCTCATCATCATGACCATCATCCTCATCATCACCATCATCATCATGACCATCATCCTCATCATCATGACCCTCATCCTCATCATCATGACCATCATCCTCATCATCACCATCATCATCATGACCATCATCCTCATCATCATGACCATCATCCTCATCATCATGACCATCATCCTCATCATCATGACCATCATCCTCATCATCACCATCATCATCATGACCATCATCATGACCATCATCCTCATCATGACCATCATCCTCATCATCATAACCATCATCCTCATCATCACCATCATCATCATGACCATCATCCTCATCAGCATGACCATCACCATCATCATCATGACCATCCTCCTCATCATCATGACCATCATCCTCATCATCACCATCATCATCATGACCATCATCCTCATCATCATGACCATCATCCTCATCATCATGACCATCATCCTCATCATCATGACCATCATCCTCATCATCATGACCATCATCCTCATCATCATCATGACCATCATCCTCATCATCATGACCATCATCCTCATCATCATCATGACCATCATCCTCATCATCATGACCCTCATCCTCATCATCATGACCATCATCCTCATCATCACCATCATCATCATGACCATCATCCTCATCATCATGACCATCATCCTCATCATCATGACCATCATCCTCATCATCATGACCATCATCCTCATCATCATGACCATCATCCTCATCATCACCATCATCATCATGACCATCATCATGACCATCATCCTCATCATGACCATCCTCCTCATCATCATGACCATCCTCCTCATCATCATGACCATCATCCTCATCATCATGACCATCATCCTCATCATCACCATCATCATCATGACCATCATCCTCATCATCATGACCATCCTCCTCATCATCATGACCATCATCCTCATCATCACCATCATCATCATGACCATCATCCTCATCATCATGACCATCATCCTCATCATCACCATCATCATCATGACCATCCTCCTCATCATCATGACCATCATCCTCATCATCATGACCATCATCCTCATCATCATGACCATCATCCTCATCATGACCATCATCCTCATCATCATGACCATCATCCTCATCATCATGACCATCATCGTCATCATGACCATCATCCTCATCATCACCATCATCATCATGACCATCAACCTCATCATCATGACCATCACCATCATCATCATGACCATCATCCTCATCATCATGACCATCCTCCTCATCATCATGACCATCATCACCATCATCAGCATGACCATCATCCTCATCATTATGACCATCATCCTCATCATCATGACCATCATCCTCATCATCATGACCATCATCATCACCATCATCATCATGACCATCATCCTCATCATCATGACCATCATCCTCATCATCATGACCATCATCCTCATCATCATGACCATCATCCTCATCATCATGACCATCATCCTCATCGTCATGACCATCATACTCATCATCATGACCATCATCCTCATCATCCTCATCATCATCATGACCATCATCCTCATCATCATGACCATCCTCCTCATCATCATGACCCTCATCCTCATCATCATGACCATCATCCTCATCATCACCATCATCATCATGACCATCATCCTCATCATCATGACCATCCTCCTCCTCATCATGACCATCATCCTCATCATCATGACCATCATCCTCATCATCATGACCATCATCCTCATCATCATGACCATCCTCCTCCTCATCATGACCATCATCCTCATCATCATGACCATCATCCTCATCATCATGACCATCATCCTCATCATCACCATCATCATCATGACCATCATCCTCATCATCATGACCATCATCCTCATCATCATGACCATCATCCTCATCCTCATCATCATGACCATCATCCTCATCATCATCATCATCATCCTCATCATCATGACCATCATCATCATCATCATCATCATCATCATCCTCATCATCATGACCATCAGCCTCATGACCATCATCATCCTCATCATTCGTATCAACCACACAGTCTGATTAATCTCATTATTGATGTTTTTAATCATGGTAACTCACTTGATGTAGTATGGCTCTCCTGAATCACTGACCGCCAGCTCCCAGTTCTCAGGCAGAGGACCTCTTCCTCCTCCTCCTCTTCTTCTCCCTACTCCTCTTCCTCTTCCTCCGTTCTCCGTTCCCTCTCGACTCCCCACCGCCGACTCCCACGATTGGCTGAGAGGCAGGATGGTGGGCGGGAGTCCAGCCGAACCTGCTATGACAGAGTGTGTGAGTCTTTAATGAGCACACACACACACAGCTCCTGATTCATGACTACAAAGCCGATCAGCTTCAGTTATTGATCTGATGTGTAACCCTTCATTTAATGTTACTGAACATCTCTGATCTCTGTCTAACTGACTTCTCCCACATGATCCCTCCTACACAACTCCTCCTCACTGACTCCTCCTTCTACCTGTCTCCTCCTCACTGTTGTCTCCTTCTCCTCCTCCTCCTCCTACCTGTTGCCTCCTTCTCTTATCTACCTGACTCCTCCTCCTCCCTGACCCCTCCTACCTGTCTCCTCCTCACTGTTGTCTCCTTCCTCCACAGCTTTCTCCAGGTTACTCAGAGATTTGCTCCTGGTCCTGAAGTTCCTCAGCAGGTTGCGGTGCTCCTGGTATGTGATTGGTGGACTCTCTGGACCGATGTGGACTGGGCGGGGCGTCCCGTAGTAGTTCCCTGTGATTGGAAGGCGACAAAAGGAGAACAAATATACGTTTCTGAGAGATTGTGACATTTTTAACACTGTAAATTATAAACAATAATATAGTAGATCATAAATAATGTACATTAATATGATCGGTAATCAGAGAGGAGGAGGAAGTGATCAATGACATATGATTTAAATTAAAATAACGATAAAGAAAGAAAAATTAAACCAGAAAGAGAAACTAAAATAAATAAAAACCGCAACAGGAGACAAATAAACGATTCATAAAAGATAAATATAATTATGAATCATTATTGTGAAAGAGGGTTTTGAACTGTCAAAGTAAGATGAGGTCATAAATCAGGATAATATTCAGTTTGACATTAAACAGACCAGACGGATCGTAGCATTTATCTTCGTCCATTTCCTGTTTTATTTTGAAAGGTACTGTCCGCATGTGTTTACTTCCTGTCTTTGTTTTTTATTGATAATAATCTTTAAACTTTCTCTCCTGATGACATCACTCATTCTTCGAGCTGGTTTCACTTTGTTCTGTTTTCATGAGTGAACTCAGTTTCTATTTAAATCTCATTAATGCTTCAGATGAACAGAAGTGGGACGCAGCAGGTCGCTGGATTAAATCACACTAAAGTCTCTTTTCCTCCCAAATAGCGTTCATCACAGTCAGACTTCATCATAAACAGACAGGTGACAGGTGAGCTGCTGTCAAAAGCTCAGTTTGTACTTTAAAGTGATTAAAAAACCTGACCTTAGAGTAAAAAGTACATGAAGTCTTTGTAAAAAGATACTCATATGTATATAACATACATCATACAGTGATGATGTAACTTTACACTCTGTAAACAACTTGCTGACATCATCATGTGACCGCGGGGTGCGTTGGATTGTCGTACCTTTGAACTTGCCGCTCTCCAGCAGAGCTCCGGACTCCTCCAGAGAGAAGAACTCCTCGATGGACACAAAGTTGTAGTCCACACCTGAGATCTCCCCGTCCCGAGGCTGCCTGGTCGTACCTGTAGGGGCGGACGGACACAGTGATGTCATCAGAGAGGGGCGGAGCCAGGAAGTGAACTCAGAGAGGTGATCAGTCTGAATGTAAATCCATGTCTGTAAAGAGAAGAGCTCCCACTCTGAGGGACTAAAACCTATACACTCTGTACCACACACACACACACACACACACACACACACACACCTGCTTCAGGCTGAACTTTGAACATTAATTTAAAGAAACAAACCAACATGTCATCCTCACAGTGGTATAAAAACATAGGTAGAGAAACTTTTAGTTAACAGACTGTGTGTGTGTGTGTGTGTGTGTGTGTGTGTGTGTGTGTGTGTGTGTCTTACAGGGAACAGCTCTCAGGTACAGGTTCTCTCTGATGAGCTGCTGCAGCTGACTGTCCATGGAGCCCGGAGTGAAACACTTACTGAGGTACAACCTGAGGTCCTTACAGAGGGACGAGCCTGAGGGACAGAAGACACGATGTCATAGTGATGTCACTACAGAGGGACGAGCCTGAGGGACAGAAGACACGATGTCCTAGTGATGTCACTACAGAGGGACGAGCCTGAGGGACAGAGGACACGATGTCCTAGTGATGTCACTACAGAGGGACGAGCCTGAGGGACAGAAGACACGATGTCATAGTGATGTCACTACAGAGGGACGAGCCTGAGGGACAGAAGACACAATGTCCTAGTGATGTCACTACAGAGGGACGAGCCTGAGGGACAGAGGACACGATGTCCTAGTGATGTCACTACAGAGGGACGAGCCTGAGGGACAGAGGACACGATGTCCTAGTGATGTCACTACAGAGGGACGAGCCTGAGGGACAGAGGACACGATGTCCTAGTGATGTCACTACAGAGGGACGAGCCTGAGGGACAGAGGACACGATGTCCTAGTGATGTCACTACAGAGGGACGAGCCTGAGGGACAGAAGACACGATGTCATAGTGATGTCACTACAGAGGGACGAGCCTGAGGGACAGAAGACACAATGTCCTAGTGATGTCACCACAGAGGGACGAGCCTGAGGGACAGATGACACAATGTCCTAGTGATGTCACTACAGAGGGACGAGCCTGAGGGACAGAAGACACGATGTCCTAGTGATGTCACTACAGAGGGACGAGCCTGAGGGACAGAAGACACGATGTCCTAGTGATGTCACTACAGAGGGACGAGCCTGAGGGACAGAAGACACGATGTCCTAGTGATGTCACTACAGAGGGACGAGCCTGAGGGACAGAAGACACGATGTCCTAGTGATGTCACTACAGAGGGACGAGCCTGAGGGACAGAAGACACGATGTCCTAGTGATGTCACTACAGAGGGACGAGCCTGAGGGACAGAAGACACGATGTCCTAGTGATGTCACTACAGAGGGACGAGCCTGAGGGACAGAAGACACGATGTCCTAGTGATGTCACTACAGAGGGACGAGCCTGAGGGACAGAAGACACGATGTCATAGTGATGTCACTACAGAGGGACGAGCCTGAGGGACAGAAGACACAATGTCATAGTGATGTCACTACAGAGGGACGAGCCTGAGGGACAGAAGACACGATGTCATAGTGATGTCACTACAGAGGGACGAGCCTGAGGGACAGAGGACACGATGTCCTAGTGATGTCACTACAGAGGGACGAGCCTGAGGGACAGAAGACACAATGTCATAGTGATGTCACTACAGAGGGACGAGCCTGAGGGACAGAAGACACGATGTCCTAGTGATGTCACTACAGAGGGACGAGCCTGAGGGACAGAGGACACGATGTCCTAGTGATGTCACTACAGAGGGACGAGCCTGAGGGACAGAGGACACGATGTCCTAGTGATGTCACTACAGAGGGACGAGCCTGAGGGACAGAGGACACGATGTCCTAGTGATGTCACTACAGAGGGACGAGCCTGAGGGACAGAGGACACGATGTCCTAGTGATGTCACTACAGAGGGACGAGCCTGAGGGACAGAGGACACGATGTCCTAGTAATGTCACTACAGAGGGACGAGCCTGAGGGACAGAGGACACGATGTCCTAGTGATGTCACTACAGAGGGACGAGCCTGAGGGACAGAAGACACAATGTCCTAGTGATGTCACTACAGAGGGACGAGCCTGAGGGACAGAAGACACAATGTCCTAGTGATGTCACTACAGAGGGACGAGCCTGAGGGACAGAGGACACGATGTCCTAGTGATGTCACTACAGAGGGACGAGCCTGAGGGACAGAGGACACGATGTCATAGTGATGTCACTACAGAGGGACGAGCCTGAGGGACAGAAGACACAATGTCCTAGTGATGTCACTACAGAGGGACGAGCCTGAGGGACAGAGGACACGATGTCCTAGTGATGTCACTACAGAGGGACGAGCCTGAGGGACAGAGGACACAATGTCATAGTGATGTCACTACAGAGGGACGAGCCTGAGGGACAGAGGACACGATGTCATAGTGATGTCACTACAGAGGGACGAGCCTGAGGGACAGAGGACACAATGTCATAGTGATGTTATTTAGATATTTAAGGTGTGCTCTCACCTGGTGACACAGTCTTGATTCTGATTGGATGAGGACAGGAGTTGAGGACTCCTCTGACATCCCCGAGGGTCATCCCTAACACTGGTGTCCCCCCGATCTCTAGGATGATGTCGCCCACAGTGGCCCCGCCCCCGTGGGCCGCGGTGACGAATGGGAACTCACCGTAGTCGCCCCCGCCCCCGATGGCCAGCCCCAGCTCTCCGGAGCCGCCGCCCAGCGGGACGAAGCTCTCCTGCACCTGGATACGGACGAAGAGGACGAAGAGGACAAAGAGACAAAGAGGAAGAAGAGTGACAAAGAGGACAAAGAAGATGAAGAGGACGAAGAGGACAAAGAAGACATAGGACAAAGAAGACAAAGAGGACGAAGAGGAAGAAGAGTGACAAAGAGGAGAAAGAAGACGAAGACGACAGGAGGACGAAGACGAAGAAGAGTGACAGAGGACAAAGAAGACGAAGAGGATGAAGAGGACGAAGAGGAAGAAGAGTGACAAAGAGGACAAAGAGGACGAAGAGGAAGAAGAGTGACAAAGAGGAGAAAGAAGACGAAGAGGACAAAGAAGACGAAGAGGAAGAAGAGTGACAAAGAGGAGAAAGAAGACGAAGAGGACAAAGAAGACGAAGAGGAAGAAGAGTGAAAAAGAGGAGAAAGAAGACGAAGAGGACAAATAACACGAAGAGGACAAAGAAGACGAAGAGGACAAAGAGGACAAAGAGGAAGAAGAGTGACAAAGAGACAAAGAGACAAAGAGGAAGAAGAGTGACAAAGAGACAAAGAGACAAAGAGGAAGAAGAGTGACAAAGAGACAAAGAGGAAGAAGAGTGACAGAGGACAAAGAAGACGAAGAGGAAGAAGAGGAAGAAGAGGAAGAAGAGTGACAAAGAGGACAAAGAAGATGAAGAGGACGAAGAGGACAAAGAAGACATAGGACAAAGAAGACAAAGAGGACGAAGAGGAAGAAGAGTGACAAAGAGGACAAAGAAGACAAAGAGGAGAAAGAAGACGAAGAGGACAGGAGGACGAAGACGAAGAAGAGTGACAGAGGACAAAGAAGACGAAGAGGATGAAGAGGACGAAGAGGAAGAAGAGTGACAAAGAGGACAAAGAAGACAAAGAGGACGAAGAGGAAGAAGAGGACAAAGAAGACGAAGAGGAAGAAGAGTGACAAAGAGGAGAAAGAAGACGAAGAGGACAAAGAAGACGAAGAGGAAGAAGAGTGACAAAGAGGACAAAGAAGACGAAGAGGAAGAAGAGTGACAAAGAGGAGAAAGAAGACGAAGAGGACAAATAACACGAAGAGGACAAAGAAGACGAAGAGGAAGAAGAGTGACAAAGAGGAGAAAGAAGACGAAGAGGACAAATAACACGAAGAGGACAAAGAAGACGAAGAGGAAGAAGAGTGACAAAGAGGAGAAAGAAGACGAAGAGGAAGAAGAGTGACAAAGAGGAGAAAGAAGACGAAGAGGACAAATAACACGAAGAGGACAAAGAAGACGAAGAGGAAGAAGAGTGACAAAGAGGAGAAAGAAGACGAAGAGGACAAATAACACGAAGAGGACAAAGAAGACGAAGAGGAAGAAGAGTGACAAAGAGGAGAAAGAAGACGAAGAGGACAAATAACACGAAGAGGACAAAGAAGACGAAGAAGAGTGACAAAGAGGAGAAAGAAGACGAAGAGGACAAATAACACGAAGAGGACAAAGAAGACGAAGAGGACAAAGAGGACGAAGAGGAAGAAGAGTGACAAAGAGGAGAAAGAAGACAAAGAGGACGAAGAGGACAGGAGGTCACCTGACTGTGACCTCCTGTCCTCTTCGTCCTCTGTTTTCTCTCTAGGTGTTGAAACATGAATCATTACCTTCGAGTGCCAGTGCAGCTTCTTCACCGTCGCTTTAGACATGGCGGCCGAGCTGCAGACAGGAAGAGACAAAGTTACTGAGCATGCTCAATAGCACACCTGGTTTTACCTGCAGCACAGCTGTAATGTTCCACTGGCTGCTATTTACACTTTACACAAACCTGTAAACACCTGTTCACACCTTCAGCCACCCTTAAACACCTGCTCACACCCTCAAACACCCTTAAACACCTGTTCACACCTTTAAACACCTGTTCACACCTTCAGACACCCTTAAACACCTGTTCACACCCTCAAACACCCTTAAACACCTGTTCACACCTTTAAACACCTGTTCACACCTTCAGACACCCTTAAACACCTGTTCACACCTTCAGACACCCTTAAACACCTGTTCACCCCTTCAGACACCCTTAAACACCTGTTCACACCTTCAGACACCCTTAAACACCTGTTCACACCTTTAAACACATGTTCACACCTTCAGACACCTGTTCACACCTTCAGCCACCCTTAAACACCTGTTCACACCCTCAAACACCCTTAAACACCTGTTCACACCTTCAGACACCCTTAAACACCTGTTCACACCCTCAAACACCCTTAAACACCTGTTCACACCTTCAGACACCCTTAAACACCTGTTCACCCCTTCAGACACCCTTAAACACCTGTTCACACCTTCAGACACCCTTAAACACCTGTTCACACCTTCAAACACATGTTCACACCTTCAGACACCTGTTCACACCTTGAGCCACCCTTAAACACCTGTTCACACCCTCAAACACCCTTAAACACCTGTTCACACCTTCAGACACCCTTAAACACCTGTTCACCCCTTCAGACACCCTTAAACACCTGTTCACACCTTCAGACACCCTTAAACACCTGTTCACACCTTTAAACACATGTTCACACCTTCAGACACCTGTTCACACCTTCAGACACCCTTAAACACCTGTTCACACCTTCAGACACCTGTTCACACCTCCAGACACCCTTAAACTCCTGTTCACACCTCCAGACACCCTTAAATACCTGTTCACACCTCCAGACACCCTTAAACACCTGTTCACACCTTCAGACACCCTTAAACACCTGTTCACACCTCCAGACACCCTTAACCACCTGTTCACACCTCCAGACACCCTTAAACACCTGTTCACACCTCCAGACACCCTTAACCACCTGTTCACACCTCCAGACACCCTTAAACACCTGTTCACACCTTCAGACACCCTTAAACAGCTGTTCACACCTTCAGACACCCTTAAACACCTGTTCACACCTCCAGACACCCTTAAACAACTGTTCACACATTCAGACACCCTTAACCACCTGTTCACACCTTCAGACACCCTTAAACAGCTGTTCACACCTTCAGACACCCTTAAACACCTGTTCACACCTCCAGACACCCTTAAACAACTGTTCACACCTTCAGACACCCTGAAACAGCTGTTCACACCTCCAGACACCTTTAAACACCTGTTCACACATTCAGACACCCTTAACCACCTGTTCACACCTCCAGACACCCTTAAACACCTGTTCACACCTTCAGACACCCTTAAACAGCTGTTCACACCTCCAGACACCTTTAAACACCTGTTCACATATTCAGACACCCTTAACCACCTGTTCACACCTCCAGACACCCTTAACCACCTGTTCACACCTCC
>JAFEUB010001644.1:22500-52500 GCA_024529925.1 Ophthalmolycus amberensis | reverse complement strand
TTGGAGGAGGTACTGGAGGAGGTATTGGAGGAGGTACTGGAGGAGGTATTGGAGGAGGTATTGGAGGAGTTATTGGAGGAGGTACTGGAGGAGGTATTGGAGGAGTTATTGCAGGAGGTATTGGAGGAGTTATTGTAGGAGTTATTGGAGGAGGTATTGGACGAGGTATTGGAGGAGTTATTGGAGAAGTTATTGGATGAGTTATTGGAGGAGGTATTGGAGGAGGTATTGGAGAAGTTATTGGAGGAGTTATTGGAGGAGGTATTGGAGGAGTTATTGGAGGAGGTATTGGAGAAGTTATTGGAGGAGGTATTGGAGGAGGTATTGCAGGAGTTATTGGAGTTATGGAGGAGTTATTGCAGGAGGTATTGCAGTAGGTATTGGAGGAGTTATTGGAGGAGTTATTGCAGGAGGTATTGGAGGAGGTACTGGACGAGGTATTGGAGGAGTTATTGGAGAAGTTATTGGAGGAGTTATTGGAGGAGGTATTGGAGGAGGTATTGGAGGAGTTATTGGAGGAGGTATTGGAGGAGTTATTGGAGGAGTTATTGGAGGAGGTATTGCAGGAGGTATTGGAGAAGGTATTGCAGGAGTTATTGGAGGAGTTATTGGAGGAGGTATTGCAGGAGTTATTGGAGGAGGTATTGGAGTTATTGGAGGAGGTATTGGAGTTATTGGAGGAGGTATTGCAGGAGTTATTGGAGGAGTTATTGGAGGAGTTATTGGAGGAGGTATTGGAGGAGGTATTGGAGGAGGTATTGGAGGAGGTACTGGAGGAGGTATTGGAGGAGTTATTGCAGGAGGTATTGGAGGAGGTTTGGAGGAGTTATTGGAGGAGGTATTGGACGAGGTATTGGAGGAGGTATTGGATGAGGTATTGGAGGAGTTATTGGATGAGGTATTGGAGGAGTTATTGGAGGAGGTATTGGAGGAGTTATTGGAGGAGGTATTGGAGAAGTTATTGGAGGAGGTATTGCAGGAGTAATTGGAGGAGTTATTGGAGGAGGTATTGCAGGAGTTATTGGAGGTATTGGAGGAGTTATTGGAGGAGGTATTGCAGGAGTTATTGGAGGAGTTATTGGAGGAATTATTGGAGGAGGTATTGGAGAAGTTATTGGAGGAGGTATTGGAGGAGGTATTGCAGGAGTTATTGGAGGAGTTATTGGAGGAGTTATTGGAGGAGTTATTGCAGGAGGTATTGGAGGAGTTATTGGAGGAGTTATTGCAGGAAGTATTGGAGGAGGTACTGGAGGAGGTATTGGAGGAGGTATTGGAGGAGGTACTGGAGGAGGTACTGGAGGAGTTATTGGAAGAGGTATTGGAGGAGTTATTGCAGGAGGTATTGGAGGAGTTATTGGAGGAGTTATAGGAGGAGGTACTGGAGGAGGTACTGGAGGAGGTATTGGAGGAGGTATTGGAGGAGGTAATGGAGGAGGTATTGGAGGAGTTATTGGAGGAAGTATTGGAGGAGGTATTGGAGGAGGTATTGGAGGAGTTATTGGAGGAAGTATTGGAGGAGGTATTGGAGGAGGTACTGGAGGAGGTATTGGAGGAGGTATTGGAGGAGTTATTGGAGGAGTTATTGGAGGAGGTATTGGAGGAGTTATTGGAGGAGGTATTGGAGGAGTTATTGGAGGAGGTATTGGAGGAGTTATTGGAGGAGTTATTGGAGGAGGTACTGGAGGAGGTACTGGACGAGGTATTGGAGGAGTTACTGGAGGAGGTACTGGAGGAGGTACTGGAGGAGGTACTGGAGGAGGTACTGGAGGAGGTACTGGAGGAGGTATTGGAGGAGTTATTGGAGGAGGTATTGGAGGAGTTATTGGAGGAGTTATTGGAGGAGGTATTGGAGGAGTTATTGCAGGAGGTATTGGAGGAGTTATTGCAGTAGGTATTGGAGGAGTTATTGGAGGAGTTATTGCAGGAGGTATTGGAGGAGGTACTGGACGAGGTATTGGAGGAGTTATTGGAGAAGTTATTGGAGGAGTTATTGGAGGAGGTATTGGAGGAGGTATTGGAGGAGTTATTGGAGGAGGTATTGGAGGAGTTATTGGAGGAGTTATTGGAGGAGGTATTGCAGGAGGTATTGGAGAAGGTATTGCAGGAGTTATTGGAGGAGTTATTGGAGGAGGTATTGCAGGAGTTATTGGAGGAGGTATTGGAGTTATTGGAGGAGGTATTGCAGGAGTTATTGGAGGAGTTATTGGAGGAGTTATTGGAGGAGGTATTGGAGGAGGTATTGGAGGAGGTATTGGAGGAGGTACTGGAGGAGGTATTGGAGGAGTTATTGCAGGAGGTATTGGAGGAGGTTTGGAGGAGTTATTGGAGGAGGTATTGGACGAGGTATTGGAGGAGGTATTGGATGAGGTATTGGAGGAGTTATTGGATGAGGTATTGGAGGAGTTATTGGAGGAGGTATTGGAGGAGTTATTGGAGGAGGTATTGGAGAAGTTATTGGAGGAGGTATTGCAGGAGTAATTGGAGGAGTTATTGGAGGAGGTATTGCAGGAGTTATTGGAGGTATTGGAGGAGTTATTGGAGGAGGTATTGCAGGAGTTATTGGAGGAGTTATTGGAGGAATTATTGGAGGAGGTATTGGAGAAGTTATTGGAGGAGGTATTGGAGGAGGTATTGCAGGAGTTATTGGAGGAGTTATTGGAGGAGTTATTGGAGGAGTTATTGCAGGAGGTATTGGAGGAGTTATTGGAGGAGTTATTGCAGGAAGTATTGGAGGAGGTACTGGAGGAGGTATTGGAGGAGGTATTGGAGGAGGTACTGGAGGAGGTACTGGAGGAGTTATTGGAAGAGGTATTGGAGGAGTTATTGCAGGAGGTATTGGAGGAGTTATTGGAGGAGTTATAGGAGGAGGTACTGGAGGAGGTACTGGAGGAGGTATTGGAGGAGGTATTGGAGGAGGTAATGGAGGAGGTATTGGAGGAGTTATTGGAGGAAGTATTGGAGGAGGTATTGGAGGAGGTATTGGAGGAGTTATTGGAGGAAGTATTGGAGGAGGTATTGGAGGAGGTACTGGAGGAGGTATTGGAGGAGGTATTGGAGGAGTTATTGGAGGAGTTATTGGAGGAGGTATTGGAGGAGTTATTGGAGGAGGTATTGGAGGAGTTATTGGAGGAGGTATTGGAGGAGTTATTGGAGGAGTTATTGGAGGAGGTACTGGAGGAGGTACTGGACGAGGTATTGGAGGAGTTACTGGAGGAGGTACTGGAGGAGGTACTGGAGGAGGTACTGGAGGAGGTACTGGAGGAGGTACTGGAGGAGGTATTGGAGGAGTTATTGGAGGAGGTATTGGAGGAGTTATTGGAGGAGTTATTGGAGGAGGTATTGGAGGAGTTATTGCAGGAGGTATTGGAGGAGTTATTGGAGGAGGTATTGGAGGAGTTATTGGAGGAGGTATTGGAGGAGGTATTGGAGGAGGTATTGGAGAAGTTATTGGAGGAGTTATTGGAGGAGGTATTGGAGGAGTTATTGGAGGAGTTATTGGAGGAGTTATTGGAGGATGTATTGGAGAAGTTATTGGAGGAGTTATTGCAGGAGGTATTGCAGGAGGTATTGGAGGAGTTATTGGAGGAGTTATTGCAGGAGGTATTGGAGGAGGTACTGGACGAGGTATTGGAGGAGTTATTGGAGGAGGTATTGGAGGAGTTATTGGAGGAGTTATTGGAGGAGTTATTGGAGGAGGTATTGCAGGAGTTATTGGAGGAGGTATTGGACGAGGTATTGGAGGCGTTATTGGATAAGTTATTGGAGGAGTTATTGGAGGAGGTATTGGAGGAGGTATTGGAGGAGTTATTGGATAAGTTATTGGAGGAGTTATTGGAGGAGGTATTGGAGGAGGTATTGGAGGAGTTATTGGAAGAGTTATTGGAGGAGGTGTTGCAGTAGTTATTGGAGGAGGTATTGGAGAAGTTATTGGAGGAGGTATTGCAGGAGTAATTGGAGGAGTTATTGGAGGAGGTATTGCAGGAGTTATTGGAGGAGGTATTGGAGGAGTTATTGGAGGAGGTATTGCAGGAGTTACTGGAGGAGTTATTGGAGGAGTTATTGGAGGAGGTACTGGAGGAGTTATTGGAGGAGTTATAGGAGGAGGTACTGGAGGAGGTATTGGAGGAGGTACTGGAGGAGGTATTGGAGGAGTTATTGGAGGAGTTATTGGAGGAGGTATTGCAGGAGGTATTGGAGAAGGTATTGCAGGAGTTATTGGAGGAGTTATTGGAGGAGGTATTGCAGGAGTTATTGGAGGAGGTATTGGAGTTATTGGAGGAGGTATTGCAGGAGTTATTGGAGGAGTTATTGGAGGAGTTATTGGAGGAGGTATTGGAGGAGGTATTGGAGGAGGTATTGGAGGAGGTACTGGAGGAGGTATTGGAGGAGTTATTGCAGGAGGTATTGGAGGAGGTTTGGAGGAGTTATTGGAGGAGGTATTGGACGAGGTATTGGAGGAGGTATTGGATGAGGTATTGGAGGAGTTATTGGATGAGGTATTGGAGGAGTTATTGGAGGAGGTATTGGAGGAGTTATTGGAGGAGGTATTGGAGAAGTTATTGGAGGAGGTATTGCAGGAGTAATTGGAGGAGTTATTGGAGGAGGTATTGCAGGAGTTATTGGAGGTATTGGAGGAGTTATTGGAGGAGGTATTGCAGGAGTTATTGGAGGAGTTATTGGAGGAATTATTGGAGGAGGTATTGGAGAAGTTATTGGAGGAGGTATTGGAGGAGGTATTGCAGGAGTTATTGGAGGAGTTATTGGAGGAGTTATTGGAGGAGTTATTGCAGGAGGTATTGGAGGAGTTATTGGAGGAGTTATTGCAGGAAGTATTGGAGGAGGTACTGGAGGAGGTATTGGAGGAGGTATTGGAGGAGGTACTGGAGGAGGTACTGGAGGAGTTATTGGAAGAGGTATTGGAGGAGTTATTGCAGGAGGTATTGGAGGAGTTATTGGAGGAGTTATAGGAGGAGGTACTGGAGGAGGTACTGGAGGAGGTATTGGAGGAGGTATTGGAGGAGGTAATGGAGGAGGTATTGGAGGAGTTATTGGAGGAAGTATTGGAGGAGGTATTGGAGGAGGTATTGGAGGAGTTATTGGAGGAAGTATTGGAGGAGGTATTGGAGGAGGTACTGGAGGAGGTATTGGAGGAGGTATTGGAGGAGTTATTGGAGGAGTTATTGGAGGAGGTATTGGAGGAGTTATTGGAGGAGGTATTGGAGGAGTTATTGGAGGAGGTATTGGAGGAGTTATTGGAGGAGTTATTGGAGGAGGTACTGGAGGAGGTACTGGACGAGGTATTGGAGGAGTTACTGGAGGAGGTACTGGAGGAGGTACTGGAGGAGGTACTGGAGGAGGTACTGGAGGAGGTACTGGAGGAGGTATTGGAGGAGTTATTGGAGGAGGTATTGGAGGAGTTATTGGAGGAGTTATTGGAGGAGGTATTGGAGGAGTTATTGCAGGAGGTATTGGAGGAGTTATTGGAGGAGGTATTGGAGGAGTTATTGGAGGAGGTATTGGAGGAGGTATTGGAGGAGGTATTGGAGAAGTTATTGGAGGAGTTATTGGAGGAGGTATTGGAGGAGTTATTGGAGGAGTTATTGGAGGAGTTATTGGAGGATGTATTGGAGAAGTTATTGGAGGAGTTATTGCAGGAGGTATTGCAGGAGGTATTGGAGGAGTTATTGGAGGAGTTATTGCAGGAGGTATTGGAGGAGGTACTGGACGAGGTATTGGAGGAGTTATTGGAGGAGGTATTGGAGGAGTTATTGGAGGAGTTATTGGAGGAGTTATTGGAGGAGGTATTGCAGGAGTTATTGGAGGAGGTATTGGACGAGGTATTGGAGGCGTTATTGGATAAGTTATTGGAGGAGTTATTGGAGGAGGTATTGGAGGAGGTATTGGAGGAGTTATTGGATAAGTTATTGGAGGAGTTATTGGAGGAGGTATTGGAGGAGGTATTGGAGGAGTTATTGGAAGAGTTATTGGAGGAGGTGTTGCAGTAGTTATTGGAGGAGGTATTGGAGAAGTTATTGGAGGAGGTATTGCAGGAGTAATTGGAGGAGTTATTGGAGGAGGTATTGCAGGAGTTATTGGAGGAGGTATTGGAGGAGTTATTGGAGGAGGTATTGCAGGAGTTACTGGAGGAGTTATTGGAGGAGTTATTGGAGGAGGTACTGGAGGAGTTATTGGAGGAGTTATAGGAGGAGGTACTGGAGGAGGTATTGGAGGAGGTACTGGAGGAGGTATTGGAGGAGGTATTGGAGGAGGTAATGGAGGAGGTATTGGAGGAGTTATTGGAGGAGGTATTGGAGGAGTTATTGGAGGAGGTATTGGAGGAGGTATTGGAGGAGGTACTGGAGGAGGTATTGGAGGAGGTATTGCAGGAGTTATTGGAGGAGTTATTGGAGGAGGTATTGGAGGAGTTATTGGAGGAGGTATTGGAGGAGGTATTGGAGGAGTTATTGGAGGAGGTACTGGAGGAGGTACTGGACGAGGTATTGGAGGAGTTATTGGAGGAGGTATTGGAGGAGGTACTGGAGGAGGTACTGGAGGAGTTATTGGAGGAGGTACTGGAGGAGGTATTGGAGGAGGTACTGGAGGAGGTATTGGAGGAGGTATTGGAGGAGTTATTGGAGGAGGTACTGGAGGAGGTATTGGAGGAGTTATTGCAGGAGGTATTGGAGGAGTTATTGGAGGAGTTATTGGAGGAGGTATTGGACGAGGTATTGGAGGAGTTATTGGAGAAGTTATTGGATGAGTTATTGGAGGAGGTATTGGAGGAGGTATTGGAGAAGTTATTGGAGGAGTTATTGGAGGAGGTATTGGAGGAGTTATTGGAGGAGGTATTGGAGAAGTTATTGGAGGAGGTATTGGAGGAGGTATTGCAGGAGTTATTGGAGTTATTGGAGGAGTTATTGCAGGAGGTATTGCAGTAGGTATTGGAGGAGTTATTGGAGGAGTTATTGCAGGAGGTATTGGAGGAGGTACTGGACGAGGTATTGGAGGAGTTATTGGAGAAGTTATTGGAGGAGTTATTGGAGGAGGTATTGGAGGAGGTATTGGAGGAGTTATTGGAGGAGGTATTGGAGGAGTTATTGGAGGAGTTATTGGAGGAGGTATTGCAGGAGGTATTGGAGAAGTTATTGGAGGAGGTATTGCAGGAGTTATTGGAGGAGTTATTGGAGGAGGTATTGCAGGAGTTATTGGAGGAGGTATTGGAGTTATTGGAGGAGGTATTGCAGGAGTTATTGGAGGAGTTATTGGAGGAGTTATTGGAGGAGGTATTGGAGGAGGTATTGGAGGAGGTATTGGAGGAGGTACTGGAGGAGGTATTGGAGGAGTTATTGCAGGAGGTATTGGAGGAGGTTTGGAGGAGTTATTGGAGGAGTTATTGGACGAGGTATTGGAGGAGGTATTGGATGAGGTATTGGAGGAGTTATTGGATGAGGTATTGGAGGAGTTATTGGAGGAGGTATTGGAGGAGTTATTGGAGGAGGTATTGGAGAAGTTATTGGAGGAGGTATTGCAGGAGTAATTGGAGGAGTTATTGGAGGAGGTATTGCAGGAGTTATTGGAGGTATTGGAGGAGTTATTGGAGGAGGTATTGCAGGAGTTATTGGAGGAGTTATTGGAGGAATTATTGGAGGAGGTATTGGAGAAGTTATTGGAGGAGGTATTGGAGGAGGTATTGCAGGAGTTATTGGAGGAGTTATTGGAGGAGTTATTGCAGGAGGTATTGCAGTAGGTATTGGAGGAGTTATTGGAGGAGTTATTGCAGGAAGTATTGGAGGAGGTACTGGAGGAGGTATTGGAGGAGGTATTGGAGGAGGTACTGGAGGAGGTACTGGAGGAGTTATTGGAAGAGGTATTGGAGGAGTTATTGCAGGAGGTATTGGAGGAGTTATTGGAGGAGTTATAGGAGGAGGTACTGGAGGAGGTACTGGAGGAGGTATTGGAGGAGGTATTGGAGGAGGTAATGGAGGAGGTATTGGAGGAGTTATTGGAGGAAGTATTGGAGGAGGTATTGGAGGAGGTATTGGAGGAGTTATTGGAGGAGGTATTGGAGGAGATATTGGAGGAGTTATTGGAGGAGGTATTGGAGGAGGTATTGGAGGAGGTATTGGAGGAGGTACTGGAGGAGGTATTGGAGGAGTTATTGGAGGAGGTATTGGAGGAGGTATTGGAGGAGTTATTGGAGGAGGTATTGGATGAGGTATTGGAGGAGTTATTGGAGGAGGTATTGGAGAAGTTATTGGAGGAGGTATTGCAGGAGTTATTGGAGGAGTTATTGGAGGAGGTATTGCAGGAGTTATTGGAGGAGGTATTGGAGGAGTTATTGGAGGAGGTATTGCAGGAGTTATTGGAGGAGTTATTGGAGGAGGTACTGGAGGAGTTATTGGAGGAGGTATTGGAGGCGTTATTGGATAAGTTATTGGAGGAGTTATTGGAGGAGGTATTGGAGGAGGTATTGGAGGAGTTATTGGAGGAGGTATTGGAGGAGTTATTGGAAGAGTTATTGGAGGAGGTGTTGCAGGAGTTATTGGAGGAGGTATTGGAGAAGTTATTGGAGGAGGTATTGCAGGAGTAATTGGAGGAGTTATTGGAGGAGGTATTGCAGGAGTTATTGGAGGAGGTATTGGAGGAGTTATTGGAGGAGGTATTGCAGGAGTTACTGGAGGAGTTATTGGAGGAGTTATTGGAGGAGGTACTGGAGGAGTTATTGGAGGAGTTATAGGAGGAGGTACTGGAGGAGGTATTGGAGGAGGTACTGGAGGAGGTATTGGAGGAGGTATTGGAGGAGGTAATGGAGGAGGTATTGGAGAAGTTATTGGAGGAGGTATTGGAGGAGTTATTGGAGGAGGTATTGGAGGAGGTATTGGAGGAGGTACTGGAGGAGGTATTGGAGGAGGTATTGGAGGAGTTATTGGAGGAGTTATTGGAGGAGGTATTGGAGGAGGTATTGGAGGAGTTATTGGAGGAGGTATTGGAGGAGTTATTGGAGGAGTTATTGGAGGAGGTACTGGAGGAGGTACTGGACGAGTTATTGGAGGAGTTATTGGAGGAGGTATTGGAGGAGTTATTGCAGGAGGTATTGGAGGAGTTATTGGAGGAGGTATTGGAGGAGTTATTGAAGGAGGTATTGGACGAGGTATTGGAGGAGTTATTGGAGAAGTTATTGGAGGAGTTATTGGAGGAGGTATTGGAGGAGGTATTGGAGGAGGTATTGGAGGAGGTATTGGAGGAGTTATTGGAGGAGGTATTGGAGGAGTTATTGGAGGAGTTATTGGAGGATGTATTGGAGAAGTTATTGGAGGAGGTATTGGAGGAGTTATTGGAGGAGGTATTGCGGGAGTTATTGGAGGAGTTATTGGAGGAGGTATTGCAGGATGTATTGGAGGAGTTATTGGAGGAGTTATTGCAGGAGGTATTGGAGGAGGTACTGGACGAGGTATTGGAGGAGTTATTGGATAAGTTATTGGAGGAGGTATTGGAGGAGGTATTGGAGGAGTTATTGGAGGAGGTATTGGAGGAGTTATTGGAGGAGTTATTGGAGGAGGTATTGCAGCAGGTATTGGAGAAGTTATTGGAGGAGGTATTGCAGGAGTTATTGGAGGAGTTATTGGAGGAGGTATTGCAGGAATTATTGGAGGAGGTATTAGAGGAGTTATTGGAGGAGGTATTGCAGGAGTTATTGGAGGAGTTATTGGAGGAGGTACTGGAGGAGTTATTGGAGGAGGTATTGGAGGAGGTATTGGAGGAGTTATTGGAGGAGTTATTGGAGGAGGTATTGGAGGAGGTATTGGAGGAGTTATTGGAGGAGTTATTGGAGGAGGTATTGGAGGAGTTATTGGAGGAGTTATTGGAGGAGGTATTGCAGGAGTTATTGGAGGAGGTATTGGAGGAGTTATTGGAGGAGGTATTGGAGGAGTTATTGGAGGAGGTATTGCAGGAGTTATTGGAGGAGTTATTGGAGGAGTTATTGGAGAAGGTACTGGAGGAGTTGTTGGAGGAGGTACTGGAGGAGGTATTGGAGGAGGTATTGGAGGAGTTATTGGAGGAGGTACTGGAGGAGGTACTGGAGGAGTTATTGGAGGAGGTATTGGAAGGGGTATTGGAGGAGTTATTGGAGAAGGTACTGGAGGAGGTACTGGAGGAGGTATTGGAGGAGGTATTGGAGGAGTTATTGGAGGAGGTACTGGAGAAGGTATTGGAGGAGGTACTGGAGGAGGTATTGGAGGAGGTACTGGAGGAGGTACTGGAGGAGTTATTGGAGGAGGTATTGGAGGAGTTATTGGAGGAGGTACTGGAGGAGGTATTGGAGGAGGTATTGGAGGAGGTATTGGAGGAGTTATTGCAGGAGGTATTGGAGGAGTTATTGGAGGAGGTATTGGAGGAGGTATTGGACGAGGTATTGGAGGAGTTATTGGAGAAGTTATTGGAGGAGTTATTGGAGGAGGTATTGGAGGAGGTATTGGAGGAGGTATTGGAGGAGTTATTGGAGGAGGTATTGGAGGAGTTATTGGAGGAGTTATTGGAGGAGGTACTGGACGAGGTATTGGAGGAGTTATTGGAGGAGGTACTGGAGGAGGTATTGGAGGAGGTACTGGAGGAGGTGCTGGAGGAGTTATTGGAGGAGGTATTGGAGGAGTTATTGGAGGAGTTATTGGAGGAGGTACTGGAGGAGGTACTGGACGAGGTATTGGAGGAGTTATTGGAGGAGGTACTGGAGGAGGTATTGGAGGAGGTATTGGAGGAGTTATTGGAGGAGTTATTGGAGGAGGTACTGGACGAGGTATTGGAGGAGTTATTGGAGGAGGTACTGGAGGAGGTATTGGAGGAGGTACTGGAGGAGGTACTGGAGGAGTTATTGGAGGAGGTACTGGAGGAGGTATTGGAGGAGGTACTGGAGGAGGTACTGGAGGAGGTATTGGAGGAGGTAATGGAGGAGGTATTGGAGGAGTTATTGGAGGAGGTATTGGAGGAGTTATTGGAGGAGGTATTGGAGAAGTTATTGGAGGAGGTATTGCAGGAGTTATTGGAGGAGTTATTGGAGGAGGTATTGCAGGAGTTATTGGAGGAGGTATTGGAGGAGGTATTGGAGGAGGTATTGGAGGAGGTATTGGAGGAGGTATTGGAGGAGGTATTGGAGAAGTTATTGGAGGAGTTATTGGAGGAGTTATTGGAGGAGTTATTGGAGGAGTTATTGGAGGAGGTATTGGATAAGTTATTGGAGGAGTTATTGGAGGAGGTATTGGAGGAGGTATTGCAGGAGTTATTGGAGGAGTTATTGGAGGAGGTATTGCAGGAGTTATTGGAGGAGGTATTGGAGGAGTTATTGGAGGAGGTATTGCAGGAGTTATTGGAGGAGTTATTGGAGGAGGTATTAGAGGAGTTATTTGAGGAGGTACTGGAGGAGTTATTGGAGGAGTTATTGGAGGAGGTATTGGAGGAGGTACTGGAGGAGGTATTGGAGGAGGTATTGGAGAAGTTATTGGAGGAGGTAATGGAGAAGTTATTGGAGGAGTTATTGGAGGAGGTATTGGAGGAGTTATTGGAGGAGGTACTGGACGAGGTACTGGAGGAGGTATTGGAGGAGGTATTGGAGGAGTTATTGGAGGAGGTATTGGAGGAGTTATTGGAGGAGTTATTGGAGGAAGTACTGGAGGAGGTACTGGACGAGGTATTGGAGGAGTTATTGGAGGAGGTACTGGAGGAGGTATTGGAGGAGGTACTGGAGGAGGTGCTGGAGGAGTTATTGGAGGAGGTACTGGAGGAGGTATTGGAGGAGGTACTGGAGGAGGTACTGGAGGAGGTACTGGAGGAGGTACTGGAGGAGGTACTGGAGGAGGTATTTGAGGAGGTATTGGAGGAGTTATTGGAGGAGTTATTGGAGGAGGTACTGGAGGAGGTACTGGACGAGGTATTGGAGGAGTTATTGGAGGAGGTACTGGAGGAGGTATTGGAGGAGGTACTGGAGGAGGTACTGGAGGAGTTATTGGAGGAGGTACTGGAGGAGGTATTGGAGGAGGTACTGGAGGAGGTACTGGAGGAGGTATTGGAGGAGGTATTGGAGGAGGTACTGGAGGAGGTATTGGAGGAGTTATTGGAGGAGTTATTGGAGGAGGTACTGGAGGAGGTATTGGAGGAGGTATTGGAGAAGTTATTGGAGAAGTTATTGGAGGAGTTATTGGAGGAGGTATTGGAGGAGTTATTGGAAGAGGTATTGGAGGAGTTATTGGAGGAGTTATTGGAGGAGGTATTGGAGAAGTTATTGGAGGAGGTATTGCAGGAGTTATTGGATGAGTTATTGGAGGAGGTATTGCAGGAGTTATTGGAGGAGGTATTGGAGGAGTTATTGGAGGAGGTATTGCAGGAGTTATTGGAGGAGTTATTGGAGGAGGTATTAGAGGAGTTATTTGAGGAGGTACTGGAGGAGTTATTGGAGGAGTTATTGGAGGAGGTATTGGAGGAGGTACTGGAGGAGGTATTGGAGGAGGTATTGGAGAAGTTATTGGAGGAGGTATTGGAGGAGGTATTGGAGAAGTTATTGGAGGAGTTATTGGAGGAGGTATTGAAGGAGTTATTGGAGGAGGTATTGGAGGAGTTATTGGAGGAGTTATTGGAGGAGGTATTGGAGAAGTTATTGGAGGAGGTATTGCAGGAGTTATTGGAGGAGGTATTGGAGGAGGTATTGGAGGAGGTACTGGAGGAGTTATTGGAGGAGTTATTGGAGGAGTTATTGGAGGAGGTATTGGAGGAGGTATTGGAGGAGGTACTGGAGGAGGTGCTGGAGGATTTATTGGAGGAGGTACTGGAGTAGGTACTGGAGGAGGTACTGGAGGAGGTATTGGAGGAGGTATTGGAGGAGTTATTGGAGGAGGTACTGGAGGAGGTACTGGAGGAGGTATTGGAGGAGTTATTGGAGGAGTTACTGGACGAGGTATTGGAGGAGTTATTGGAGGAGGTACTGGAGGAGGTACTGGAGGAGGTATTGGAGGAGGTATTGGAGGAGTTATTGGAGGAGTTATTGGAGGAAGTACTGGAGGAGGTGCTGGAGGAGTTATTGGAGGAGGTACTGGAGGAGGTATTGGAGGTGGTACTGGAGGAGGTACTGGAGGAGGTACTGGAGGAGGTATTGGAGGAGGTATTGGAGGAGTTATTGGAGGAGTTATTGGAGGAGGTACTGGAGGAGGTACTGGACGAGGTATTGGAGGAGTTATTGGAGGAGGTACTGGAGGAGGTATTGGAGGAGGTACTGGAGGAGGTACTGGAGGAGTTATTGGAGGAGGTACTGGAGGAGGTATTGGAGGAGGTACTGGAGGAGGTACTGGAGGAGGTATTGGAGGAGGTATTGGAGGAGGTACTGGAGGAGGTATTGGAGGAGTTATTGGAGGAGTTATTGGAGGAGGTACTGGAGGAGGTATTGGAGGAGGTATTGGAGAAGTTATTGGAGGAGTTATTGGAGGAGGTATTGGAGGAGTTATTGGAAGAGGTATTGGAGGAGTTATTGGAGGAGTTATTGGAGGAGGTATTGGAGAAGTTATTGGAGGAGGTATTGCAGGAGTTATTGGATGAGTTATTGGAGGAGGTATTGGAGGAGTTATTGGAGGAGGTATTGGAGGAGTTATTGGAGGAGTTATTGGAGGAGGTATTGGAGGAGTTATTGGAGGAGTTATTGGAGGAGGTATTAGAGGAGTTATTTGAGGAGGTACTGGAGGAGTTATTGGAGGAGTTATTGGAGGAGGTATTGGAGGAGGTACTGGAGGAGGTATTGGAGGAGGTATTGGAGAAGTTATTGGAGGAGGTATTGGAGGAGGTATTGGAGAAGTTATTGGAGGAGTTATTGGAGGAGGTATTGAAGGAGTTATTGGAGGAGGTATTGGAGGAGTTATTGGAGGAGTTATTGGAGGAGGTATTGGAGAAGTTATTGGAGGAGGTATTGCAGGAGTTATTGGAGGAGGTATTGGAGGAGGTATTGGAGGAGGTACTGGAGGAGTTATTGGAGGAGTTATTGGAGGAGTTATTGGAGGAGGTATTGGAGGAGTTATTGGAGGAGTTATTGGAGGAGGTATTGGAGGAGGTACTGGAGGAGGTATTGGAGGAGGTATTGGAGGAGGTATTGGAGAAGTTATTGGAGGAGTTATTGGAGGAGGTATTGCAGGAGTTATTGGAGGAGGTATTGGAGGAGTTATTGGAGGAGGTATTGGAGGAGTTATTGGAGGAGGTATTGCAGGAGTTATTGGAGGAGTTATTGGAGGAGTTATTGGAGGAGTTATTGGAGAAGGTACTGAGGAGTTGTTGGAGGAGGTACTGGAGGAGGTATTGGAGGAGGTATTGGAGGAGTTATTGGAGGAGGTACTGGAGGAGGTACTGGAGGAGTTATTGGAGGAGGTATTGGAAGGGGTATTGGAGGAGTTATTGGAGAAGGTACTGGAGGAGGTACTGGAGGAGGTATTGGAGGAGGTATTGGAGGAGTTATTGGAGGAGGTACTGGAGAAGGTATTGGAGGAGGTACTGGAGGAGGTACTGGAGGAGGTATTGGAGGAGGTACTGGAGGAGGTACTGGAGGAGTTATTGGAGGAGGTATTGGAGGAGTTATTGGAGGAGGTACTGGAGGAGGTATTGGAGGAGGTATTGGAGGAGGTATTGGAGGAGTTATTGCAGGAGGTATTGGAGGAGTTATTGGAGGAGGTATTGGAGGAGGTATTGGACGAGGTATTGGAGGAGTTATTGGAGAAGTTATTGGAGGAGTTATTGGAGGAGGTATTGGAGGAGGTATTGGAGGAGGTATTGGAGGAGTTATTGGAGGAGGTATTGGAGGAGTTATTGGAGGAGTTATTGGAGGAGGTACTGGACGAGGTATTGGAGGAGTTATTGGAGGAGGTACTGGAGGAGGTATTGGAGGAGGTACTGGAGGAGGTGCTGGAGGAGTTATTGGAGGAGGTATTGGAGGAGTTATTGGAGGAGTTATTGGAGGAGGTACTGGAGGAGGTACTGGACGAGGTATTGGAGGAGTTATTGGAGGAGGTACTGGAGGAGGTATTGGAGGAGGTATTGGAGGAGTTATTGGAGGAGTTATTGGAGGAGGTACTGGACGAGGTATTGGAGGAGTTATTGGAGGAGGTACTGGAGGAGGTATTGGAGGAGGTACTGGAGGAGGTACTGGAGGAGTTATTGGAGGAGGTACTGGAGGAGGTATTGGAGGAGGTACTGGAGGAGGTACTGGAGGAGGTATTGGAGGAGGTAATGGAGGAGGTATTGGAGGAGTTATTGGAGGAGGTATTGGAGGAGTTATTGGAGGAGGTATTGGAGAAGTTATTGGAGGAGGTATTGCAGGAGGTATCGGAGAAGTTATTGGAGTTATCGGAGGAGTTATCGGAGGAGTTATCAGAGGAGGTATCGGAGGAGTTATCGGAGGAGTTATCGGAGGAGGTATCGGAGGAGTTATCGGAGGAGGTACTGGAAGAGTTATTGGAGGAGGTATTGGAGGAGGTATTGGAGGAGGTACTGGAGGAGGTATTGGAGGAGGTATTGGAGAAGTTATTGGAGCAGGTATTAGAGGAGGTATTGGAGGAGGTATTGGAGGAGGTACTGGAGGAGGTATTGGAGGAGGTATTGGAGGAGGTACTGGAGGAGGTACTGGAGGAGGTATTGGATGAGGTACTGGAGGAGTTATTGGAGGAGGTACTGGAGGAGTTATTGGAGGAGGTACTGGAGGAGGTATTGGAGGAGTTATTTGGGGAGTTATTGGAGGAGGTACTGGAGGAGGTATTGGAGGAGGTATTGGAGGAGTTATTGGAGGAGGTATTGGAGGAGGTATTTGAGAAGTTATTGGAGGAGTTATTGGAGGAGGTATTGGAGGAGTTATTGGAGGAGGTATTGGAGAAGTTATTGGAGGAGGTATTGGAGGAGTTATTGGAGGAGGTATTGCAGGAGGTATTGGAGGAGTTATTGGAGGAGTTATTGCAGGAGGTACTGGAGCAGTTATTGGAGGAGGTAATGGAGCAGTTATTGGAGGAGTTATTGGAGGAGGTATTGGAGGAGTTATTGCAGGAGGTATTGGAGGAGGTACTGGAGGAGGTATTGGAGGAGTTATTGGAGGAGTTATTGGAGGAGGTATTTGAGGAGGTACTGGAGGAGGTATTGGAGGAGTTATTGGAGAAGGTATTGGAGGAGTTATTGGAGAAGGTATTGGAGGAGTTATTGGAGAAGGTATTGGAGGAGGTATTGGAGAAGTTATTGGAGGAGTTATTGGAGGCGGTATTGCAGGAGGTATTGGAGGAGTGATTGGAGGAGTTATTGGAGGAGTTATTGGAGGAGTTATTGAAGAAGTTATTGGAGGAGGTATTGGAGGAGTTATTGAAGAAGTTATTGGAGGAGTTATTGGAGGAGGTATTGGAGGAGGTATTTGAGAAGTTATTGGAGGAGTTATTGGAGGAGTTATTGCAGGAGGTATTGGAGGAGGTACTGGAGGAGGTATTGGAGGAGGTATTGGAGGAGGTACTGGAGGAGGTACTGGAGGAGGTATTGGAGGAGTTATTGGAGGAGGTATTGGAGGAGGTATTGCAGGAGGTATTGGAGGAGTTATTGGAGGAGTTATTGCAGGAGGTATTGGAGGAGGTACTGGAGGAGGTATTGGAGGAGTTATTGGAGGAGGTATTTGAGGAGGTACTGGAGGAGGTATTGGAGAAGTTATTGGAGGAGTTATTGGAGGAGGTATTGGAGGAGTTATTGGAGGAGTTATTGGAGGAGTTATTGGAGGAGTTATTTGGGGAGTTATTGGAGGAGGTACTGGAGGAGGTATTGGAGGAGGTATTGGAGGAGTTATTGGAGGAGTTATTGGAGGAGTTATTGGAGGAGGTATTGGAGGAGGTATTGGAGGAGTTATTGGAGGAGGTATCGGAAAAGTTATTGGAGTTATCGGAGGAGGTATCGGAGGAGTTATCGGAGGAGTTATCGGAGGAGGTATCGGAGGAGGTACTGGAAGAGTTATTGGAGGAGGTATTGGAGGAGGTATTGGAGGAGGTACTGGAGGAGGTATTGGAGGAGGTATTGGAGAAGTTATTGGAGCAGGTATTAGAGGAGGTATTGGAGGAGGTATTAGAGGAGGTATTGGAGGAGGTACTGGAGGAGGTACTGGAGGAGGTATTGGATGAGGTACTGGAGGAGTTATTGGAGGAGGTACTGGAGGAGTTATTGGAGGAGGTACTGGAGGAGGTATTGGAGGAGTTATTGGAGGAGTTATTTGGGGAGTTATTGGAGGAGGTACTGGAGGAGGTATTGGAGGAGGTATTGGAGGAGTTATTGGAGGAGTTATTGGAGGAGGTACTGGAGGAGGTACTGGAGGAGTTATTGGAGGAGGTATTGGAGGAGGTATTGGAGGAGTTATTGGAGGAGGTATTGGAGAAGTTATTGGAGTTATCGGAGGAGTTATCGGACGAGTTATCGGAGGAGGTATCGGAGGAGGTACTGGAGGAGTTATTGGAGGAGGTATTGGAGGAGGTACTGGAGGAGGTATTGGATGAGGTACTGGAGGAGTTATTGGAGGAGGTACTGGAGGAGTTATTGGAGGAGGTACTGGAGGAGGTACTGGAGGAGGTATTGGAGGAGGTACTGGAGGAGGTATTGGAGGAGGTATTGGAGGAGTTATTGGAGGAGGTATTGGAGGAGGTACTGGAGCGCTGTTAGTTGGGTGTCAGATTTGAGTTGGATGCTGTTGGTCAAAGGTTTGAAGGGTTTGTTCCTGGCTTTACTGAGGGAAACGATAGTTTCTGGTGTTTCCTGCTAACTGCATGTTTTGGTGATGATGATCATGTTCTAGAGGTTTCTGGTATCTGTGTCCTGGTCTAGACTGCATAAGCCGCTATTGTCCTGGTTCGGATGTATCGATTGAGAGGCACTTTCTGGTCTTTTCACTGTCATTTTCTTTGATATGTATAAATTAATATTACTTACCCTTCGATGGCAATCGGTGAAGAAAATGGAGCACAAAGTGCCTCTCAAGCTATACATCCGAAACAGGACATGTTTACATTAGTTCTGGACTCGGTAACAGCCTGTTGGGTGTGTATTGGACCCAGTTACCTTGCAGCTGTTTTACTTGAGAACCTGAAGACTGCTGCTGCACAGTGTGCAGTAATGGTTTGTATGGTCAGCAAGTCGGTAGTTAAAGGAGGGATGTGGTGAACTGTACGATGCTACTTCGGATTAGCGCTTATGGTACTTTGGCACACTTTGTGTGTTCACCACTCGTTCTTGCATCTCATTGCATGGACTGGTCCTCCTGTCATGTGCTATTCCATATTACAGTGTAGACTCTCTGGCCTTCCTTCCTTTTCACCTCTCACGCTTAGATGCTTCTCCTCGTGTTGGAGTTGCAGAGTGGAGATTGGTTTGAGGGCTTTGGGGGGGGGGGGGGGGGTGCACTACAACCGGTGGTAGGAATTCTGTAAATTTGAAATTTGTATGTAGTTTGAATTGAATGTAGTTTATATTGGTATTCCTGGTGGTAACACTGTTTTTATGGAGGGGGTGTGACGACCCCTCCCTTCCACTAGGCGTCTCTTTCCTGTTGGCCCTCTATTCTGTCTCTCAGGATGATGATCAGCAGCTGATGAGCCCCACCTGATCCTGGTTTGGTGACAGATAGATACACTTACCATCTGAACATGGCTCTTCCTCTTCTTTGGTTGACACGGCTGCTTATTTGTTTAGTTTGGTTCATGTTCTTTAAATAAATGTATGTTTATTAATTTCAACTCGTCTTGTCTCCCTTATGTTGCAGCCTTTGTGCCGGGTTGTAACAATATACATATATGTATATATATATATACACATATATGTATACACTAATACAAAAAATACATTAGTACCTGATAAAATACCGTAGTAGCTGAGAAAAATACATTAATACCTGATACCATAACTTAGTTAAAATACATTACTACCCGAAGAAATGCCTTCGAGTTCATCTAATAATAAAATAATGTAACGAGTTATTCTTCACATTAATCAAGAGTTTTAATAATCAGCAACAAACATCAGCTGGAAGGTAAAGATCAAAGAGTCTGATGATGAGACATCGACCTTCACTGAGGTCACACACACACACACACACACAGTGTATTACAGTTTAATCTGTTGGTTGATGAAATCTTCAGGTTCAATTTCAAAACAAAGTCAAGAAGTGAAATGTTTCACCTCAATCCGCCTCCTTCACCTTCATCTTCCTCGAGGAAACTATACAAGACGTCATGACATCACTGAGCAGCGTAAGACTAGCATTAGCCAACGTTAGCCAACTTCAGTCAACGTTAGCATAAGTTAGCCAACTTTAGCCAAGGAGTAGGCAACGTTAGCCTAGGAGTAGCCAACATTAACCAACATTAAACAATGTTGGCCAATGTTAACCAAAGTTAACCAACATTAGCCAACGTAAGCCAAAGTTAGGCAAAGTTAGCCGTGTTTAGCCAACATTAGCTAACATTAGCCATTGTAAGCCAACGTTAGCCAATATAAGCCAACGTAAGCCAACGTTAGCCATTGGAGCCTGTGTAGGCCAACGTTAGCCAACGTAAGTCAACCTTAGGCAATGTTAGCCAACGTAAGTCAACGTTGGCCAAAGTTAGCCAATGTTAGCATAAGTTAGCCAACTTTAGCCTAGGAGTAGCCAACGTTAGCCTAGGAGTAGCCAACATTAACCAAGATTAGCCAAAGTTAACCAACATTAGCCAACGTAAGCTAACATTAGCTAACATTAGCCAAAGTTATCAAAGCTTAGCCAACATTAGCCAATGTAAACCAAAGTTAGCCAACGTAAGATAAAGTTAGCCAACATTAGCCAACGTCTCTTCAGCGTCACATGGAGGTTCTGGGACCGGCTGGTGGTTCACATCCTTAAAAAAGGGGGACCGGAGACTTCACTTGAATCTGGAACAAATATGCTGGTACCAGACTTTTGTTGTGAGGTCCTGAAGAAAATTTTAAATTTTAAATAATCAATTTCATATTGTTTTTTTTGTCCATGTGGGGACATTAAAGGGTCCGAGAAGAGATATACACCTGTGCCCACCTGAGGAAATATAATTAAAAAAATATATATGTATTTCAATCAGGAGAGACTTGTTTCATAATTTAACAATGATTTATTATACAAGCTTCAAATGTGAAAAGTGCAAAGTCTTTGGCGATTGGACTCCATCCTGAAGTACTATCACCGAGGGTAGGGATACTGAGGTCCAACAGGCCTAATCCCCCCTGGAGTCCAGACACTGGTGGTGGTGATGAAAGGAGTTGCTGCAATCTGATGATGAATCAGGAGCCTGACTGTGCTGCTGACTGGAGGCGACTGGGGTGGAGGCGGGTTGCATCTGCTTAGCTGAAATGACAACTGACAGCAGCAGAGAGGAGAACACTATTTAACGTTTGACAGCAACGATATGATTGGCTTGAGGAACCGGTGTGCAGAATCTGGTTGGTTACTTAAAAGTGCACGCCCCCAATCAGCTGATAGAGTAATTACAAGGAGAGGAAAGACAGAGATTACTAGTGAGTGTCTTCCTGTCTGAACTTGCGCTTGAGCTACATTATTATTATTATAAATAGAAATAAATCACAGGAAATATTTATCCCAATATAACTAGTTGAACCTGATGATTTTTATTCTCTTGTTTGCCTTTAATGTTCCAGCTGCCCTCCCCTTTAACACTCCGAACTCTTTAATCCCCAACTGTGAGAGAGAGAGAGAGAGAGAGAGAGAGAGAGAGACGGATGAGGGGAGGAGTTAGGAGGTGATGGAGAGAGAGAGAGAGAGATATGAACGGATAGATGAAGAGAGTCAGAGTCAGATTAGTGAAGTGAAGCTGAAAAAAGAAGCAGAATTTTTTCTCCTCTCTGGATTTATTTTCTCTCCTCTGGTTTTTTGCTTTTGGATTTAAAATCAAAAAATGGATTAATTGATCGGCAGCTGCAGAAGAAGAAGAAGCAGAAGAAGAAGCAGAAGAAGAAGAAGAAGAAGTGGATTAATCTTTGTTTCACATCATCGCAGCTGAAACGCTGTGTTTGTGTTTGTAAATCAGAAGAATCAGCTGATGAGGATCGGAGCCATCGGAGGTCGGGTGGATTGAAGATGATTGTCGGCGTTCAGAGCAGCTGAGAGAGAGAAACCTTCCGAGATGTACGAGGAGAGAAACAGAAGTAAGAATGATGAACTTAAATATTTGTTTATTCTAAAAAACAATCGCTGTTCTTCTTATTTTGTCCACATCAGGCAGAAACACTCAAAGTTTGATTGTGAATAAAGTGAAAGTTCATACTTAACTATTCCCTACTAGCTTTCAGCCACATCTCGTTGTCTTCTTCATGTTCTAAATCTATATTTAAAATCAATATTCTCCTGAAAGATGGGACAATAATCAAATATACTGAAATGACAGTAGAGCTAGTTATTAAAGATGCACATATAATAACAATAATAATGATTGTAATAATTCTAATAACAATAATAGTAATAATAATAAATATTTTCTATTAATAATAACACTAAATAAATAATACTAACAAGTAAATAATTAAGTAATTAAGTAAATAATTATAGTAATTATAATAATGATTATAATAATAGTAATAATGATGATTAAATCAATAAATATAATAATAATTATATTATAATAATAATAATATATAAATATATAATTATCATCTATCTTTCAGTATGATTTCAAGAGAAAGGTGGAAGATAAAATAATATGATTTATTGTTCTCATTATGTTATTTTATATTTCAGTAAAATGTTTTTGGACGTTTTCACTTCAACGTTAATGGCGTTCGGTCACGTGACCACGGCAGGTGTGTGACATCATCGGCCTCACTGATGCACCCGAGCATCAGTGACTCACCTGCTGCTCATCAGCTGATTGGTTGAAAGAGACAAAGAGACAAAGACACTGAGGTGTGGTCTGAGTGTGCTGGTGTCCTCTGAGGGTCGAAGCCTTGACGGACACGTTGAGGACGGTTTGATATGAGAATGATTTAGCATGCTACATGCTATTTCACAGAGTGATGTCATCACAGAAAACAGGTGAAATGTCCTCAGGTGAAATGTCCTGATGGTTCAGCTCGTCTTCCCACTTTAAAGTTATTCAACCAGAGATCATAAATCATTTTACTTGATTTTTCGACGTCTGAAGAGCTGAAAGTCTTCGAGACTAAACTAGAAAAAACATTAAAAAGGAGAAAAATTATTTAAAAGAAATATTTTATATTTGTCTCTAAAATCAGATTTAAGTTCAGATGATCAATAAGATCATCCTCTTCCTCTCCTCCTACTCTTCCTCTTCCTCTCCCCCCCGGGTCTGATCCTCTGGATCCTGACGGAGGATCAGACCCCCCCTTCTGATAACGTTGTCATGGAAATGAGCATTAACACACGTGACATCATCGGTTACCATGGCAGAGGAGTTAATCCGCCCTTTGTTCCATGAAAAGGATTTATCTGAACTTTATCTGAAGCTCAGAGGAACCTTTAGAGACTTCAGGAGACAGAAACCAAACATGGTGAAAAAGTCCATTTGGTCTGTTTTGTCAGGGAGACTCAGCGATAAAATTCACTGTGACGGATCAAATGTGATGAGGTGACAACGATCATCAGGAAAGTTTAGAGATGATCAATAATAAACAAGACTTATTGTTTAAATATTGAATAAATGAGGTATCTGGTGTCCCACAGGGCTCCACACTGGGTCCTCCTCTCTTCTGATTGCAATCAGTGAGATGAAGATAAACGACAATCTAATATTATATTTAAACCTCATAAATCAACTTAATGTGATGTAGTTCATCAAAGAAAACTACAGTAAAAAATATTCTTTAGTTGGATTATATAAAATAAAAAATAAAATAAAATATAACATATCTGAAAACAAAAACTATGACGAAATATTTCACTGTTTCGGTCAACAAGTAAAAACGAAATGAAGTGAACGAGTTTGTTGACGTGATATCATGACATCATCAACAAGCTGATCATCAACAGCCGATGATGATCAGCATCATTATTAGGTGTTGTTAATGTCTAATAATCTGAAGAAATATGAGACGATATTAAACATGAGGATTTATTGATATGAGACGATATTAAACATGAGGATTCATTGATATGAGACGATGATATTAAACATGAGGATTTATTGATATGAGACGATGATATTAAACATGAGGATTTATTGATATGAGACGATGATATTATACGATGATATTATTGATCAGATTCAGTACTAAAGACTTCTGCTGCCTTGAGTCTGAGATCTGAGAACAAGAGAAACCAAATGAACTGACGACCTTCCAGCTGGACCAGGCTGGACGGCAGTTTGACACACACACACAGTTAGAGACTGGGCAGTGAAAAGTTAACAAGGCGGAAGAAGGGTTGTGTGCGAGTGATGGGATGCCCTGCTTCTCTCTCTCTCTCTCTCTCTCTCTCTCTCTCTCTCTCCATGATGATGTGAGTTGACTCGGGATAATTCGGGGATAATTAGTCGGTTCTTGTCGTCCTGCGGGTGAAGCAGCTCCTCCACAGGAAGAAACAACGTGACCCACAGTCATGTGACCTGCATTGTCCAAACCTCAGCTGCTGATTGGTCGGATTACAAACCTGCTGGGATGCTGCCAGCTCTGACTTCAGGAGAGGGAAGACTTTAAAGGAGTATTCTGCTGTTTATAGAACATGTGTAATCTCGTTCCATCAGTTAGTGTTCAGATCATAGTCGGTCATAGCACAGGAAGCTTTATTTTGAAAGGTGCGCTATCATTGTGTGGTCTCTGTTTCCAGAGTTCAAGTGCATCAGTGAGGGAGTGTTTCCAGTAAATATACCAAGCTGCTGATTCTCTCAGCTCTGATGTAACTTAGAGACTAAACTCACCAGCCACACTTTGTTTTTTAAGTTGAGACTCAAGACGAAGCTAACTGAGGGAAGCCGGCTCAGAGTGACAGCAGCTCAACCCAGTCGCCCAGATATGTTAAATGTTGATGTTTCTGAACTAAAAAGAATGTTTCATTTAAGCCTCAAATGACGCTTCCAGAAACGTACAATACCATGTTGAGAAATTATTTTTTTAGACAACGAAACTACTTAGTTAGGTTCAGAAAACAAAACTACTTAATTATGTTTAGACAACGAAACGAGTTAGGTATGTTTAGACAACGAAACTTAGTTAGGTTCAGAAAACAAAACTACTTAGTTAGGTTCAGAAAACAAAACTACTTAGTTAGGTTCAGACAACGAAACTACTTAGTTAGGTTTAGACAACGAAACTACTTAGTTAGGTTCAGAAAACAAAACTACTTAGTTAGGTTCAGAAAACAAAACTACTTAGTTAGGTTCAGACAACAAAACTACTTAGTTAGGTTCAGACAACGAAACTACTTAGTTAGGTTTAGACAACGAAACTACTTAGTTAGGTTCAGAAAACAAAACTACTTAGTTAGGTTTAGACAACAAAACTACTTAGTTGGGTTTAGACAACAAAACTACTTAGTTAGGTTCAGAAAACAAAGCTACTTAGTTGGGTTTAGACAACAAAACTACTTAGTTAGGTTTAGACAACTAAACCACTTAGTTAGGTTTAGACAACGAAACTACTTAGTTAGGTTCAGAAAACAAAACTACTTAGTTAGGTTTAGACAACAAAACTACTTAGTTGGGTTTAGACAACAAAACTACTTAGTTGGGTTTAGACAACAAAACTACTTAGTTAGGTTCAGAAAACAAAGCTACTTAGTTGGGTTTAGACAACAAAACTACTTAGTTGGGTTTAGACAACTAAACTACTTAGTTAGGTTTAGACAACTAAGCTACTTAGTTATGTTTATACAACAAAACTACTTAGTCAGGTTCAGAAAACAAAACTACTTAGCTAGGTTTAGACAACAAAACTACTTAGTTAGGTTCAGAAAACTAAACTACTTAGTTATGTTTATTTATTTTTGTAGTCATATTATTAACAGACGCTGGATGAGAAGCTGTAAATATACAGTAAACAAAGATGTAAACAGGCAGTAAATCAATCATGTCCTCATGTTACACCCGAGCTCTCTTGAGAAAAATATAAATCAGCATGAAGGCTTTATTTCCCAGTGACAGTGAACGCGTCTTGGGTGTGTTCAGTGTCCACCTCTCTACACCTGCATCATGAACACAGGCAGCTGCACAACATCGAGGAAATCACTGATGTAATGTAATCTCACTGAGCCGTCCATCACTGGGTTTATCTCTGTGGTTGGGGTCCTCAGGTACTAACACATCAATCATGGCCCAGATCACACACACACACACACACACGCACACACACACACACACACTCAGATCTAGGTCACAGCTGTTCACTACAATATTTCTGTTTTCACTTCCTCTGGAAACGGTCACATTTCTCCTCTTCTCTTTTCTCTTCGTCATCCTGTTTCCTCTTCGTTCACCTTGATAGAAAATAAAAATAATGATGGCTACTCTCCCTCTTAAGTACTACAGTGAAAGTACTCATACCATGCTGTGAAAGTACTCCACTACCACTAAACGTCCTGCATTCAAGGAAAAGTATGTTAGTACTTAACAGCTAAATGTAGTTGAAGTAGTTGAAAAAACAATAATAATAAAATACTCAACTAGTAAAAGTCCTGCATTTAAGAAAAAGTATTGATCAATCATGATAATATTTTACCATTATATCTGATGTTTCTCGATTAATATCACTTGTACTGAAGTAGAGTACTTGTGTATTTGTACTTGGTTACATCTCACCACTGTATTCACTCAGGGTGTTGTTCTTTTTGGTGTTGTTGAGATCAGCGGTGCTTCTGTGCTGTCCTACTACAGCGGAACCATCTCCTAATAACCTCATGATGAGCCACAGCAAAGCTTATTTGTTTCTCGGGGTGTAATAGTAGGTATGTGACAAAAAAATTCAAACTATTCAAAAACCTTTAAAAGCTACCTGACTGGATTAAGCTTGAAAAAAACAGAATGAGACTAACATTGTTAAAATCCATTGGAAAATAAAGAAATTAGAGCAATTTTACTTTAAAACAAAACGTATTTTCCTCTCTATTGTTTTCCATTAGTTTCTTAAGAAAAGTGTGATCGCAAATTACTAATCTTGACAAAGAATTATCTGTAATCGTCGGAAACGTCATAGCTGATCCCTCCACACAATGCACTTAAATTGTATCTTAGGATGCTTTTGGAAGAGCCAGGAGGTGCTATTTCAACTTTTAAAAGCATGGGGAATAGTTTAATCGGGCATTATTGGAGCCGATTCCAAGCCGCCATGATGGATTTCAGTGCGATGGCCTACATACACAATGACTCAACCGGAGCTTATTTAACATGTTTCTGATTGTCAGATCTTGACGAAACTTCGTCAGTTTACAGATAAGATATGGTTAAACATCTCCATTTACATCCTATTGTTCTCTGATTGCTCGGTCAGGGTCTATGTGGGGTTGTTCTCGGAGCAAAACTTTCAACTTCCCCGTTCGACGCGAGAACTACACATACGGAAAAAAAATCGAAAATGAGACTGACTCTGGGCATTCCCTCTACGTCATAGCAGAGATTTCCGGTGAAATACCCCATGCGAACCAATGAAAACACCGCATTTCTGCAGAGATCCGTTGTGCACGTAGTGACCCGGCCTGCAGAGAGCGTCGAAGAAAATGCCCGCCGGCAAACGCGGATATTGCCACATACCTAGTAATCAGTGGCGGCTGGTCAATAGAGGGCCATGGGGCATGGCCCCACCATGAACCACACAAAAAAAATTAAAAAAAATAAAAAATTATAATAATCATAAATTATACAAATTGTCAATATTTGTGTTTTTGAACTGTGGAATGTACCCAGTAATGTGTGTAAAATATGATATCTGCGCAAAATATATGCTTTTCCTGCTCGTCCTCTCCGCCTGTGTGCTCTCTGCTCGTGCTCTCAGCCTGTGTGCTCTCTGCTCGTGCTCTCTGTCTGTGTGCGCGACACCTCTGAGAACGCGCAGCTAGGGGGGCCTGATCGTTTTGGCCCAAAAGAGACGGGTCTATGAAGCAGTTTAGCCAATTGCTGATTCAAGATATAAATGAGTGACATACAATTTAGCCAATCAGCGCCCTCAAATAGATTCAGCTTGGGGCTAGAACGATCAGGCCCCCCTCGCTGCGCGTTCTCGTCAGGAGAAGTCTCTACGCGCGAGCGCCAGCGCGAGCACTCCTCCTCCAAGACCCGTTTGAGAGGAGAACTTTGGCGGAGATTCTGCAGCCAAAGAGCTGATATCAGATCAGCCTGACCTCACAATCAGACAGCAGACTACATGCGAAGCTTCACTAGCTGTACACCAGACAGGTTTGGCTAGCTGGATGACGTCATGCTAATCATTTATTTAGCTTTTTAAAACAACGGGGACGGATCCAGCACGGACAGTTACGGGAGTGAGGAGGTAAGGAAACATGAGAACACCAGGACACACATGGAGAACTCTGTCAAGCTACATATTCGGCAAAGTGAACATATTTTCTTCTACATAGCCTCAGTCTCATCTGCTTAACTTGGTCATGGAGGCATCAACATGTAATAGAGATGTTAAATTAACAGGTCAAACTCATCATAGCTTAATTTAACATCAGTATTCATAATTACACTTCATGTTTACTTCTCCTGATCTTTACCTCCTATAACAAGGTCCATAGGGGCATCTCAATAAACAAACATGTTATATTATATTATATAAGTGTTATTTACTGATTGTTTTCGTGTTGGAATACATGTTAAATATTTAACTGCCAAGTAATAATGCGTGTTTGATACTTACATTTTTTTTGCATTAAATCATACTGGGATGTTTGCTGAAATTGATAAGATGGCCCTACCTAGAACATGTTCCACCAGCCGCCACTGCCTTCAGACATTGAGTGTTAAACACACAGCTCGGTAAAAAACAAAAAAAAGAATCTACAGCAAGCAAAACGCTAAAAATGTGATAACTTCTCTTACGTGTTTCAACCTGAACTCTTACTAAGCACTAAGCTCTGCTAGCTAGCTTCCTGTTTGACAAAAGTCACGCTGGCCCACTGACCAATCACGGAGCACGTTAATGTAGAGTACTTAGAGGCTACCTGTGTACCTCTGACACGTCAAAGAATACGCCCACCATGTCAAACTAAAGATCTGATTGGTTGAACACTATGACAATCAACAATATCGTCCCCATTCACTTAAAGTGCACATGGATGCACTTGTGAGTCTGCAGGCCTCGGGCCTCTGTTCTACCTAGAGACACAGAGGTGAGATCTGATTGGATAAAAGCTCTACTTAAAACAAGCTGCACTGGAAGCAGAGCAGCTGAGGAAGACAGGAGCTGTGCAACGAGAACATAAGATAATGGGGAAAATATTATAATACATGTAGTGTATTCATGAAAAATTATTAAATGATAAAATAGATATAACTTTGTGATTGTGTTTAGGCCAGCAGAGAAGGCCTTGCAGACCCTGACGGCCACCACTGCTGTTTATCTGTATTTGTCTCTCTGAGGCGCCAGAAGACATGAAACTATTTTCTTTACTTGTTCAGATGATTCAAGTTGTCTAAAACGGTTAAAAGTGATAAACTCAAAGTAAGGAATTAGCTGTTCGGTAAAAATGTCCTATTAGAGTTTGACGTAACTAATAAATGTTTATGAAACAGAAGTATTGTCCACATATGCTGTCGATCCCCTTCTGTTATTATAGGTTTTATTTATATAACTTCCATTTTATTCTATTGTTCAAAAAAATGGTCTTTTCATGTTGCTTGATATTTCCCCTTCTTTTCACATCTGATAAAATGTCTTTGTTGAAAGGTGCTACGTTGATGTTAAATATCAGCCAAGAACCAACAGGTTCATATTGACATTAAAGTGGTTGAAAGTTTTAAAATCGTCTCTCTAAATCTCCGTTTGTCTCCAGCTGCTGGTCGTAACGGCTACACCAAAGCAGTGGATGGGGAGGACGGAGGAGGAGGGGGTGAGGAAGAGGAGGATGGAGGAGAGGGGGATGGAGGAGGAGGCGGAGGAGAAGGAGGAGAAGGAGGAGGAGAGGAGAGGGACGCAGAGTGGGACGAGGAGCTGGACGGAGAGGACCAGGGAGTGAGGATGACAAGAACCGACACACTTTACTCAACCACAAGTTCAACAGGGACACAGAGAAGGAGAGGACAACACGCTAAGAAACAGGTGAGACAGAGAGACAACACGCTAAGAAACAGGTGAGACAGAGAGACAACACGCTAAGAAACAGGTGAGACAGAGAGACAACACGCTAAGAAACAGGTGAGACAGAGAGACAACACGCTAAGAAACAGGTGAGACAGAGAGACAACACGCTAAGAAACAGGTGAGACAGAGAGACAACACGCTAAGAAACAGGTGAGACAGAGAGACAACACGCTAAGAAACAGGTGAGACAGAGAGACAACACGCTAAGAAACAGGTGAGACAGAGAGACAACACACTAAGAAACAGGTGAGACAGAGAGACAACACGCTAAGAAACAGATGAGACAGAGACAACACACTAAGAAACAGGTGAGACAGAGAGACAACATGCTAAGAAACAGGTGAGACAGAGAGACAACACGCTAAGAAACAGGTGAGACAGAGAGACAATGCGCTAAGAAACAGGTGAGACAGAGAGACAACGCGCTAAGAAACAGGTGAGACAGAGAGACAACACACTAAGAAACAGGTGAGACAGAGAGACAATGCGCTAAGAAACAGGTGAGACAGAGAGACAACGCGCTAAGAAACAGGTGAGACAGAGAGACAACACACTAAGAAACAGGTGAGACAGAGAGACAACACGCTAAAAAACAGGTGAGACAGAGAGACAACATGCTAAGAAACAGGTGAGACAGAGAGACAACATCCTAAGAAACAGGTGAGATAGAGAGACAACACGCTAAGAAACAGGTGGGACAGAGAG